>CAOLHI010003295.1:0-189397 GCA_948474755.1 Ctenosaura bakeri
CAAGAACCTATCTTACAATATTGTGCTGAAGTTAACCCGGGAAACACAGGAAATAAACATACGAATGTATATGTACGTATCAGAACCTCAGAATCAAATAGAAAGAACCGTTCATTTTCACAAAATGATATGTGTGACTGAGTTCAGACACTTGAAAATATCTCATTATTTCTAATCATGGATACATTTTCCTAAACAGCAATCTTTCAGCAAGGAAACACTAATCAGTGTATCTATGTGACACTTCCTCACTTATTTTTTTTTCTAAAAAATAAATATCAACAACCTTTGGTTTTCAGATATAAACAAGTTGTCAGGATGATCCTGCTGTTGCTTACTTACCAGTGATACTTCTCAGAGGATAATGTCAGACCCCAACTGCAGACACAAAAACAGCACAGAACAGTGAAGAATATTAGCACATTCTGACTTAACAAATGAGTTTAACAAAACTAAAGTGGAGTACACTCAAGAGTTTAACTTATACATTGTATGCTAAATCCTTATTTTGTTGTTCTGAATCAATCTGAGAATAGAAAAGAATAACCAAGTTACAGATGGCTCCATGTTATCATTTTCCATAATCTATGGAATCTAACCCAGCAGGGAGAAAAAGCTGTGATTTGCCTTTAAAGCAACATACATGGTGAGTCTGCTCCCTGTTTTCAAGATGATTCCCAGAAAGCTCACAGAAGTACTAACCAACCTGAGAACAAGGCACATGCATTTCTGGCTAGTTTCAAAGAAAAATCACTTTCTTTGCCATGGCCATACTGTAGAATTTTGTTAAATTCTGTGAAAGCCACAATTTACACTGAAAACAAGGCACTTTTTTTCCTGAGTTTATTACTCCTTCCAAGGGGTTGAGGAAATGGAAGGGCACAAGGCACTACTCCCACTCATTGAAATTGCAACTTACAGGTAGCCAATGTGAGGGAAGAAGGATAAAGTATATATTACAATCCATCTGGACTCATTGCAGTAAAGCAAAAAATGACTATGTCAACATGTACTGATTTCTCCTGCCCCGTCCCTATATTCTCTTTCAGTCTTGATAATAAGGTCATGCAACTTTGATCTCCAATAATTCACTTGTTAGCTTGAAAAGCAGCAATGAAACATTTATTTCTGTGCTAACCACACTTGTAGAGATAAAACACCCTGTGAGGTAGTCTTTCGAGGACAGGGATGCTGTTGAACTGCAACACCCCTCAGTCTCCACTACTGGCTATGCTGGTTTGGACTGATGGGAATGGCAGTCAAACAACCTTTGGAAGGGACCACCCACTTCCTGGTCTTGCTCTACAAGTTGGTCCACATGCTGTTGTTCTTCTGTTATACTTCCAGGTGCTCCTTGATCTTCTAACCCTCTGACTCAGAAAAGGAACAACCTGCACTGCAACTATGAGCAGGAGAAAGTAATGCCAGATGATGGCTTCTTTATTTTGTCAAGGATGCCAATAGCAAAGATTAAAGGAGATGACTTTCAGTGCCAACCATTCACAGTTGAAAAGGGTAAGGTCATAACTCTTATTGGTTTACTGAAAATATGATCCAAAGCAAGGTGACAAATTGACCCTGACTAGCTGGAGGATCTGGTTCATGTGTTTTTTTAAATCATTCCCTCAGACAGATTGAGCTATACTTGATTTTGATAATATGTAGCCGTAGTACTTGTTGGTTCTTTTGGTATATACTGTATCTTGGTAGGATGAGAAAGAGGAGTCTAGGGAAGCCTGGGGCTGCAGCACAGAGTGTTGTGGTTTGGCAACAGGGGTTGGGGAAGCCAGGTAAAGGGAAGCCACCCAGCAGCTCCCATTTATTCTCTAGAACTATATGCTTTTCATACATTATTCAAAATTTTGTCCAAAAACAAGAGTGCAAAAATATCTGTACATGCCTTAGAGATGCAAACCTTTGCTTATTTTGCTCTTGTACATGAGAAGAAAAAAATACAAAAGTTCTCCCTGAAGGGTGAGTTTGAAGCATGTTTTGCATACTTTGCAATGGTTTTCACTTTGGAGGAAATTTTGTGAAGATTTAATTTGTGCAAAATTTTTCAGAGAACTTCATCACTTTTTAAAATGGAGAGTCTCAACGTGTATGGGTGAGAAAATTTGTGAGTATTCTTTATATCTCTAACATGTGTATAAAAATAAAATGAGATAATCTTCAGCTTACAAACCCACTTCATGCTACCAGTTTCAAGCTGTGGTTTGGACAACTGTGAGCTTCATAAAAAAAAAAAAAAAAAAGCCCTGATGCAAAAGTAGTAACTATAGTAGTGCCAAGAGTTTAAAAAAAGGAAAGGAAAAGAAAAACAGAGAGGGGAAAAATTCTGACACAAGAAAGATAGAGAAACCTATAGAGTTAGGCAGATGGCAGGTAGATCTGTATAGATTCAAAGTGGCACCTCAGAGAAGGTATTATTTTCTTCTTCTCTGGCTCTGAATTTGACACAAAGAAGACTAAATTACTATTTTACCATTTACAGCACTGAAAATCTACCCATTAGTAGAATTTAGGTCCACTGCTCTGAGACAACATAACTAAGATGGCTCACAAGAGACACTGCTCCAAAATTAGGAAAGACCTAATAAAGATTTTTTTAAAAAACAGAGAAGAAATAAACAGTGCAAAGGATTACCTTTGGCCAAACAACAATTAATATTGTAGAGTTACAATTTAATGCAGAAGAATATAGATTAGCTTCTTGTTTTATTGGCTACTAAAACTTTACATCCTTCTGTCATCAGGAAGGCAAAACTGCTGGCTGAAAAGAAACCAACAGTAATTTCTTGGCTCTATTTCTTACTTTGTTGGTGGCTTCAGTTTCTTCTTCACTCCAAGATAAAGTTTCAGTGACTGGACTGGCAACATTTTCTCAGGCTTACTACTCTGTTGAGTTCAAAAATGACCAATTAGTGGAACAGACATATAAAAAGATCACCTAAATCTCCTTAGCTTTGCAGTATCTTGCTTCACAACTGTAGCCCACTTAATGCCAGATTATTTTTTCTTTCTCTTAGTATGTAATCAGTTAACAACCCAAGATGCTGCTGAAATCTGCTGTAATGACGTCAATTCCACCACTAGTACTATTATCATTACTAGCACTCCAACAGGGAAAGGTAATAGAGGAGGAAGTATTCAGAGATGTAATTTCTGAAAATAATTTGGGGAAAAAAATAGCACTTGAAAAGGTAACTTCACCTGAATGAGAACCTGCAGTGAATATACAAGTTCTACATGAAATCATGCTAAATTTATAAACCCAGCAGATAGAACAGGAAAGAGGTAGATGTCTGAAAATGTACTCACCATAAATGATGTAAACAATATTCAAAATTTTTATTACTCTCAATGAGAACGGGTGTCTCAACACCTCTCAATATATGATTTGTGGGCTTTTTCACATTTTAAATTATTTTTTCCAGTTTCTGGACTTTTTTCCCCTCTCAAAAAACAAACCATGGTGCTTTGCAGGAAATACATTTCTTTTTGAGCAAAAATACATAGCATTTGTGCAAAATACCATACTTTTTAAGCAATAATTTGCACAAGATACATTTCTATACACACAGACACAAACAAAAATGACCAAATCCAAAAAAAGTAATTGGAAATGTTGGGGGGGGACCCCTCTTGGAATCTTGCCAAGCAGGGAGAAAAATTAGATATTCCTTTTCATTCAGGTATGAGAACAACATTTGTGAAATGCTTCATTCCTATTCACTAATGTGTGATCTACAAATGTAATTCTACACTATTTTTATTCTCAGAGGAAGAAATCACTAATTTTAGCAACCGTCTTCATGATGCAAGAAATTCTTTAAAAACTGCAGTTTTCAAAGACTACTCAAAGTTTACAATTTATTCTGTACAAGATTTTTTTTTTCATCAACACCAACACTTTCTTTGTAGGAAAATAGCATTTTCTGTACAGAAAATTTATGCTGTGCTGTGTTCTGTGCAAATTTTGCACAGAATAAATAATGAATTGTGAAGATTCTTGTCAGTCCAAGATTCTCATCAGCATTTCTCCATCTATTTTCAAACACTGTTTCCATTCCTAGCCGTGACACATATTTAATGCTCTTTCATGGCTGAGCTCAGAATTAGGCAATTTTACTATGTTTCAGTTGAAGTTAGTTAAACAAGGAAGTAATTGACTAGCAGGTATGACTAGCAGGTATGACTAGCAGGTTTCATCTCATATATCCAAAGCAGTTTTATAACCTTTTAAAATGATTCTTTAAACTATGGCATGGGATGAATGACAAATTCCAAGAAAAAAAAAATCTGCTACTTCTTCTTTTTTTTAAAAAAATGGTCACCAAATTGTGACATGATTAATTAGGAAATAAAATGTTAGATTTGTTTGTGTCTATAACTGTACTGAGATATTTTCTGTATAGGAGGAAAGGGACCATGGGATTCCAGTGCTCACTCTGGTTAACACCGTGTACAGCACTTCCCGCCTATCTGCACAGAACACCTGAATTGTACTTCTGTTTTTTGAAAGTGTGAAAGAAAGTGGTAGTCAGGTTTAGCCTGCAGGTGGTATAAACAGCAATGCATGAAACAGAGAAGTTGAAAATTCCAATGTTTTCCTCTACAGCAAATTCTTGCACTGGGAGAAATCTGAATAATAGCCTGTTTTTAAGAGTATGGAAAGCAAATACTCCCTCATAAATCAGCACACAGCTTTGTCTTAGAGATGGATCTTTTCCACTGGGAAACTAGAAAAGATGGTCCCAGTTCAATGGCATCCCCAGTTCTCCTTTTAAGGTCAACACTGTCATGCTCAGGTAGCATTCTGTGCCTTTTAGGCAAACGTAACTCACATTGGAATTGTCTTTTTAACTTGGCATGCTGTGGTTAATTGGCCTTATGATGTTTCAAGAAAGATTCCTAACCCAATTTTGCTGCAGTAATAAAAGCATCATTCATGCAAAAGAAATGTACTTATTAATCTGGCTACGCTCAACTGAACAAGTTTTTAAAATGATAAGCTTAGCAGCACAATACAGCATTTTCAGGCAATTAATGTAATATTGTGCATAATGAAATAAACACAATATCTCTGCTGACATCACCTGTTCTGGATGGTTTACACAGGCATGTTTGAAACTAGCTATTAATTATGGAGAGGTGAGTTGGGGAGAAGATGAAAAAACTGGAGAAGGTTTTTTTCTTTTTTTTAAGCAAAATCTAGCCATGCCTCCCTGCATTTCATATGTAGTACCTGGAAACAATGTAAGAAAGCAACATGTCTTGAACCTTCTGGAGACAGAAATATTCCTCACCTAAGAAAACCTCATAGAATTCATGGTATTACCAGTCAACAGGTGCTTTGAAGGCAATATACTCACATGAGGATGTAGCCAGATCCCTCTGTGATGCTGCCTGGTCACAATGAAGCATAGAATAGCCATGCACAACAGTGTCTGGTGGTAGTATATGGCTGAGCCTAGCATGGGCCTACATGTGGATCTGTTATGCTATGCTGAGCCATACAGGATTGCAGCCAACATAAGGGTAATATACAACTAAGATATTTGGAAATGGAGTGCTTTTGCTTCTTCCTCTTTTTAAAAGAAATGTTCATTATTTTACCACTAATAGAATACCTATCTAGCATTATCAGATAAAAAAGGAAACATTTAAGTAAAAGAAAAATAATGAATAGGAACAGTTTACTGCTTAAGCAATGCAAAATTTAGAGCAAGTTATGATAAACACTTGCCAAGTATTAATTAAGACTTCAAATCATACCAGAATGTGCCAACTGTAGATTGTGTTACTAAACAATTAGGCATCATTTTAGAGAAAATGCTTAATGCCATCATTACACTAACACTTTGACCCTTTTTTTAAAAGTGATTTCCCCTTTTCCTTGGAAAGTCATCGATACTTTCTATGTAACTTTCTGTGAAAGATATGTGAGAGAAGACATCGGATAAAGATAAAGATATTTTAATTCTGAAAAGCTTCTAGAACTGAAAGGTTTTTTTTTTCTGACAAACTTTTAGATTTGAGGGTGCTATATTGCTACTAAAAGATTTTTATCATTTGTGTATATTTTACATTGTTTTAATATTGTGAATAGAACTCTTAGTCTGAACCAAGGATCTTGCACTGTTATATAGTTCTGAACCTAAGTTTAGCCTTAGATTTGACTTTCGGTACCAGTCCATCACCTGATGATACAAAGCCTGGACTTTACATCTTGGTTCTTAATTTTTTAGAGCCACTGTCATAGGGCAGGCCCCTCTCTTTCTGTAATCATACTGATAACATCACCAAAAATCATTGTTTCAATATCTGACTGGATGGAAGCCCAGGTTATATTATGCTCCCAACCTCCTTTTCAACAAAAGGAAAGCATAACTGATTCATTTTGGGTATTATCTGAGAGAGGGAGAAGAGAAGCTTGTATAAAATGAGCAATAATCCCAAGATTAAAGTGAAGTAAGCCTTCCCCTTTCCTTTGCCCAGCACTTCTGTGGACTGTCTTAACTTTATTATAATTGGCATGAACAATTTTTTTAGAGGTTTTCATGGTTTACTTTGGAATTTCAAAGCTCTCTGTCATAAAAAAATCCACTTCCTAAAGAGAGTAGATAATTAAGGAAAACTTATGCTTCATGTGAAAAAATCTTTCATACTGATGAACTGAGATGGTTTAATTTAGAAACATATTTTGAGAAAAGAAATGAATTCAAACTAGCTGATTACTTAATACGCATGTATGTTTACCTGAGATAGTCTATTGAGTTTTATACATGAAGCCTATTGACTTAAGCTGAATTTGTTCGCTGCTCTTTCTCCTTGAAATACAATCACCACAACACTATTACGCCATTCCACACTGTTCAATCTTCCTTAAAGCCGACTGCTGGAGAACTTTAACTGTTGCCTCCCTCCTGCCCCTGCTCCTTCATTATCCTAAGCACATAATGCAACTGCTTGTTTTGTTTTTGTTGCAGAACACCTCCCCGCTCTTCCTCCCCCTCCCACTCCTCCATTACTGCTTTTCACCTTGTCTGGATTCAGTGCTGTAATTTGCTCAGAACTGAGAGCCTTATTGATGGTGCCATATACAAGGAGTATGGAATAAAACCAATAGATCTTTGCTGTCTGAACTACTTAAACAAACAAGGTTATTCAGTCTTTACAAATAAGTGAGGTGCCTCTTTAAAAAGTGTTGGCAATACATTCTCCATTCACTCATCAAGTGTGCTTGAATTAAATGCTACACTGAAGTACATTGTTGTGCAAATCAGAATAAACTTCTTTTTAAACCATCACTTTTTACTTATCCCACTGCTATAAATCAGGTTATTTTCTAACTTCCTTAAAGCCAAGCAGAACAAAAAACATTCCATGTCAACTGTCAAACACTACGTAAAGGGAAATGTTTTTAAGTATAATTGCTCATGATTTAAAAGGGCTCAGTGTAGGCATGCCTACCTTCATATCCTTGTAAAGCAGAAGATTTCCTTCCCGCAAAACAAAATAACGGTCTTGAAACTTATTTCCAGACAGTAATTTGGATGGCTCCTCTTTGTATTTCAGATAGCTGGCTTTTACTGTGCCTTTTGTATTTTTCTCTGTCAAGATGATAAAAAGTACACTTGGTACAGAGTATTTTTTTCAGAAAAAAAATACCATACAGAATACTGAATCTATACATTTTTAACATTCATCTGCACAAAGGAAAACAAATGAATAAGAGTAATTTGACTGCTCTCATTTTTTTTCCCAGAATGTTGCAGTCCTTTGCAGACATAATACTGAAGTGGAAAGCACCACCAGCTTAGTCACACTCTCACTACCAGAGAAGGAGGTTGACACCCAGTGTACACTTCCCATCAACTATCTTCTCAATAACAGGTTCCAATGGCTCAATGGAGCCACGGCAGTATGGAAGGGGTTTCTTGGAAAAGTGCCTGGACAAGTCATTTTGCAAGCCACATGTCCCACATTCCTTTGGTTCCATGGATCCCTTTAGAGCCCAGCACTGAAGAAACAGCTTGCAGAAGGTGCACATCAGGTGGTTATCTCCTTCTCTGGCAGCAGCATTGACATAGAGATACATTGGTTGCCTGGAGTTGCCATCCCTGTTGGAGTTCTCCACTGACATTCATTACTACTACTGCTCTTCCATTCAGAAGGAAGTCCTGGATATGTCCTTGCATGAGCCCCCAAACAGTCAAACTGCTTTCGCTACAGTGCACTGCATGAGCAGTTTGATTCAATGGGACCCTGGCCTGAATGCTGGTCAGCCCTGGTGGCATAGTGATTAAATGCCAGTACTGCAGCCACAAGGTTGTGAGTTCAATCCGGCCAGGCTCCAGGTTGACTCAGCCTTCCATTCTTCCACAGGTCAGTAAAATGAGTACCCAGCTTGTTGGAGGCAATTAGCTAACATATTGTAAACTGCTTAGAGAGCACTTAGCTGATAAACGGTATAGAAATACACATGCTATTGCTATTGTATCCAAAACCAGACATACTTTGCTTAGCTTTAACTATGATCTATTGAACTAAGCCAACTTAAGTGTAGGCTAATTATCCTGGCTTTCTTTTTTTCCCATAAACAGAATAAAAGCAGTCTGAAAATAAAGAATCAATAAATGCATAGTTGCACCACTGAAACTGCCTGCTACTTTAGCTACCTGTACTCAAGTATACCTAGAGAGAGCTTAGCACAGGTATGCTTTCAGCAGTCAATTGCAGCTGAAAGCTTAAGATATGATACCAGTTCTCTATGTAACAAACTGACAGTGAAATCACATTTGATTTACTTCCATTACTTCCTTTTTTTAGATCCCGTTTTAAGGTGCATCATTGCTAATAGATGGAACAATACTGCTGGAATCAAAGAGTCCATTGTAACTTATTTTGAAACCATTTGCTCAGACAGGAGCAAGAGGCTATAATAACCCCATGCCCCCAAAAGCATCAGTGAATATATGTGCATGAGATGTATTTACAAGACTGTGAGTGACTGCAAAGACATTGTTGGGAAAGGGCAGTATTCAAGTCTCACAAAGGTAACATTTTGCCAGTACGGGATCTGGGGAAAAGTTGAACATTTTGATTGTAATGAAAGTTAATCACACATCTCATGTTTCAATCTTCTTTTTAAAGTGCTCCTTTTCATGCTGAATGGCACCAAAATAATCTCCACAGGATTGAAATGCTCTTATTAAACAAGCTACAGATCTTTGAACGATGGATTGTACAATGCAACATCAGAATGCTGCAGGAGCCAGGCTTGTCATTCTGTGACAAGCCCGAGAGAGTAAACTATGGTTTCTTTCTCTGCTCTGTCAGGGTACAAACAGGATGGAGTACTGACTTCTGCCATGCAGCTAATATAGAGCTTGGGTCCATGGATTCTTAGCTGCTTCTAATGGGAAGAATAGGAGGGTGTGATTCTCCAAAACACTGGCTTGTCGTAAGAAACAAACCAGGACCATTTTTTTGCACTACTTTGTTACAGCGCCACGATTCCACCTGATTGGCCATGGCTGCATCCTGTGGAATCCTGGGGTTTTGTAGTTTGGTGAAAGAGTTGAGCTGTCTCATTGAAAATTCTTAATATCCTTCACTAAACTACAGATCCCAGGACTGCACAGGACATGTGCCATGGCAGTTAAAGTGGAATCACAGAGCTCTAATTGGGCAGTGCCTTCGCTGATTCAAGATGTGAGTCCACAACACAACAGCTTTGAAGGATCCTTCCTATAATTCATATAATACTTGGTTCTTCTCAAAATTCAAACACATTTCTTCCTGCATATATCTGAATGTTATTAAGATAAGGGGTCACACAGTACTTTAAACAAAGCTTTTGTTGTGTTTTGTAGTTATTTATCTGTCCTCGGATATTATAGGGCAGAATCATGGCTTCATTGGATGGGTACTATATATCTTTCATCTCATTGCAATCACTCTGAAACTGGAAGTTCAAGCAGAATTAATAAATGATGGCCTCTTTTGGAAATGACGTGGAGCACTGTATTCTGTAAAAAAATAAAAATCAATTTCATTACATACCGTTGCACTGCTTCATTGTGTCAGCTGTGAGAAATTTCTTTACAACAAGATACGCACTGCTGGGATTAGTCAAAGCACTCCAATGAAGAATTTGTTCTAGAACATTCTCAGTATAATGTAATGGACGTTCTGAGAAGAAAAGCCAGTGGGGGGAAAAAGTGGTATATATGAACAAGTTAAGACATTTTTATTTTTAATGAAACATATTTTTTGCTGCAGTTCTCACTTTATTATTGAAGTCGAATTTCATTTTCTGTTCAAATTCAACAATTCTACATAACAGCTAAAATAGTTACAGAATCCCAGAATACAATATAAGTTCTGGCTGCTCTTTCTCCTCTAGTGATTCCTTAAATGCAGGCACTTCAAGTGTACAACAGGAGATTGCCCTACCCTTAGTTTTATGAGCAAAGAGGTGACATCACACACTAACTGCCAGAGGTATAAATCTTATCTAATTCTTACAGTCAAGAACAAAATAACACCAAAGTATTCTTCTGGATAGACAAGACTGCAAGAGGTTTTGTTTATCTCTATTATTTTATTCTATTTATTTTGCTTCTGGAGACCTTTTTGCCAAAAATGCGCAAAAGTTTTCAACAAAAGATACATTGTAGTCTGAGCATGCTTGGTGCAAAGTACTTAGGGCTGAGGTGGACAAGCTCAGGTGCTTCTCCCCACCCTCCATGGGGTATCTTGCTGTATTCTTGAGAGTAAGAACATCTGTGAACATTTTTTCTGTCTTTACTCACTGTTCCCATCCACTCTGAGGTTTGGATTTCGGCCCACATGTTGGAGATGAACACCTTCTAAGGGAAGTCTACTGTAGGCTGCCAACATGTTTTATCACCTTGGTCATGTAGAGTTTTAAAACTTTATTGTGACCTTGTGAAACCTAAAAGGGTCTGCTTCATCAAGAGCAGTACAATTTCTTCAAAATTATCTCCAGTATACAAACAATGGAAGGGAGCAGAGCTGACAGATAATCTGGGGGTGGGGGGTGCGCGGCAGTGAATACAACTCCACTGTCCTCATTCCACAACTGTGTAAATTAGAATGCCCAGACTGGGCTGTATGAAACAGTATTAGAACTCAAGCACAGGGTCTGTAGGGATATAGTTAAAAAAAAATGACAACCTTGAAGCAGGTAATTACCATGTGGGGCAGTTCAACTGCACAGCACCAGAAAACACAATATGGGAAGGCAGCATTTTCACACCAAATGCTGGACTACAGCTGCCATTTCCAGCCAGACTATCTGAGAATGGTGGGAAGTTTACTCCATTGCATGCAGAGAACACCAGTTAGTTAAAGTCAGCTTTATAGAATGGGAGTAGATGTTTTTCAATCTAAGTATGCATCAATCTGGAAATGATGATTTCCTTTTCTATAAACAGAGATCCCCAAGATATCCTTAATACAGTTGCCCTCTAAAGGCTCTGTGTGAAGTTTAATAAACACTGTTTCTCATGGCCTAGCTTCAATTCCACCTTAAACTAGATGTTTCAAGAGAACAAGGCAGCAAAACATCCACATCCAGCAATAACGTGTCTGCTCCCAGAGCAAACACCTACTGCTTTATTTATAGTTACATTGAAGACCATCTGTCATAATGGATTATATGGTGCATAAATCATCTTCTTGAAATGCATTAGTTATTTTACTGGCAACACACCTCATTTGCAAACTATCCATCATATAGAAATTACAACAAAAAATTATATACTACAGATCCTATCTTATGGCAAGCCCCCTGTACAAGGCCAGATAATTTTACCAATTATTTCTGCTGCTCCATATGTAAATAATTTAGTTGATCTTTAATATTTCAATTCCAATATTTCAGACATCTAGCTGTCAAACTTACATATCCCATTATTCTGCTCCCAAGGTCATTATGTGCTTGCCAGTAAACAGTGAGAGAGTTATTTGTTCCAGTCCAGCAATAAATATCAGAAGAAAATTGCATTCTTGAAAAAGTAACATTTTAATATACTTGTATTCTCAGAATTTGCTTTCAGGCAGTTAAACAAATTGTATTTATCCAGTCTCAACTAAGATTTTTGTTTGCTAAAAATAAACCAGATGATCCCTGAAAAGTAAATGATAATGAACTGAATTTCTGCGAGAAGATCATCTTTATTATTGCAGAATGAGATGATGGTTAAAAGGTTTAAAAGCAGTTTCACACATGTGTGTGCATGTGGATGCCTATAGCTACCTCACAGAGAAGTGGCATGTTAGAGCAAAGTCTTCTTCCTGACATGCTGGTGCAGGGTAAAGAGACTATTATTTTAGGAAAGCATTCTAGTCATGCCACTAGAAATATGGCATAGTTCAGTAAAAGTTCAGTAAAAGATATAGTCATCACATGAAAATGAGACCAAAGACATCAATATATCTTGGGTGCTGAAAATTCTGTCCATCACTTCTCTCTCAAAATTTAGGGATGTAATCCTTCATTACTTTTTTTTCTTGAAAGAAAAGAAACAACAAGGAATTTTAGGAATTTTCTTCTCACTATGTGAACATTATTAAAAACTGAACACTTTCTGAAGACAATAGTTAGTGACTTATTTTATGGAAAGTTCACAGATGTTTATTTTGCACAGAAAATATTTTCTGCAAAGAAAATACAATAATACTTTCACTTCCAGATGCTGTTTTCTGTGCAAAATAACCACGTACAGATTTTGCACAGTGTAAGTTTCTGCCTGCAATATTTTCTGCACAGACAGCAACATTTCAGTGAGGAAGTATTATTTTCTGCACAAAAAATAATATTTTCTGCACAAAACAATCACATACAAATTTTAAATAGTCTTAAGTCCCAAACTAGGAAGTGTTTAGTTCACCCAGGATTCCTCTCATGCAGTTTTTTATGTTTTATTTTTTTTCCAGTGCTTACTCAAAATGTTCTATTAATGAATGCTCTGTAAGCTTCTTGCCTTCCTTCCTATTAAAACTTTCTGCTTCCTTTATTCATTTCTTTTCCTTCTAATCCTTCTCTTTCACCTATCCCTCTCTCTCTTCCTGTATATTTCTCTGCAGTATATTCAAGTGAACTTAAATGTTGCTTGTCCTTATGGATATAAAGACAAATTAGCTAGTTTGGTCTCTTGAGTAGGTCAACAAGTGCTGAGGACAAAAGGTTTTGACTAAACAACCTATAAGCTCTAAGTAAGAGCATCTGAGAAAGAACTTCTATGTTAGAAGTGCATTGGAGAAGATGCCATTAATGCAATTAGCTATACCATAGCAAATGCCAAGTTTGGACTAGCAATCTTGGCAGAGGGATAGTGGAGCTTCCATCCATTACTTTCCACTATGGTCTCAATCACTGGAGGGAAGGTACACCAATATGCATCAATGGAAACTTGGGAGGGGTGGACAAAGCATTAAAGATACAATTGTCAGAATCTTCATCTGGATTAGGGATTCTATGCCAACCATTTTTAAGCCATTTTTGCAATTGCTGACATTTTGTCTAGTTTGGCTTTAGACAGACAAATAAACGCTGTTGGCTCAAAAACAATGACCTCACTTTGGCTTCGATCACCACAAAGGAGAACTGAAGAGTCCATTTGAGTTGGGGGAACAGGCCCATACCACCGAATGGAGGAAAGAATGTTGTCCCAAGTGATACATAATCCTGGCAGTCACAAAGAATGAAGAAGTGTGGTTGAGGTGGAACCATTTCAGAAAGTTCTCTGTGCTGCTAATGAAGACCTTGATAATCCAACTAGACTCAATCTCTATTTTAATAGATAGTTGTACAGCCTTTTAAAAACCTCCTTTAGTCTTCTATATAGAGACAGTCAAATAAATCAGACTGGATCAGATTGACTGGATAGAGCTGATGGGAAGTATAGGCAGAGCCATCTAGAGAAGAAGTGTTTATTCATCTCTGGAACAGATGAACACAGAAGATACAAAGATACAAATACTTCCTTCTCCCAGCCCATAGTGAAAATCACTAACCTAGCTCTCCATTTTCAATCACTTCAAACGTAGCCCATATATCATCCTTATGGGGTGTGATATTCTTGATTCCCAGTATGTCATTAGTCAATTCTTCTGCCTCCATCATTGGTGATACCTGTTTTGACAATCACAAAGAGTACAGAAACCATTCAAAGAGGCAATGGGATTCTACTTTGAACTGGAGTTTTATGCTCTCAACCCTATGAAAAAAAAACTGCCTAACTTTTTTTTTTTAAGGAGCAATTGCAAAAATGCCAACTTTAGGAATGTGTTCATTATTTCATCACCTTCACTGCCAAAGCATCATTAACTGTGCAAGGGGAAATCGGAAAGGGCTCACATTTCCTTTCGGAAAGTATTGAGGGATGCTACTGAAAGCATTTTTCCTTATGTCTTCTTTTCCAAATGCTTATTTGATATTTCTGAAAGTCTAAAAGAACACTCATGTCACAGAAAGAGACAGAGTTGCTCTTTCATCCAGGTCTTGCTGGCTGATTGCATGCTGTCTAAAATGATAATGAAACTGATCACTTTGAAGCTTAAGGAAGGTGTTTAAATTCTCCTACTTCTCTACCACCACCACCACCACCACCACTACCACCACCACCTCTTGTATATGAAAATTGGGACAATTCTACAGAGCTTTCCAAACATATTACTAGAACCAACACTACAAATTTCACTTATCTGGAACAATCAATTTGGATTTTTTCTACAAAAGCAAAGGCACCTTGCTTCTAAATACAAATTTCCAGATAATATTTAAGTGACCTTGTACCATTAAGTAAACACAGCAATCACTTGGTCATTGTTAATTTCTGTGCATTACAAAAGTAAAGCAATTGCACTTTCAAAATTGATATTGTCACAAAACTATTATTATCTACAGCTTTAAGTCATAATGAGTAGTGGTAATACGCCCCAACCTGGCTAGTACTTTGTGGTTTATTACATCAACAACACAATTCTGACAGGAAAAAAACCCAAAAACCCTCCCATAACTGCAACATCTCATTGGAGTGCAAACTGTGTAGGCAGCTGACTAAGAAGTATGTTATGGATATTTTCAGCTCTTGCATTAAGGTTTTAAAGTTTACTTTGTGAGCCACCCAAGGAAACGTGGTTGTTGGATGGCAGAACAAAAATAATGAATGAATGAACAAATGAAACGCCTCTGCTTAGATTAGTAGGAATAGGTCCCATCACTTGCTTAGAGAAGGGAAAGTGAACACGACACTATCTTCACTCACATGCTTTCTTCCCTCCCCAACCACTGCAGACAAATAAGTTATTACCAAGAATGGAGCTCAGTTTCAAATGTGCAGCTCCAAATATCTGACTAGTGGTTAGGCGAATGTGAGAGCCAGCATAGTGGAAGGGTTTAAGAACCTCAGTAGAACACCAGTACAGCAGGGTTCAACTCCCAGCTCAGCCAGGGTAAACCACTAGGTGATCTCGGTGACATAAGTCAGGGAACTTAAAGGCACATAATAACAGACATACATACACACAGATGTCTACTTCCATGCATGCATATGACCGAATACGGTCATGCTATATTAATTTTAGTAATCATTAGAACAAATTGAATGAAGATAATTTGACTTGATAAAATAAAACAAAGATTAAAAAAAGCACTAGAGCTCACTTTCATAAATATATATTTGAAAACTCAATCAATTATGCTTTGTAAAAGGGAGGGCTGCTTTCTAGCTTTCTATTTGCTTCATTTAAGCTCTTGACACTGTAATAGATGTGTATTAGATAGGAGCATGTTATGAAAATAAATGCATGTTAGCCCCGGGCAGGGAGCCAGTCTAGGTATAAATAAAGATAAGATGAAAGCCAGAAATGACTTAAAGGCACACAACAACAACAAAATGACCAGCTTGTAATAACAACAAGCCTGTCAGTATAAGGTCAAAATAATATATGGTTCCTCAAGTGTACACAAGAAAACAGTCACCAGTCAGACCCTCCTTGGAGGTGCATTGGCTGATGCCAGTAGGACGGTAACAACTCCTACTAAACCCCAAGCAGAGTTAGTGTTAGCTGATTGGTTAGATGAAGGTTAAAGAGGGTGTGAAACAGAAGCCTTTTGAGCATCAAAGTACCAGATCTTGCTCTCAGCAAACTGGTCCATCTCTGCTGCTGCTTCTAGGCAACTGCTGATAAATTGAACTTCTACATGTGCTAAGGTATTCCTTTGCTGATGAAGCTTGTTATCTAATACTAAACCTAATGCCAGTGTATAGATAAGGTTAAACAGACAAGCTAGGCGAGGGGGTGTAATGCTTTGCTATATAATTCCAATAGAGGTGCAAGCTTTTTATAAGAATGGGCCTAGATTGATTCAAGGTATATGTAAGTTGTGCTGCTGAGGATAGAATATTGTCCATGCTATTTATGTTACTAGAATAAATTTTAGTATAAAACTACAACTTGTTTTTGTGTTGATTTCCTGATAGACAAGACTTAAGAATACTTAAGGGGAATAAAGGTGCTAATCTGACTATTGGATAGAATTGTGGTTTTCACCTTTGGGAGCTTTGGTGATCGGCACGGCAACTCCCAGAAGATTTAATCAGGTTCAGACCAACAGGTATAAGGTAAAGAACCTTCAATCTTCTACAAGATATACGGGTGGAAGAACTATGTCTGTGTCAACCTAATTTTCAAAATCAAGCCCAAATCCAATTACAAGTCTCAAGTATAATAGTCCTATTGAAACAACTGGCTCTATCTAAGTGTTGACTTATCATTCAGAAGGTGATTCAATTAGTCTCAATGCTAGTTGGGACCAAATGGATTTAGCCCACAAACAAGTATAAAACAAATTTAAAAACATCCATGAACATATACAACTTATGTGTATAGGGAGGAAATCAATTTAGAAAAATGGCATCAAACCCTTATTATTATGTTGCTGTCTGGCTCCTTTCTTTCCACATAAACTTCAATTAACAAGTCTCCAGCCTGGGATACCTAGAAGAAATGGTAAATTACAAAAATCAAACATTGAAGAAACTCATTTTCCTGCCTCTTCTATTTTCCTTACTTTCCACAGTATGATCTTTGTATAACCAAGCCCTACCCCACAGAGCCACTCTTACACATGATAAACAGTGCAGGGAGGGCAAGCATTGATATACCACATGCAAGAAATATGCCTGCAACAAACTCCAAAGGCCTGAGGCTGAATTCTTATGGGAGTGAGGGTGGAACTACTTTCTTTTATTACCACTAGCATGGCTGGTATAAATAACACAGCAGGATCTCTAATTCAGTTGGACATCATAATAAACCATAGTTTATTGTGATAGAAAATAACCAAGGTCTTTCACTACCCCTTCCTCATTTGGCACAGCAGCATGAAGGAGTTCATAAGCTTTGCTCTCATTTCTAGCATAAACTTTTGTGGATCCCAGTGCACACTTCATCTGACGTATGAAGTGAGCTCTCTGCGGACAGACAAATATACCAACAGGTAGTTTGGGTTGGGGTGGGAAAGGAAATGTGAATTATAATATAAAGGCAAAATATGTGACTAAGATGACGAAGTGACTGGTTCATTTTCAATGACGGTCATAAAGAGTACTTAAAGAATAATGGTAGGAGATAAGTTTTACATATAAGTCAAAGTAAGAAGCTGATGTAGGAACAGTGGAAGAAGGTCTTAGTCTAGTGCACTGATATGGATGCAGGACCAGTAAAGCATTCCAATAAAGCATGTGTGAGAACGCTTTAGTGACAGGAATGTCAGCCAGTGTTTAAATATGCATAGAAGCCACCGTCTCTGTTCAAACAGAGAGACTAGAGTTTGTACGTATACCCTAATTCAGTTGTCTCTCTTTTCAATCTACCATTGAACATTCTGAGCTCAGGGACTGCTGCTCAAAGGTCTGACATGTGATCTTCAAGAAAACTGGAGTGTTCTGCAACTGGTTTCTGGGTATTCTCATGTCTACTGACCAACTTGTTTCCATTTATCCTTTCACATAAATACTGCCTAATGGGACATTATTGATAAAAAAAATGTATAGACAACATTAGAGGATGAGAAAATGCAAGCACATCTAATGACATGGCTGAAATTAGGTCATGAATTATCGCTGTTCACATAGATGCGGAGGCAGAGTTGGCATTTCAGTTTGCAGGAAGGTCTTTTTCCTGTCTTTCCATTCACATTATATGTCCTTTTGTAGGGGAGTAACTGATAGTTGAGTGTTGTGTATAGGTATGTAAAGGTCAGCTACCTAGATTTCTTGGGAGGATAACATTATTCTCCAGGAAACATGTTTATAGATGCATGGTCTGGAGAGAGCTCAGAATACTTGTAATTAACTATTGTTTTCAATAAATAAAGTATAACTAAGTTACACTACAACTGTAAGTTAACAGAGATAACATTACCCCTGTTGAAGTAATATCAATTATGCACTGTTACCAAATGACCGCTGAAGACTAAAGTCTTTTCCTTTAGAGGAGATCCAATGCCACAAGTAAGTAAATCAAGTGACTTATGTAACAGAAGAGAAAAACATGGATTTTTTTTAATGATTCTGAAACCAGCCCAAATCAGCAGGTGCTATGATTTCCCAAGGCAAGCCAGAACAACAAATCCCATATGTAACAGAATGATAGATATGGAGCAACATCCACATCCATCAGGACAGTAACAGTGTGTGATGTTTGGGGGTGGGGAGGAACAGAGATTTATGGAAGAAAGGCATCTGTGCTTCTGGAATATTTATTGGTAATATAGCTTGGAATAATAAAGAACAAAGGAGTTTTGGGAAGCATTTCAAGTAACTTTCTGTAGAACTACACCCC
This sequence comes from Ctenosaura bakeri, assembly GCA_948474755.1. Lineage (NCBI taxonomy): Eukaryota > Metazoa > Chordata > Lepidosauria > Squamata > Iguanidae > Ctenosaura > Ctenosaura bakeri. The sequence continues at coordinate 18,889 of CAOLHI010003295.1, forward strand.
CCCCCGTAACTAAAACACACAGTGCCACTATGTTTTAAAAGAGCTACATAATGGAGAAATTAGGACTTTAAGGTCACAGTGGCCTCTGAGAATTGAAACTAATGAAATCATTTGTGAAAGGGAAAAACATTACAAAGCGACTTTGAAGAAAGCGTCTTAATTATACTGGCAACGACTCAGAAAAAGGCTATTTCCTAGTCAAATTTGCTTTTTAGATGATATTACTGAAAAAAAGGTTGGAGAAAAAATGAAGCTGACATTTGATTTCCACTGGGTGTATGTAAACAACTGCACATTGGAGAGAGGGGGAAAGTACTGAAAATTACAGCAGCAAACAAAAACAGCTGGCAAAGTGTTTGGTAGGCAAGGGGAAAAAATGAAGAATAGTTAAAGTGCCAACTGGAATGGAAAACAAGGTCATGCTAAGTGACATGAGAAGCGTGAAATTTTTCTTTTGAGTTGTAAAAGAAGTTAGAGCTAAGTGAGTTTTATTTTTAAATCAGCTTTTTTTATTTTTAATAATTCAAAAGATAGCTTTTCAACTCCTACCCTCCAAAAGCCTTACTTAATTTCTGGATTGCCAACTGCCTCTCACTGCTATATGAAAAGAGGTGTTCCATAAAATGTACAGCAACATTTATATACTTTTTGACTTCTGAAAGGTTAACAGAGAGAAGATTGTTTCATGCAAGAGACCATAGGTATTATATGAATCCTTTTGCTTGCTAAAAGCAGCTGGAAATATAGCTCCACCTAGTGGTTTCCATTGGTTTTTTTTTTAAGTTCATAGCAGCCTTCACTGCAGAAAATTATTACTTCCTTTTTTAGATCAGTTAGAAATAGTAACCTTTGCAATGCTGTTAAACCAAATCTACAAATATATACTATCCTCTGCTTAAAGGATCCTTCTCCACTGACGAACTTTCAGGCCTTGGGCAAACAAAGAGAAGCTCCTTCAAAGTGTGATCCACAGTGAGAATTGCATTTCTTTCCCTGTCAGGCAGAATGACGCCCCTGCCCTTTTAAAAATCTTTTGACAACAAATAAAGTTCTCCTCTTAATTCATAAGAAAGCAGGAGTCCTTCTCTTAATTCCTTGCCACAGACAAAAAAAAAGATTTAAGGTATGTGTAATAGAATCAAATAATCGTTTCCCATCACTACTTTGAATATTTGGTAAGGCACTGCTTGGTCCCCCTCCAATTCTACAATGTTTTCCAATTCACTAGGCTTTGTGAAAGATGATGAATAGGTAACTGGTCCGATTTGAAATTCGGTCATAATCTTAGCAGCCTGTGCTGTGCTTATTATATATTGAACTCTGTTTTGATGGATGAATTAGGAATGTCAATGGCTAATAGGGCATGGCAATAGGGTGGTTGCAAGGGAAGTCCAAGGTCAGCAGCAAAATCTTCACTTTAGCCATTCCTGAATCCCTGGATTCTGAAGAATTCTGAATCCCTGGACTCTCCAGTCCTAAGTTGATGATGTCAACCTGGTAAAAACAGAAACTCCTGTCTCTGATGGTCAGGCAAGAGGAGAGAGTTTGCCAATACAACTCACAGATGTCCATTCTGCATTCCTGGACAGAACAGTTGGTGTTGCATACCTCAGTTCATTTGTGTGGTACAGTGTTACAACCTTTGTGCATGGAGGCTTACAGCACAGCCTCAGGCCATAACACTCAAGGTTCAAGTTCTGAGGCTGCATCCAACACACTAGATCCTCCAGTGAAAATGGAAACTGCAACTGGAATGGACTCTCCCTCCATCACTGCAGCAACGTGTCCCCTGCCCCCCCTGCATCTGCTCCTCGAGGAAGGGACTTGTCATTACTCACTTGAGTATCCTTCCATTTGGTAATAAAGCTATTCTCAATATCCATTTGTTTCACTTGATCTTCAGGTACCTGTCCATAAACAAGTAATTTTACAATAATATTAGCAGACAGGCATCCACATTTTTTTCTTTAACTAAACATGGTAATTGGTCTACATGTCTAAGAAAACTAAGGAGATTTGAAAGGAACCCAAATTTGAAAGTACTTCTCATCAGGGAATTCCATTATTTAGTCTCCAAACTTACCTGGAAAATAATTTTGGGCATCTGGATCTGTTCCCCCTTCTTTTCCTGCACTTGATACCTTTCTATTTTGATTCCATTGATCTATACTTGCAGTCCAGCATTGAGAGGGAAGAAACCTGAGGTCACAGAGTCTATTCTATCACTTTGGAACACAGAAGACAAAAAGATCTTGCATTCTCCCTGCACATAAAGAAATAGCAAAGATGGATCTAGCTCAGCCAGTTCCATCTGCTAGTTTTCTATCTGCAAATACTTTTTGTTTTGCTTTCCATGTGCACTCATAGTCTGGAGATCATGTGGAGATCAGGACAGTTTTGCAATTGTTAAAAGGGAACACTATGGCAAATGAAATACCTACTTTAAATGCTGCACACAGTTTTAGGCTATCCCATTGTAAAACACATATAAGTAGAACGGCATAGTGACACATTTTAAGAAGAACTTGGAGTTGTTATTTAGGGAGGACTATGACTTCCCCAAGTCTCCCAGCCTATGACCCCCATACTGGTGTGGGAATTTTGGAAGTGATTATCCAATGAAAATAAAATAAAAATAAGTAAATAAATGCCTGCCTTTACACTCATGAGAATGCACAACCCTTTTAATGAGTCAGACCCATTTGCCCATATACAACAGCGCTGCTGATAATGAACAGCAGTTGTTCTCCAGGATTTCATGTACAATTCTCCCCTAGTCCCACCTGAAGATCCAAGAGACACTGAATCTCAGACCTTCTGCACAAATAGCCTGTGTTCTATCAGTCAGTTAGGCCCTACAGCCTATGCTGTGGTTAAAAATCCTGCTATAAAACACAGACATCCAAAGTAAACAAACAAGTCACATACACACAAAATATTGATTATGGGACATCACTGCATTCCTATGCACAATGATCTCAAATTGCACTCCGTGGAACTTAGTGGTGTTTCCTATTTGAGTTATAACACATAGTGAGCTTTAGCGGGGTATGCTGAGCCCACTGAAATACAATCTTTAGCTTTTAAGCAGAAAAGGAAACAATGACCATTTCCACACCACACTGTTATAGTGCATTATTCCACTTTCAACATTCTGTGGAATTCTGGGGTTTGTAGTTTACTGAAGCCAAAGAGCTCTCTGGCTGAGAATTCTAAATACCCTTCCCTAAACTACAATCCCCAGAATTCCATAGGATGTTGAAAGTGGAATAATGCACTATAACAGTGTGGTGTGGAAATGGGGTTAATCACAAGGAAGTGTTACTATTCAAAAAGGCTAGAGTGAAGGACCAACTCTACCAAAGAAACAAAGACGTGTAGGTTTATTAATTTCCTTTACTGTCTAACTGCTAATAGGGCACAAATCACAGCAAAACAAAAGCTTGGTATTACTTCATTCATTTGTCAAAACAGGGAGGGTCCATTCAACACTTAAAGAACATCCAGTGAGGGTATTCCTTCTCTGAAAAAAAATGTGCAAGCCAAGCTCCCATGCATTGCCATTCCATACTACATGGCCACAATGCTGCATGGTCCTGCATAGCAGAGTAGTTCCACACATGGAACTATATTACAGCTGATAATTCACCAACCCCTGGAGCTCCCACAGAGCTGCTACAGCCCCTGGCCAAAGCCATTCTGTATTTAAAGGGGAAATAATCAGAGAAGCAGCTGGCTATGTCCCCATAACTAGATGGAAAGTGATTACGTCACCCAGTGAGGTTAGCTGTGGTCCTCCTTAAGTCTCAGCAGACAATGTAATCATCTTGCATCTGGCTATGGGGATATAGCTAGACAATTCTATCATTCGCCCACCTTTCTGCACTAGACACAGATTGGCCATGGGGAGACTCCCCCAATGAAACAGTAAGTCAGGGGAAAGGCCTTTGGTCCCAATGGAGGGAGGAAGGGAATACCAACCTCCACATCAACCCAAAAGATACACACACAGGCAGAAGGTGGACTCACAACTGCATATGCCACTAACAGAATGCCAGCCCATGTGTGATAACCCCATGCTTCCTGCAAGTTAAGTCTTGATAATAAGGTTGCATTCATATACCATGATGACCTCCTCTAACTCTTAAAACTGAGATTTCACTTTTTACCCTTTTACCAATTTTGGTAGTATCGACTAGGGAATTCTCTTGAATATATCCATAAAAATAAATGGGAGCTGGGAAAGGGCATGGTGGCAACTTCCTTGTAGATTGTGTGCACCTTGTTGTTATGCATTTGGTTTTTATTGCTGCTATTTTATTGTGATCTTACATTTTAATGTTTATGCTTGAACATTAATATGCCTGATAGGTCATCTTACTGATAGAATTAAGGTACAGAGTGAAATTTGGTTATTCTCCCAGGCGTTTTAAATCGATGTGCAGGTATTTTAGCTGTTAGGTTTTTGTACAGTTTTATTGCTGCTGTTGATGTTTTTATTGTTGCTTTATGGTTTCTATGAGTTGTATGTCACTTTGGGTGCCAGGCAAACAGAAACGGCATTAACAAATTTTCTAAGTAATAATAGATTTTTGTTACAAATTTTACAGTGAGACAACTTGAGGGTTCTATCATGATGAAATGTGATTACATTTTTAAAAAATAAAATAGACAAATTGAAGCTGGGGTTCATACTAATGAATTTACGATGGGAACTGGCTGTTTTCTATTACATACACATACGTAGGCTATTTTAAAACATACACTTGAGAACAGCATATCTCCAAAATAAGGGTATGGAGTTTGTGGTCCATAAACCCTTCCCAGCACTACCACTGAGGGGAGATGATGTGAACTATAGTCAAATGATATGTGGAAAGTCATGGCTTGCCATTAGAACCGCACCGTAATTAATGCAATACTTTCAGAAACCAACCCTTAAACCTCATCCTTTGAGCTGTAACCAGACAGAGCTTCAGCTTTAACCAGTTATATCTCCATTCCGTCCATCAATCTCCCTACTATTGATTATGGTTTGTAAACTCCTTGCTGGCAGTGAATTTTATTTTATTCTCATGTAAATTTAAGTGTCATTTACAGATATCGGTTACAATACAACATCCCCTCAGGGTAGTGTAAATAACTGCATGCAGAGATATGTTGCACGAGCACTGTGCAACTTCCATGCAGAATAGTTAGTTATATTGCACAACTTGTGCGAATATCTGGGTGCCAATGTGCAGTGGGAATCTGTAAACACAATGTGCAATGTTCAACAGCAATGTGTCCATGCTCAACAGCAGTAAGTGCATAAACACGAAACACAGTGTTGCTATATGTGCAACTCAGCCTCTGATATTGTCAGCAGAATCCATCAGATGTGCTATGAAGTATAAATTGTGTAGTGTGACTTATACATATTTATCTCACTAGTAGAATGTCAGCTGATAAGTGGTGAACCAACAGTCATTTAAAAAAATAAAATATCTGAACACTGGTAACCTAGGCACTCAGGTGAACACCATGGATATTCTAAAGGGACAGAACTATGCTCATAAGAAATACTTATAGCAAACTGAAAGTAGAACTTTAGCTTCTCCCAGTGTCTAGCTTTTAATGTGAAATGTGGAATCAGAATTTAGGCTGCAAAACAAGAGTGCCAAATCAAAAGCTCCACTGAACAAAGAGAAAATGTTGCATGAGATCACATTTGCCTTTTCAACCATTTGCCAAATTCCATTACTGGAGAAATCTGATAAATATGCTGGGTACTTACATCAAAGAGATGAACATAATTTATAATCAGGTCTTCAATTACATCGACTTCTTCACTGGTTTGCCCTTTAGTTTGAAACAAGCATGATGAAAATGCCATTGCTAGATTGTGAGGATCCATGTGATTGATTTCAGAACACTTTTGTACCCTGTTCAAAGTTAATAAATCCATTTAGAATATTACAGCAAACACTAGTCTGTAAAAGTGCAAACTCCAGTGCCACAGCATGCATTTAACAGGACAGTTCAGCTCAAAAGAAGATTTCAATTAAAATGAAATTAGTCAGCCTAGTCAATTGGTTATGATGTTTGCTTTTACATGTTCTTATGTTTATCTCTATCAGAATATTTTCATATGCTCCTCCAGCATAGGAATGCACATGCTAAATCACATAAAGGCATAAATCTCAGTGGCTTCATTGTGCTAACACAAGTGGCACCAGTGGAAATGAATTTCTAGCATTAGCACTGGAATTTTCCATTGTGCAACCAGCTGCATAGTGTGAAATGTATGTGTATGTTGTGTCTTCTCCTATTACAAGAACAATTAAATCCAATACAGCTCTGTTAGTGGATTCTTTCACTGCTAACACCATGTTGTATTGGTCTGGGCATTGGACTATCAATCTGGAAACCAGGGTTCAAATCTTGTCCACCCCTCACTGGGTGACACTGGGTAACACACACTAAGCCTCAGAAGAAAGGCAAGGGTAACCCTCTCTGGCTCACCTTAGGGTTGCCAAGAAAACCCCACAATAGGTTCACCTTATGATTGCCATAAGTAAGAAACAACTAGAAGGCACGCAACAACAAGCAGCAAAGAGACAGCATACTTTGGATGGGATCTTCTTAGTAACTCAGATTAGTGTAACTGTGCAGATGTTGCAGAAGAAAGTATTCAGTACCTCCTTGCACTATGGTTTTTACTCAGTTGCATGAAATCACTGGGAGGCTGCTGGATTCAGCTCCAGCTCACATTCAAACAACCACTAATTGGCCAGGAAAGTACAAGACTGCACTGGAACTAGTAGAGTGAAACAAGGAGGGACCCACTATCTTGATTCACCTTGATCTCTCAGCAGCTTTTGATATCATCAATCATGACATCCTTTTGAGTGGGTTGTACAATTTTAAGACGATCTATTCCACAAGGTAGGGTTGGGAGGCTACTGCTTAGTTCCTTGGTTTTTATGCTGTGAAGTCCAGTGAGATTCAATCTCCTCATGTTTTTTTAACATCACATGAGATTATTGAGTTGGGTCATATCGAGTTCTGGGATAACTGCAAACCATATGCAAATGATACCCTGTTCTACTTCCCTTCCCTTTATCTAATTCAAACTTCTGTGCTTCAGAAGTGTAATGAGGTGTAAGACAGGCACAAACTGAGACTTAGTCCAGGTAAGAGAGAGATGCTGGGTTGCTGGGACTGAATAACAGCATTTTTTCCTGATGAAGCAAGGCTGAATGAACTATTACTACTAATCAACTTTAACTCCATGAAGAAGGGCTTGTCTGGGCATTACACTGAGAACATCATTTAGTGCACACTTGGCAATGCATTCAGGAGGCATGCAGAGGGAGCCCACCTGTTTGATTATTCTGATATGCTGTACCTTAAATGGTTGTTTAGAAGACAGTAGATCTGATAAATGATTCTGACTAGGAGACCAGCTCTGAAATGTGTTTGAATTACAGTTATCCAAATAATAACATAAAATAAGCAGGAAACAATGGTAATAAGCAGGAAACAATGGGGCCATGCGACTGACATATATGTGTGCATGTGTGTACATAGTGTTGCATTCTGTAGTATCATGTTTATGTGTGTAAGTATACATATATACACACACATATATAAACATGATACTACAGAATGCAACACTAAACATAGAACTCATCTTCCTAGAATTCTCAAACTTTTTTTTAAAGACAGTTTCAATTCTGTATGCTTCACTGTGTACAAGCAAGACATGGTAGAGCTCTCCAGCTAAGGAGCATTTTCAATCACTACGATTCAGTACGTACCTCCCTTCCCCTTTGCCATGATGACAGGAAAAAACTAAACTATTTATCTTCTCCAAATATGCATATTTACTTGCATAATGTTGTTCTTCATTGACACACAGGGTTATTTTTAAGTACAGACTAAACACATCTACGCCAACAACAATCATCTAGCAAAATGCACCAGCATCAGGAAGTCATCAGTGTTCATATTTCTGATTACCATGGACAGTGGTAGCACAGCATAATACCTAAGACAAGGTGGGGAACATCTTTCAGATGAAGGGCCAAGCTCCAATTCAAATCGGTTCTTGCAAGCCATATTACAGCAATATGCAGAGCCAAAGGCAAAGTGTGGAACTAAAAATACTAGCATACTTTAGCTTAACTGTCTTACTGCCTGTAACTAAACCTTAGAAGAGGCATTTCAACCTTCTAAAATATGGAGGCGATCCAACATAAAAGCTGGCAAACCACTAACAGCAAATGGTGTCATGGGGAAAATACATGGCCATGTGGGGACACGGACCCCTGAGAATCAGTTTTAGATGCTGGGCTTGAATTTATGCAGCTGTGGCCTAAGAAGTGGGGGCGAAAAACAGTTGCAATCCTGCTCATCAGATGGCCATAGGTATGCCATGAGACATTAGTATTAGAGGGATGAGGACAGCAACAACGATGATGGTGGTGGTGGTGGTGGTGATGATGATGATGGCAGTGATGACAGCAGCAGTGTCAGCTGTCTCCTTCCCACAAAACCCATCTGATACCAACTGACCCAAAGGAATGAGCTTGATGAGTTGCAAAGTTTTGATACTATTTATTGTGATTTTATATCTGTGCTTTTATATTATTTGTAAACAACCCTGGAAGGACCTACATACATCCTGAAAAGACAGGATAAGCAACACTCTGAAGTTTGGAGATAAAGGTTTCAAAAACAATGGGAAAGCATGAAGCTACTGTATAAGGGCACTGCATTTGATCTGTGCTATAGTAATGATATTTATCTGTGCCTACAGAAGTTTGACAGCATAGCAATACACTTGTGAAGCACTCTCTGATAATGCCTACTTTTAGTAAATTTATTGAGATACTGACCTGTAAAGGTGTTCCATTAAGGCTGCCAAAGTTGCCCTATTGACTGGTGGAAGTGTTCGAATAAAACTGCTGTACTTTTTCACTCTCTCTTTCTCATCCAGTGTATCTAGTGGAGAAGAGGAGGGAGGGATTAAACTACCCAACATTAACTACAGTACAGTCCAACAGAGAAGGATATTGATCTGCCGTCGCAGCAGCAGCTAGTTATTTCAAATGACTATTCACCCAATCAGCCTTCACTTCATAGGGATAACACAGATAATTCTCTTTTGATACAGATTGTAATGCAGTGTATTGAAAGCATGGGGAGGGGGAATCTTGGGTTAGAAAGAAAATATGTCTTGCAGTGTCTGTATTCAAGTACTGCCTGCAACAAGTCTCAGGATAACTAGCCAAAGCCCTCTGTTCGGATGCACTTAACAAGCAAAGCTGATTAAAATACAAATGGTCAAAGCAGATAAATAGGTAGAATGGAAAACTGAGGCTCTTAATGCTTCTAGCAAGTCACTGAGGGGTCACAGTATTGATTTTTAGAATACAATTATCTTGAATTACTGCATTAACAAAGAGAATAAGTTGTCTCTTACTTTAAGGGGCTGCTCCCCTTCATGAGCTGTATTATGTTTTGTTTTATTTGTTGTGTTTCTTCTTCTTTCTCCCACAACCCATATTTTCCATGTATTCTGTCGCATGGTAAGATCCTCAAACGTGATCCATTTAACTTGGTAAAGATTCTATCCTTTACCCAAGGGCAGAGCCCCTGGAGCTCTGCTGACTTCAAAAATGTGTTTATTTCAGAAACCATTAGACTAGCTTTGATTTCAGAAATGGCTGGGAAGAAGTGTGATATATCATTGGATTCTGAGCCTCTCTGAGGATGAGCAAAGATCAAGTCAAGTTGCAGTTTTGATGTGGAAAGAGGACAGGGGATCTCATTCAGAACTTCAGAGAGGTTCAAAAAGCACTGCAACTCATTGGAACAGGGGAAATCATCCTTCCCAGTTTAAACCTGGGGTTATGGCTCCCCCTGCAGAGACCTCTAGTGTACCCTAAGCACAGTTAAAGCTCATCTCAATGTCCCAGACAAGACTGCACCCACAATGCTTCAGTGGAGAAGCCATACTGTGCACACATTTTGGCTAACAAGGGCAGCTTTGGTTCTACTATACCTTGTTTACAAAGTTACCCAAGAATTGGTAGTAAGAAGATTACCAATGGCTAGAAACTGAGGGAAAGCAGAGCTAACCTAAAATTTCTCAGAAGACACATTTTTGAGAAAAAAAAAATTCTACAGTCTTCCATCTTCTCATCTCCTTGAAGATTTTCATCTCCATAGAAAAAGGAGATTTTGCAGAATTTTCCTTGAATATACTCCACCATTTTTGGTGGCAGAGGCATTTCTGCCCCTCACCCTCCACACAATGCTCTGGAAAAATGCCAGGTGTAAGGCATTGTGAAGGCTGTAAAATGGTAGCCAGGCAGTTTAACAAATGGCGGGAGATGCCTAGAGGGGAAGAATGAAGCATCTTGCCCATCTCTTTTAACTGGAATGAAAAGGAGAGTGGTGGAAGAAACTGAGCTCAGAACAAAATAAGGCATGTAAATCACTTAATGGAAGATACACCCCTCTCTAACAGCTGACAAACTTTTCATCATTATTATGGTGGGAGGGTGTGAAAGCAAGCTGAGCAGATACAGACACATGTTCGTACATGTTACTTGGCCTCCTCTTTCAAAGAAGGCTGAGGCCAATTTCACTGAACTCTTCCAAGGAGCTGTTTTATTTACTCACAATGGAGTGAATGACAGCTATTTATTTACAAGGTAAGAAGTAAACAGTGCAGCTGGAAGTCAGAATCAGGATATGGCCTATGTGTAGTTCCAGATGATCACCTGCACAATCTGATGCTAATATTAAGCATGTACCAGAATGCTAGGAACTTGCTTGTTTTATGCCTAGGTATCCAGTCACCCAAGCACTGCTTCCAGGACTTCATACTGGCAATTTTGCCATGCATTACCTAATGCAGCGATCCAAAATGGATAGAGTTCTTTGGTAAGAAGTGCATCATCAATTTCAGATAGAAAGCACTTCAGAGTATCAGTAACATCTTCCAGCTGATTAGTTCCAGCCCTCAGCTTAACACTTCTGGCATCTTTTTTGAAGCATTCAAGAAGTTCACTCACATGGGATGGATCACCTCTATTCAGGTAGATATGTTTGCTACCCAGACCTTAAGCACAAGAATACAAAATTACTTTTTTAAATCACTATATTTATATTTTTAAATAATGAAATACTTCACCAAAAATATAGCTAGAACATTAAAAAAACATAGTGCAATACAACCACTGGTCTTTGCTTTGTACCAATGCAAACACATCCAGATGCTCTACAGCACTTAATATGTTTTCACAAAGGAGTGTTTAATGAAGAATTCTCCAATCTGGCACCTTCAAGATATGCCAGAATACAACTCCCATCATGCCTAACCAGGTCGAGTAGGGCAGTAGGGGTCACATTTGGAGAGTGATGGGTTGGAGAAGGATGCTTTAATGCACATATAGCTACAAATGAGATTCCAATGTTTATTGGAGATTCTGCCATTTCAGCTCCATCAAAGGATGCTTTCTAACTCTTTTTTAAACTTTACAAGTAACTTTTTGAACATCAACTAGAATGCCACAGAACCACAGTACAGGCATTTCCTCAGCTGCAAAAGAGCTTATTCACCATGACTGACTGATATGTAACTAAGAATATGGTAATTTACAGCTAAGAGTGTGTTGAAATGACCCAGCCATGAAGGTGAGAACCAAACAGGGAGGCCTTGCTCACACAATCTATACAGTTGGATCATTTCAATGATCTCAGAATCACACAGGACTTGTGTTTCATTGAATGGTCCAAAGAAAGCACAAAGGAGAGTGCATAATCTAGGCAAGCACACACATCTTATAGAGCTAGGCTACTGAAGGTCCAGCCACACCATTACACAAAATGAGGCAACCATCTCAGCAGATGTTGGGGGTGGAGGAACAATAGCATTCTTTTGGCAGAGAGATCTATGTGGGTTATATAACCTGATCAGAACCCCTAATCCTTCTTGCCCTCAGGTATGGAGAAATAAAGTGGCTCCCATCAACAGTAACACAGTATACACAGTTGCCACATTAAACCTAAGAGATTCTCTCTGAAATGGGAAGGATGACATCCTATTACATTAGGCAACAAAATGTTTTGGGGTGACTCTGTCCTGGTAGATCTCCTCATTCCCCCAGCACTGATACTGAAATGTATCTAATGCTCTCTTGCATCTGAACACTGCAGTGAAAGATCAGTAGTTACTTACTAAATGAATAACTACAATAATTCACTTCAAACAACTGTAATAATCATTTCCCCCTAACAGCATAGATATCACTACATCACATTATCAAGGTAATTTAAGGTGGAATAACTTCAGTTTTTTTGTGGTAGAATTTCTTTAGAAGTTACCTTGCTTCTCCTTAAAATGTAAGTTACATTGGTGTGGCCTTACTGAGTGTTAAAGAACTTATTTATTTTCTTATCTATTTAAGGCATTTGTTTATCACTCCTTGACTTACTAGGGTCTCCAAGGTGATCCACAATTAATAAAAACTAAAAACTAATAAAAAAAAACCCAACCCAAATCTCCTCTATATAGCTAGTTCTAACACCAGATGAATAAGAACAGCCAGAGCACATACCCCTAATTTAAGGCCAAGGGAAATAGCACAGACAGAAGGCATAGGGCAAGTCTGACCTCCCCTAGGAAGGAGTTCCATAGCCGAGGTGTTACTACAGAGAAAGCCCTGTTATGGGTAAACACCAACATAGCTTCACAGGGTGGTAAGACACAAAAGAAGGCCTCTACCGGGATATTAGATTTCAGTTAAGCTCATATGTGAGGACACAGTCTTTCAGCCAACCTGGCCCCAAGAAGAAATGTCTCATGATCAAGGTGTGGCCTCATGATTTTGCCTCATGCTCTGCTGTGAGTGTTGAAGTAAGACTAAGGCCATTTCTGCACTAGCCTGTTACAGTGCTTTGATGCCCCTCCCCAAACTGCAAATCCCAGGATTCCATAGGATGTCAAAAGTGGAATAATAGCACTATAACAGCACTATAACAGGCTAGTGCAGAAATGGCCTAAGACAGATAAGAGGAGAAAGTGCTTTGTAACCATGGGGAAGCAGCTTATAGCATTTCGATGTGGTCCTTAAGTAACTAAAATAACTGTTTCAGTTTTTTTCTAAGAAACAGGAAAGCAGCTATGCCACTAACCAATCACAACTGTAACTAACTGCTTTCAGAGCCTTGGAACTATCGTGATAACATATTACTTCTTAAAAATAAAATTTCAAGTTCTTATATAATTGTGTAAGGTCAGAGGTCCCTTGTATAACCTCTGAAAAATAGAACCTTAAAGGTTATTGTCTTCAGAGTATGGATTATTTTTGTTTTTCTTTTTGAGTTTTAAAACAAAACAAAACAAAAAATAGTATTAGATATACATTTTTATCACTTGCTATGATATATACATGTTTATTACAGAGGACTTTATCATGAATCAAACAAATATAAGCTACCCACTTTTGAGTTCAAGAAGGTTTAATTTTTATTTCCCAACATTCTTTTCCTCATAATGAAATGCCTTTCATATTCTCTCCCTCCCTCCCTCTCTCTCTCTGTATGTGTGTATAAACAAACAAACAAACAAACAAACAGCCACACAAACAGCTCAAGGTAACAGCAAAAACCTCCTACAAAGTGTGGTCTTTTACAGATCACAGCTCAAGCCCACATAATGTAATCTAATACAGATGCATTGTAAATACTCTATCTGGATGCATCTCCAATTTTCAGGAACTTGAACAAATGTGCTGCTCCACTTACCATATTGTGTAACAAATGCAATACAGCTATTCACTATAATCGGGACGTCATTTTTGCTGAGCTGCTGATCTTCCAACGAGTTGCCATCTGTACCTGCTGCTTTTTCAATTGCACTATGCCAGACTGTGAAATCCAACTTGGTGTGGCCATGGATGTATAAAGTTCTGGAAACGCATTTGTGGGGGAAAAATATATTTCACATCAGCAATAAGATGGTGAGTGGTGAAAACACTTCCTTTTTTTAGCAAAAAATAAGTGGACCGACAGCAGAATAAAAATATAGGAACGCCAAATGAATCAAAAGCATGTAATAAAGGGTGAAAACAGATGCTACATTTGTAACAGAAGCATTCTGTAACAAAGGTAAGTGGCCGCTTCTTCAAAGTGATCTTCTACCCTTCTCCACCCCACTCTACACAGAAGTAAATTCAAATATTCCATAAGACCTCTGGCTGATTAAATCATTTGGCCAATGATCTAATAATGGAAACAACAACATTACACCCTCCTTGCCCCCAAATTATACAACCAATTTGATGATAATCCTAAGAGTAATAAGCAGTAGATTTTTGTGTTGAAGAAATGAGTGCTATAGAGTTCTGGAACTGCAAGCAAGTTGTTTAATTCAAAGCATTTGCCTCTTGCATCAAAGTTCCATTTGATGGATGTTGGGATTCTAACTATTAGAAATATGATCGATCCAAAATGGAAGTGTGCTGACCAATGCTCTGGATTAGCTTTTGATTTTGCCATGAGAATGAAGGTTAAAGAACAAGGTGGCCTTCTGATACAAGAAAGCCCATCAGCACACAAGACATGAGTTTCTCACACAATTAGTATTCTTAGGAGCTGATCATTATGCCATGTTGGTGTGCTGTAAGTAAAAGCTCAGAGTAGCCAGAGAGAGAGAGAGAGACATAGTCAAGCCGCTGCTCAGAGGTAAAACTGATTAGGTAACCTCAAGCCCTGTCACTCGCACTCAGCCCAACTGACTTCATGAGATTGTTGTGAGAATAAAAACGGGAAAGAATACTAATCATTAGGAATTTAGATTTTTTTTTTTTTTTTTTACTATTTCCTCTTTGCATGGAAGGACTAACAATTTCTGTAATACTCTCTTCACTGGGAGAAAATGATTATTTCCATGTAATTCTTGCCCAGTATTTGCACATTGCAAAATGTATTGGGAAACTATTCTGTGCAAAAATATACTATTTTAAATTGAAAACACACATCTTTCACTTTCATTTCATTTTATTTTATTACGGTCAACAGATCATTAAAACAGCATATTAGAATCATTTTAAAACAATACAAATATAAATAAATATGATGGCTCATATTTACCAGAGAAAATACAATCGTGGTGATAATGGCAGCATACAATATAGGTAGATATTTCATTTACATAGACGAGGAAGATCTAGTTAAAATAGCTAAGTTTAAAAAATTTTCCACTTGAAGAGTAATCTCTTTGTCAGAACCTCGCAGTAAGATAACCATTAGAGACTCTATGGGACATCCAGGGAAACACTGTGTGATGGGGTGTAATAAATCTTCACTAGCCCCTTGGTAGAAACTACAACGAAAAAGTACATGTGATATAGATTCAATTTCCTGATTATCACAGGGGTAGCATCTTTTGCTCAGTGGTGTTTTGTTGAATCTGCCAGTTGGCAGATTTGAGGGAAGGACATTAAACCTTGCCAGGGAAAAGCCCTTCTATATTTTGAAACTGTTAACCAGCTTAAACAAGGCATTCCATCTTTGCAAGGTAAGCATGGTAAACCCAGTGACTGAGGGGAGCAAGGTTCCCTAGCTGTCCCTTGCAGCTCCTGGTAATCAATGTCCCTCAACCTCTGCTTGACAATAGCTTTGGCCCCATCTAAGTCTAGAGATAGCAGGTGGGATATGGATAATCGCACTGAGATGATCTTACATTCAATTGCCTTCCTCCAGGGTGATTTAAAGGAGTCTGACATAGTTTTAGCCAAAAAAGAGTTGGAATTAATTGTATAACAGCAACGGAGTCAAAAGTGGATAGAGTACATCCATGCCAGACTTTTTAAAAAATTTAGGCCTGACTCCAAGTAGAGGGCAGATCCAGCGACACATCTGGGGACACCCCACATATATATATATTAGCCTCAGAAAGAAAAACGGAATTCCTTTAAAAGAATTCTTATTAAGAGGAAACCAAATTGAAACCCCATAAAGCAATTGTGGGACAATTTTAGCTTTAAAAACCCAGATGGCAGCTGGAATAAATTTACCATCCTTAGTAAAGAAAAACCAAGCTAATGCTCTCAAATTTTGTTCAGCTTTCAGTTTGATGTACTTCCACCTTATAAGCTTCATGAAACCAAATACCCAGATATTTATATGAGTCCACTTCTTCAATTCAATTTCTCCCTATCAACCATGAGTACCTGATCTTTCTTTTGGCAAAAACAAAAACTTTTGTTTTTGATTAATTGATTGATAAAAAGTTATTGTTTCAGTATTCATGAAAGCTTCTCAATAATCTCCTAATTCCAAGACGAGTCTGAGAAATCAATACAGCATCATCGGCATAAAGAAGGATAAAGACTTTTGTTGAGTCCATCTTTGGTGCATGGGATGGTAAAGGTGCCAAAGTCGGAAGAAGATCAGTCAAATATAAATTAAATAGGATGGGAGCAAGAATGCATCCCTGTCTTACACCCCTGTTGGTAGGAATCTAATTTGTGAGGTGCCCTTGCCTGGAACTACAAACTTGAACAGTAGTATTATAATACAGGGACTGGATTAATGGAATACTGTTTCAACTTGCTCCAGAGGCAGCCACGTGGGATTGAATCAAATGCTGATTTTAGATCAATAAATGCAGAGAAAAGTTTCCCACCATTTGATGCAGTATATTTTTGTGCAAGATGAGCCAAAACCAGACAGTGGTCTAGTGAAGAGCAACCTGATTTAAAACCAGTCTACTCTTCCCCAATGGTGTTATTATCGTTAATCCACTCTTTCAGCTTAATTGCTAGAAAACTGGCATATACCTTCCCTATAACAGATAGCAGACTGATGGGTCGATAGTTATGTGGGTTGTGTTTAGGACCCTTCTTATATATTGGGATAATAAAGGCCTTTAGCCAAGCTACAGGGATTATGCCAGATTTATTAATTAGAGAAAAAGGGCTGCCAACATGGGTGCCTACTAACTGATGTTATGTATCAACAGTTCTGAGAAAATTACATCACATCCTGCAGACTTGCCAGTCTTTAGCTGACCTAACAGTCCTTCAGTTTCTTCTGTAGTTACATTTGGCCAATCTGGAGTGTTCGGAGGTAACAAGGGAGGTGTTTTAGATTTGGATGTGCAGGGGTCATTGAAGATGACTTGGAAATGATCTTCCCAGACACTAGCTGGAATGTGACCATCTGAGCTTTCATTGCAATTACTTAAAGTACCTGAAACTATCTGCCAAAAGGATATACTGCTGAGAGTAACAGATGCTGCCAATAACATTTGCCATGTTTCTCTAGTTGCCTCACATTTCCTACGGAATAAGAGTTTCTTATATTGTTTTTTTAACTCGTAATATGAGTGAGGAAGCTGACATTCATTTGATCTGCAATAAGTATTATACACTGTTTGAATTTCCCTTCTAAGATTGACACACTCCTTATCAAACCATCTATTTTTACGGATGTTATTATAATTTATGTTGTTAGTTCTAGTTTGAAGAGAAGGGTACAAATTCTGTAAAACCTGCTCATAAGCCAGGATTCCATCTTCAGGTCTAGCATCTACTTTAATTTGGCTGACATAATTTGAAATGTGATGTAATGAAATAAACCTATTGAAGGCCTCCTTTGTTTCAGAGGACCATTTGATCTTAATTGTTCTTGTGTCAGATGGTAAGTATACTGAAATACAATGTTGTGAATCCAACTTTAACCTGCCTGGTAGGTTCAACGAGCATTCCAGGGGAAAATGATCACTATCAGAGCACTTTGCTACTCTGAAGTTGAACCCCAAAATTTTCAAATGTTTATGAATAAGAATATAATCAATGACACTTGAACACCTGGTGGAGGCAAATGTAAATTCACCCCATAGGTCATCAGGGCTGGAGCCATTTAGAATGTACAATTCATTATTTGAAACAAACTGAAGCAGACCTATCCCTGCAGGGTTGATAGATTTGTCTTTTGAACTACATGAATTGACTATAAGTTGTTCCTTAATTGTTTTGGGAGAGTTACAGTCTACAGTAGGATCCTGTCCTTGCATTAAAATCACTTGCTATTATAGATCTTGCTCTGGGAAATTTAGTCATCTGTTCTGAGTAATAACAGTCAGCCTTAAGCCAAACTGATGTAGCATCTTCCTTTCTGACCACTGGGGCAAAATACACATTAAACAAAAGTAAAGTCAGATTAGATGTTAATAATTCCATAACTAGGGCCAGTATAGAAGAGTCATTACTTGGTAACTGAGTAATTCTACAATTCTACAATTAACTGAGGAAGAAACCAAAACACATAAACCCTGACTAGCCCTTCCTTCTGGAGAATGCAGGGAGGCAATATGATACAAAACCATTAATGTAAACATGGTCACAACACCAGATCTCTTGTAAAAAAAAAAAAAGACCAAACTTATTTAGGTATTCCATAAAATTCTGATCTTTGCTTTAGGAGGTCCAGCCGGCTATGTTCCAGGAAAGTATATTTAGGGAAGAGGTAACAGTACCTGAATGTAGTCAATCCAGTTCTGATATTACATCCAGTGTACCTTGGAAATTCCTATAAACACAGGGGTTACATACTGGAGCCTGTTGAGTTAGCAAGCGCAGGCCTGGTCTACCAGAGTTTGGTGGATTTAGTGGCCTTGTCTTACATAAATCTGGTTGGGACGGTACAAGGTAATTATGGCCTTTAATATTTAGCAAATTGGAATCACGATGAGATGAACTGAAAGGGTATAAACTTTGATCGTGATCTCCAGTATTAGAAAGATTACCATTTTGACTAGGTTTAGTTGATTTTACTATTGCAGTCTTGAGACCTGTTACCATTCCTCTGTTATCCTTACCTGCTCTCCCTGGCAGTACTTCCTCTTCTATTTGAGAGGTACCTAGACTATCATTAACTGATGAAGTGTTGAAATCCTGGTAATACTCATCCTTTAAATATTTGACAGAGCCTTGACAGAGCCTTGACCGAGCCTGCTGTTGGTCCTGCTTTGGGAGAGCGTCAAAACTGTCTATTAACATTAATTCTTCTGGTAGGAATTCTATATGAGTATCATCCCTACCATCAGACAAAACAGAAGTAGCACTATTTATATCTGGGGGACTTAGTGGGACTACAAATTTGTTAGCTTTCTTAGAGGAAGATCGACAAACAGTAGTAACAGAATTATCAGGGGTACTAAAGTCCATCAAGTCCCCAACTGGTGGATCCTTAAAGGGAGCAGATGAAAAGGTTTTCCTCTGTCTCTTTGTATAACTCAGGGAGAGAATTGGTGAAATGTCCTTAAAATGCCTGGTAATACTCACTCCCCTACTCTTAAATCTCTCCTTAACTCTATAAATTCTTGCAGCAATATCGGATGATGTAAATGAAATAACAGCTCTTGCATTGATATAGTTGAAAAAAATATATTCTACCTTTAGTATAGACTTCATTTCAATTGATGTTATACCAAAGGATGTTAAAAGCCACAAGAAATGTGCTTTTCTCTCCTGTTGTGATAACATGCCCTTTGGCTTTGGGTAATTAATAAACACCAGATTCTGCCTGATTAATTGTGAATGCAAGGAATTAATTATCTGGGGTTGTTTCAAGTTACTTACGTATGATGGAACTTTGTGGCAGGAAAAGTCTACCTTGTTTCTAGGCTGTAACTGTGTTGTTAATTTCTGAGTTTCTGTTTTTATTCTATTTTCAGGGACTGATTGTAGACATGGAGAACTTGTTTCTGGTACTATACTTACTAGTTCTTGACTTTCTAGGTTTACTTTGTTATTATTGTTAAGTTTTGGAGAAGGCATCCTGGCATTCTTGTCCTTTTTTTCTAGTATTTTAGATAAACTGTCGAATTTCATTTTAGGGACAGATTTGCTACTGGGCTTGGTTTTTATATTTTTATCTTTCTTTTTAGTACAAGTAGAAACCTTGGAATCTTTACTTTGAGAGTTCCTATTAGTTAGGGTGTATATTGGGTTTGCTTTTCCGTTTCCTAGAGGAAATTTTCCTAGTTCCACTGACCAAGTTACCTTGGTTAGAGGAATTTGAAATACCTTGATCAGTGGATTCACTTAAAGTTTTAATGGAAAAATCAAACTTAGATTTTGTTGTGATGTCACCATTACTTCTAGGAGTTATTTTGCCCTCCCCTTGTATTTTTACCAACAGTAGGTTTGTAAAAGTATTAAGAAGGTCCTTACATTCAGATAGGAACTTCTTAATACAAGAGATGTCCTCTGACCAACCTTTATACAAGCCCCTGATCAGTTTATGCTGACTACCTAGCAGCTTGCTTACCAAACTTGGGTCAGGGTATGAGTCCAAGTCTGAGTCTGAATCTTCATCCACATCAGCTAAAACAATTGTTCCGGAGGAGAGAGACTCACAGTTCACATGATTGGTATGGCTTGAGGTGAGCAGAGTCATTGTATCAACTAAACTCCTCTGAAGAATTTCAGGGTGATAAATCTGGGCTTTAGGTATTGGTGAAGTACCAGCTGCAGAAGCCAGTTCTTCAGCCAGGCTGCAATGCCTATCTTCCAAGTTTTCACCTTCTGCTATTTTCATTACATGGTGAGGACCTAATGACCAGTCCATAATCTCCACCTCATGTGTCCTAGAATTGAGACGGAAGAAGTCTGCAATTTTACACTGATCACGATAGTTATTAACTGAAGTGGTAGTAGTAATAGCAGTAGCAGTAGCATCGTCAGACATTAGGTCCAGACCCAATTGTTTATGCTTTCTTCTGGTGAGAGCCACCATTCCCCAGCTGTTTCAGTTCAGCTTTGGATGTTGATTTAAAATTTAAAATTTTGTCAGGTTTGAAATAATTGAACAGTTCAATAGTCCAACACGTCATGCAAATCAAGCCTGACCATTAAAAAATACTCTTTGAATTTAAAACAAGCATGTAAGTTTTAAAAGCACAGTTACACAGTTTTAAAATAGTAAGACAGATGCGTGCAAACTGTTCTTAAAATTATTAGAGAAACATGGGGGAGTAACTAGGCATATCTCCTTAAGAAACTTAGCTTCAGAGAAAGAAGTCCAAGCAGCCTTGAACCTGAACCTAATGAAATGAGGAATTTGCAGTTTTCAGTTTGAAAGTTGTTTGAAAGTGGCTAATCTTCCTTACATATGATGTGACTGTTATTCCTGCACCTCATTCCTTCCTCCCATTTAGGACCTGGGCAATTAGAGGTTTTAGATGCAAAACCAAGGCAGAGGTGAAGATCACATCTTTCACTGAAAGTAACTGTCCACAGCAACATCTTTAAACACAAAAGCTATCCTTGCAGCATACAAAAAAAAATGTGTTTCTTGAAATAGTAGTTTGTGTGCAAAAGATATTAATATCAATATCAATAAACTACAAATCCCACAATTCCACAGGATGTTGAAAGCAGAAATGGCCTGTGTTTGCAAGACATGAGCATAGCTGTTGAGGACCAAGACTTTTGGAGGTTCTTCATCTGTAATCAAAGCTGATTTAATGGCAAATAACAATAAAAATAATAACAGAAATAAAGACTAACAGAGAAAAAAGGGGGGTTATGCTACAAGGCAGCTTGCGGGGACCGCAGTGAAGCCACAAAACTGAGCATCAAAACTAAGCATGAAACTAGTGTCTTGAGCCAAGATTTCATCAAATTGAAGAAACGGTGATCAATGAGCACATATAGAATTCAATTTTTTTTCCACAGCCATTGGAGTTTCTGAAAAAATTCACTGCTTGGATGCAGAAAATGAACTCTTGTAACTTTTTTCAGTGGGACAAGTTTTAAATTACATTTAAATGCCTTGGCCTGAAACTTATTGTTAGTCCCAAACAGAATTAAATCTACTGAATCCATGCAATCTACCTACATGCTAGGATGAATTAAACAATGTGTTAAGGTGCTTTGAATTCCGTCAAGATCTGTAGAGAAATTGGTTGGATTACATCTCCCCATGAAAATTATACATTGCACACATCCTGAAACTGGCAGCAGAATGAAGCTCATCTTTTCGAACGCTGTACATTTTTGTGGCTTCTCACACATTTCAGTTAAGTAAAAATGTGTGCAAAACTATCCATATTTTTGAAAAATGTGCATCACTAAAAACAAAGATCGTTGGAAAAAAATGCATGAAAACATGTCTTAGTTAACGGAGAAAATGTATAAAAATGTATGCACTGAGGCAGTGGATAGAAAAATGGTGTACTTAAGGGAAAATAGGTACCAAAACATAACAAACGTCGATTATGGAAGAAAAAAAAGTCTTGATAAAGAACTGTGATGGGATAAGAATGCTAGTCAGATTCTGAGAAACACAATGAAGACAAAACTGAAAGATTTCACATTCCTAAAATATAACTTGTATAATGTCTAACCCTACAAGTATTTCCTTGGATTTTTCTTCTGCAGTGAACTTAACCCATTTGGAATGTATTCGTAAGACCAGGCAAGAAACTTTAAAGGGAGGGAGGGCTTGCATTAAAATTTTCCTGAATACATGCTATTCAGTTAAAAAGGACAAGAAACTAACAAAGCTATTATACAAGCCACAAAAGCTGTCCTTCAGAAGCATGAAAGGAACATGCTCTTGGCAGTTATAGCTCTATGGACTAAACAACTGCACCATATCAAAGTACAGTCAAGATGGCTGCTCACACTCCATGTAGGAAGACGGAAAGCTGTGAAAAAACAAGATATTCTGAAGGCACCCACTGAGGTTAGACACATTTCTTTTACAACCATTCTCTATTAGACAATTCAGAATGTTACTGAAGTGATAATGAAAACTTCCTGTAACTTTCCAATTGGAGTTACATTGTTCCTTTTCTCCAATGCCAAATCCATGCAGTGTAAATTTGACTTGCTTGAGATGTCGAAAGAAGAGATTTTAATTAATGGGTTAACAAAGAGGTGAATGGAAAGCTGAGACAACGCTTCTTGGAAATCCAGCATTCATAGGAAAGAGAAAAACCAAATCATAGGAAAGCAAAGATTACTTTTTCTGGGTAAGAGTAATAAGAATGAAAGTTTAAAGCACTGAAAAAAACATTTCATTTATTAATATTTCTTCTTTCAGAGAGTTCAGGGCAGCATCCCTGAAGAACTGACATAATTTCATCCTCACAGAAATCCTATTTATAAATGTTTATATCCAGTCTTTCCTTCCATGTGCTCGAGACAGAATACATTACTCTTTTCCTCAACACTTTATCGTCACAACTGTGCAAGTTAGGTCACACTAAAGACTATGAATGATTCAAGTCACTCAGTCTCCCAAGTCCCGGTGCAACACTTTAAACACCACACCATCTGTTCACTACTACACTGCCTTATGATGTAGGCTGAAGGAAAGGCTATCCAGCAGGCTTCACCTGCTGCAGTGCTGAATTTAAACTTGTACCTTCCATGTAACACGCTAAACAAATTACATTTTGCTAGCATTCAAGATATTATTTTGTGGCTAAAAAGATACTTGGCAAACTTTATTTCAAAGTAATCCAGAATAGATACCACAGTCAATGTGCTTTCATGTATCACACACTGCATTTGCCATCTGATCCACAACAACTTCATAAACAAAAGGATATAATCTCTCTCTGCCTAATCACTCTACTGGCTTGAGCTGTGAGAAAATGGCTCCGATTTCATTGGCAGAAAAATAAAGTTATTACAACTTGTGTAGCAAAATGTACAGTCAGCCCTCTACATTTGCGGGTTTGATTATTCTTGAATTATTTGCTGTCACCTCTGCTGCCTCCCTGTGCCATTTTTAATAGGGACTGCAAGCCTCGTGAGACTGAGAAACTGCGAACGAGACTCGTAAGTTCCTATTAAAAATTGTGTGGGGCAGCAGTGGAGGTGGCAGTAAGCTCCAGTAGCCACCCATTTCTGTCCTGTGAAGGAACCCTGATGCCTCAAAGGAATCCATGGCGGGTTGAATATGGTGATCATACTTTTTTGTGTGTGTTAAATAAAGTTTGGGAGGGTCTAAAGTTATTCAAGGTTTTTCCACGTTGGTCCTGTGCCCCTAACTCTAGTGAATGTGGAGGGATGACCGTATAGTGGAACACAGAATGTAGTCTCAAACATGTTCTAACAGAAAGGCCTCCCTGAGAAGTATTTCATTTTCTATTAATTTATTTGGCTTGCATCAAAATGATCTATTAATTCCACCCTTTCTTGCAATCACTTCACCTTTCACTGCTATCAGGACTGAAAACATAAGGCAGAAGTATGTATATATAGTAGTCACCTATCTGGGGATGCAAGAACTGCTAAATATAGCATTAAAACAGGGGAAAGGAACCACCTGTTCATGATGCATGTGGATCCTTCCTAAGTCCTTCTCCTGCAAGGCAAGTGGGATGAGAAAAAAAGGTCTTATTCATGCCAATGGGAGTGTTATTTCTAACAATCAACCCTTCCCATCTAATATGCTGTGATCCCACATGATAAGTGAAATCTCCCCCCACCCCATGTCTGGGACAGAAATAGTGAAGAAAAAAGAACAGGTTGCTTACCTGTAACTGTGGTTCTTTAAGTGGTCATCTGTGCCCTCACACAATAGGAATCTTTGCACATGCGCAGTAGCTTTTCAGAAAGTTCCAGACCAGAGCAGCTTGGGGGAAGCCCTCCCCCATCCGGTACTGAGCATGCTCTGTCCCACCAAGCCAATGGACTCTCCTCAATTTCAAAGTCCGCCGAAGCAAGGACCTGAAAGGGGGGGGCTGGGCGGGTGTGCATGAGGGCACAGATGACCACTCAAAGAACCAGTTACAGGTAAGCAACCTGTTCTTCTTCTCCATGGTCTCTGTGCCTCACACAATGGGAGACTGAGTAGCTTAGCGGTGGACGGCAGGTCAGGCCCTAGAAGATAGAAGACAGCACCACATGACCAAAGTGAGCATCGCTCCGGGCCCTGCAGTCAAAGCTGTAGTGGTGGACGAAGGTTGAAGGCCAGGACCAAGTAGCCACACGACAAAGCTCCTGTAAGTCAACTCCCCTGAGAAGGGCCGCTGAGAAGAGGCCATTGCCCTAGTGGAATGGACATGAAGCAGAACCAATGAAGGTTGCCTGGCAAGTTCATAGGCAAGATGAATTGTTTGGGCAACCCATTTGGAAAAACACTGAGTGGATACCTTGTTACCTTTCCGGCACCCACCATAGCAGACAAAGAGGTGGAGAGTCTGATGGAAGGTCGAGGTCTGTTGCAGGTAAAAGGTGAGAGCATGGTGTACATCAAGCGAGCGCAGGGAGGCAGGATCAGGATAGAATGTAGGTAGAATCAAATCCTGATTCAGATGGAAGTCAGAGATGACTTTAGGAAGGTCCGGATGTAGGACTACCTTGTCCCAATGAAACACAAGTAATGGTTCATCAGAACGCAATGCAGTCAGTTCTCCTGACCGTCTGGCTGAAGTGACAGTGACCAAGAATGCTGTCTTCATGGTAAGGAGACAGTCATCAGACATGCCCATTGGTTCAAAGGGATGGCACATAAGCTGAGAAAGAACAAGTGATAGCAACCATGGAGGAAGCGGTGGGGAGGTGTTGCAGACATTTAAGGAATTGCTTGACTGTAGCATTACGGGAAAAAGGCTGAGGAAGGAGAACCACGTGGCTGATAAGCCACAATTGCAGAGAGGTAAACTTTCAGAGAGGAAAAGGCAAGGCCCTTTGACAGGGAGATCAGAGAAGAGGCCTCATTACAGGAGTCCACAAAAGCTACAAACTTCCTCTATTTGTAGTCATGGGATCTACAAGTGGATTCCTTCCTCACAGCCCTAAGGACAGCTTGGATAGCAGAAGAGTCTAGAACGTTATCCTCCACGCATGCAGGCAGAAGAGAGGGAGGTCCAAGTGCAACACACGACTGTCCAAGTGAGAAAGGAGGTCCAGCATGCTTTGAAGTCTCATGTTGCGGCCCCATGCAATGGCAAGAAGGAGACCAAACCAAGGTTGTCTCAGCCAATAAGGGGCTACAAGGACAGTGTGTGCTCTGTCCTCTGAGATCTTGGCCACCACTTGGCCCAAGAGAGGAAACGGGAAGATATAAAGGAACTTCCTGCCCAGGACGTCGGCCTCGGCTTGTCACAGGGCCCGAGTGTGCCTCACAGGTAGGAAGGCCCTGGCACAAGTGGAGTTTAGAGTGACCCCGATGAAGTCCAGGGTGCACGAAGGTTCCAAGTGGGATTTCTTGGGATGCACCCTGAGTCCGAGATTGGAAAGAAGGGAGAGGGCAATGTGGATGTCCTCGTACAGTTTTTGTTTGTAGGATGCCACTAGTAACCAATCGTCCAGATAGGGTTACACCATAACATTCTTCATGCGGAGGTAAGATACCACAGGAGCTAGGTACTTGGTAAAGACCCTGGGGGCCATGGACAGACTGAACAGCAGGACCTTGTATTGGTAACAGATGCCATCAACCGCAAATTGGAGGTACCTCCTGTGGTGGGGGCAAATAGAAATGTGGAAATAGGCATCTTGTAGGTCGATGGATGTGAACCAATCCCAACGCCTCAGGAAGGGCAGAATGGAGGACAGGGTGACCATCTTGTATTTCTGGGGGGAAATGAAGCAGTTCACCCCCCTGAGGTCTAGGATGGGTTGGAGAGTGCCATCCAATTTGGGTACAATGAAGTACTAGGAGAAGAAGCCGGTGGATTTGGTCGAGGGTGGCAGCTGCTCTATGACCCCTTTAAGGAGGAGGGTCTCGACCTCTTTGAGAAGGGCCGGACTGGCAGGGGTGGAGTAAAAGACACCAAGAGGAGGAGTATTTGGTAACTCAATGGTGTAGCCAAGACAGACGATGGTCAGAACCCAGGAGTCTGAAGTGATCTTGCACCAGATGTTGAGGTGGCAAGTTAATTCCATGGTTCTGGACAGGTGGTCAGGCAAATGGAAGAGAGGCAGAGGTGGCAACCTACAAGGAAAGTCAAAAACATGACTTAGCAGTCAAAGAGGATTTCTTGGAAGACGGTTGACGTCGTCTAAAGGAGCAACGGGAAGAAGCCAGCAAGGGCGATTGGTGAGACATGTGGTGAGGAGAGCACGACCTATAAGAGTAGGAAGGGCTCCTCTATGAAGAACAGGATGAAGATAGTCTTCTAGGTTGTGTCGGGACCTCCGCGGCCCCGGACGCAGCACCCGAGGAGGAGGACGATCCGGTCTCCTCGCGAGTAGCGGCGGAGGATCCGGTCTCCTCGCGAGTAGCAGCGGAGGCCTCCGGCGCCGGGAACAGCTGCCCGGACGCCGTCGAGGCCGCCGCCACCGCAGAGGAGGCTATGGAGCCACCTGCCGCTACGGGAGGTCGTCCCGAGCCCGCCTGCCCTGACGCCGCTGAAGACGCCGACGGAGCCGGCGCTGCGGAAGAGAGTCGCCCGGAGGTCGCTAGGCTGCCGCTCACCCGCGGGCCCGATCCGGAGGAGCCTGACGGCCTCCCTCCCACGTTCTCGCAGCGGCGGCAGGCCAAGGAGGCTGCCCGCCGCTCCTGCCGGTTGCTGGAGCATCAGCAGCAGGCTGAGGGCTCGCAGCTGGCTAAGGATGCTCAGCTGTGAGCCCGGCTGAGGGCTCCCAGCTGTGCAGCAGCTTCAGGATTGGCCGGCGCCAGCGCCAGGCCCCTACTTTAGAGTCAGAGGGAGCCAAGTTCAGCACGGAGCAACAACCAACGGCTCTCCGTGAGTTGCCCGTCAGTGCTGCTGCCTTGTTCCTGCCTTGTTCCTGCTTTGTTCCTGCCTGCCTTGCCCCTGCCGCGGTCCCGCCTCGTTCCTGCCGAGACTCTGCTCGGAAGCCTTGCCAGCCAGCTTAACCCTTCGTTGCCCGGGTGAGGAAAACCCTTTCTTTTCGTTCCTGTTTACCGCCTGAAGTAAGGCCTGCTTTAGTTTTGCGGTGACTCTGCTGGCTGAGGCTTCCGGGACGCCAGCCTCGGCCTGAGCCAGACCCGAACCTGCCCGGACCCACCCAGCCGCCGACAGGTTGAGCCGTTGGATGAGGGCCCATCTTCTTAGCTGTCAGTCGAGCTTTCATAAGATGGTCCATAGCATCATCTGTAGTCACATGAAAGAGTCCTTGGCCATCAAAAGGTAAGTCCTCGATCCTTTTTATGCTATCCTCAGTGAACCCAGCAGACCAGAGCCAGGTAAATAGGCAGAGGATGATCACATCTACCATCACGCATGCTGCACCTCAAACAGCGTGCCAGGATGACAAAATCTGTTGATTCGAGAGAGCGACAGACTCGTTAAAATATTGGACGGCAGTAGCTCTGTGGTCATCCAGCACATGGGAAAGCAGGGGAAAAAACCTTATCTCAGATGTTACATTGATAGGCCACCAGGCAAGCTTGAGTGTTAGAAATCCTGGCAATCAACGATGAGGCAGAGTAGAAGCGACAGCTGAAGACACTCAAATGGCCCTCACAATCAGGTGGAGTCGTGTGGGCTCTTTTGCCCCGTTTTGTTTGGGATGACTCAACGACAATCGAATTTGGAGTCGGATGATTAAATAAAAAAACAACATCCTTTTGAGTACGGTAAAGATATTCCAGGTGGTGAGGGATTGGTTGAAGTGACACCAGCTAGGCCCAAGGATGTTTCAAAACGTCCTGCAGGATGGGCAGAAATGGAATTGGAGTCATCGATGGAGGCCAAGTGTCGACATAGTGGAATACTGGGTCCTGTACCATAGGAGTAGGACCAGAAATGTTGAGGCCCGAGGTGTTGGCCATTCTGACTAATATGTTGGAGAACTGCTTGATATCCTCAGGAGCTGAATCAGGAGACGGGTCTCCAAATGCTAAAGGTTGGGAAGTATGAGACTGCGGTGTAGAATCTGTTGAATCACCATCAGAATCATAAGAACCAGAAGAAGGAGACGATGAGCAAGGGGATCGAGAACGATGGTGTTGGGTGAGTCCCATTGCAGGAAGAATAGCCAGTGGAGCGGGAGCAGAGACTATTGGAACAGACGGAGCTGGAAGCGAGACCAGAATTTGCACCGGTACCGAGGTCGGGATACAAAGTGATACCGAGATCAGTGCCGAAGAAATGGGTAGGACGGTCAGGATTGGTGTGATGACAGACTGCGTCGACAGTGGGGCTGACAGAAATGTTGGGTGAGTATCCAGTGGAGGCCAGGACACTGTCGCTGTCACCTGAGGAGGAGGCGAAATGGGCCAACAATGAGGCGATGGGTCTTGGAACTGGTGACAAGACCAAGATGGCAAACTACGGTAGTAGGCCGATCAGGACCGAGAACAGCATCTGGAGTGGCGATACCAAGGGGAGCGTCAGTAATGAGATCCCGAAGGAGATCATGACGGGGAATGTGAACGTCGAGGGCAGTAAGGGGACCAATGACGAATGTTGGGATGGTACCAGTCATGATAGGCTGATGAATATGAGTGGCAGGAGCCGGATTGCTCTCTCCAAAGGTGCTTGTGGCCATACCAGGCGATATAGGAGGCCAACGAGAAAGGGGAATCGACTCTCGCTAACAAAGGCTCGTAAGCGGTGCGGTAGCCGTAGTTGCGACAACGTGGGAATCTACCCCTTTCACTGCGTCCCAGAGAGCAGGCCACACTAACTTGAGGGCGGCCTGGGGGAATAGCCCGAGGAGTGTCCAAAGCATCCGAAACAGGTGGATGGTCCAACTTGGGACAGCCAGAAGAAAGGGCCAGGGCCAGTGGAGTTTGCAACACCCATCTCCGGACTGGCCTGATGTAACAGGCAGTGGTGAGGGCCGATGGAACAAGTCGGACGCTAAATCCGCAGCAGCCAGAACCAAAAGCACCAGGAGCTGGGCAGCATCCCGCACCGGTGAAAGGACGGGAGCATCATCCTCTTTGATGGTAGATGACGCAGGTTGCGTCGGAGGAGGTGTTGGTAAGGGACCGAGAGAAGAAGGTCGATTAGCCGGCGAACGGGCAGCAGGAGAAGGAGAGTGATGCTTCTCCTTCTTCTTTTTCTTTATTGGAGGAAACAGAAGGATGGTGCAATGAGGTCCATTTTATGCTCTGCCAAGGTAAGGACCTTGCAGGGCTGGTGAAGGGGAGCTTGCTGCGACGTCAACGTAGCATCTCCAGTGGCGGATGGAAGAGTAGGCATCCTGGAGAGCTTTGGAATCTTTGGCAAAGAAGATATCGACAGTAAAGCCAGCGGGGTCAAGTTCGGTACTGGTACTGAAGGTGTCGGTCCCGAGGGACCAGTTGTTACTGATAATTTCAGGACCGAGGCAGAGGACATTGTAGAAGGTGTCGATACCAAAATGGTGGAAAGAGCGGTATTGGAAGACGCCTGCTCTTTAAGACAAAGGGCTTGCTCCCAGCAGTAGGATTTCAACGAGAAGTTCTATTCTTCAGAGTCTGGGAGGTGAAATCCTTACAAATAGAACAGGACCGAATGTTATGGCCCTCCCCAAGGCAGAACAAGCACTCGGGGTGGGCGTCCGAAAGAGAAACCTTTCAGCCGCAAGACACACACAACTTAAACAGAGATGACGTAAGAAGGGGGAAGAGTTCTTACAGTTTTTTGTTGTAAAGAGATGAGAAAAATGAAGAAAAAGCCAAGAATTAGAAGAACTGCTCAGCAAGGAAGCCTTCCAAGCTGCTAACAGGTTGGCGGACGGAAAGAAACTGAGGAGAGTCCGTTGGTTTGGTGGTACTGAGCATGCTCAGTACCGGATGAGGGAGAGGTTCCCGCCAAGCTGCTCAGCTCTGGAACTTTCCAAAAAGCTACTGCGCATGTGCAAAGATTCCCATTGTGTGAGGCACAGAGACCACAAAGAAGAAGCAGGAGTTGCAGAGCAAGCTTGAGAGAAAGAAAAGGGGGGCAATGGCAGAACAATAAATCAGAGAATGGGCACCACAAACCAATATATTGGATGGCCAATTGCTAGCACTAGCCCCACCCCCTTTCAGCTTTAATCCACCCACTCCTGGTTGCTGGCCCTTAAGATTTCCCAATTTTCCAAGGATGTGCAGTCCTAAGTAGTAGTAGTAGTAGTAGTAGTATTTTAAAAAGCTTCTTGGTCCTGCTTTAAAAGGAGATATCAATGTTCATTTGCTTGATGTGCAAGAAGCCCCCATCCATGGTATCCCTTAGTTAAAATGATCCAAAGAAGCAGAGCTTAGAAAGAGCCTTGAGTTGGCTACTACTCTGCACCTTGTCACATTCTTCCATGGGATTCTAAGTATTAAAGCTGTGCCACCACTGATTCAGCTGGAATAGACTATGCCTTAGTAGAAGACAACTTGATGTATTAAGCAATAACAACAAAAACAAGCTATATATTCTGGCATATTTATTTGATTCAAATATATTTCCTGTCAATGTTTACTTCTTAATGCTCTACATTTCTACAGCTGTTTTGAGCAAACAAACAGGCTGATCATCAACCAGAAGTAACAGAAAGCCTACCCCATCACCATTTGTCATTTCCTCGCCTCTTTTGTCAAAATTTAGATTGCAAAGTCCTTGGGTTGGGACCTGACAAGCACAGCAATGTTGTGCAAAATAATAAGTGGAAACTGAAGAAGCTAAAATCAAGTAACACAGATCGGGAGTCCTCATGTACTTCAAAATGCTTATATACATGCCTGCAATATGCATGTGCAGCATCCACTCCTTGTGGTTGAGGAACAACCACAAATGGCCATCACTTTGGAGAAAGCAGGCAATTGCCCCTCCTCCTGAGAAGAATTCTAGATATACACTGAATCACTCATGCTCAAAAGAGAAAATTAAGTTTGAAATAATGGCCCCTGCAATTTTTAATAGTACAGAACCAAATCGGATCAGACTTTTCAATAGTACAGAACCAAATCAGACTGATTCATATGTGGATCACATAAGCAAAACTAGTATATGAAAGGAGAGAAAAGGACTGGACCCCAATGCACTAGCCCCACTCTCCCAACAGCAAATTAGGAATTGAGGAAGACATAAGCAACAACCATCCCAGAATTGGGAAAGCGCAGCCCCTAGACACTAGCCTGGTCTCCATCAGTCTCCACACACCCTATTTAAAAAAACAGTATGTTTTTTAGGCAAAATTTTCAGTCCCTCATGCATGCAAACATGCAAAAAACAATACAAAACAAAAATTCCCAAATCCCCTCAAAATAACTTTTTCTGTCTGCTTCTCTTCCAAAAGGGCAACAATCAGTAATATGAAATGGATGAAAAATCAAGGCATTTAGGCATGCCTGGGGGAGTGTGACCTGTAGAGGGGGTCCAGGTGATATAAATTCACTCCCAGCACATTTGCCTACACCAACCAACACTCATATAGCAGTGCAAACACATGAACCATGCAAGATCAGGATCCCTGTGCAAGTGGTGTGTCAAATAGATGATCACGTGCGCACACACTCCATTTTCTTCATATAACTTGATGTATAGCCATGGTAAGCGCATGGGTACTGTGGGAACACCAAAGCTCTTTGCAACGTAAATTGTATGACATTTGTGTGATAGGACCCAGTTCACCGATCACATCTGCAGTTTCTGTCTTCCATATGAGCTGGGAAGGTAACAGCCCAGTACTACTCAAATTTTTGAATTTGGGGGAGTGGAGTGCAGTACACATTGAGAGAACCACTTGTATTTATTTTTTGTTAATATAAATCTGGAAGATTTTGGAAACGTGCATTTTTTATGTGGTTTAAATCAGTGTTCTAATTCAGAGATGGGAGAAAATGTTCCAATAAATGTACTACTACTGGATTTCAAAAAATAAAGACACATCTCATTCAGACAAACAACAGATGCACAGAATCAAGCTTACTATTACTTTCCTGTATACCAAAAAACACAGCAGTCACCTGTAATCTTTTCTTACCTTCCTTTCTCAACCAGAAGAAGAACATCTATTTTTTCTCCATTTTGGATTATGCTGCTGAGTGCTGAGAAATGAAGAAAACACTCATTTACAAGAGATTAAATGAAGTTTAATCAGGCGCACAGATCCTACAAAGTACAATAAACCTATGGAAAGTTACAAAACACCAGCTGAATCCAGAAATCATCTTTAATAATCATTAGTCTCTGGATAAGGATTCTACTGAAGTCAGTAAATACTAACTATGAAATAGTCTTCCCTCACTAAGAGCAATAACAGTGATAGGTAAGGCAATGGATATATTCCCTATTGCAGAAGTTCAAGGAAGTCACCAGAAATAATTTGGCCCTTAGGTTATGAATAAATCTGGCAGAACAGGCTACACCCCTTCCTTGTTTATTATAAAGAAGTAAGTTTGCTCAGGAACACAGGGCAGACATTTGATCTCAGAATGACTTCTGGAATGGAAGAGAAGTTAGAAAGGGGAGAACTCGCAGAGTTGTGGGTGGGAGGCAGGTAGAAGGCATAATGATCATTCAATAAGTGGCACATTTCAACTTCAGTTCATAAGACAACAGCAGCAACAACCTGGACCATGGAAGAATATACACAGTCTGCTTGAAAAACAGAAATGTCCAGTTGTTTCCCTACACAGCTATTTTCTCAGTCTATGAAGAAATACTGAGATTGAACATATACTATATAAAAAAAGTTGCTATTGTTGAAAAATGTGTTCT
Organism: Ctenosaura bakeri; assembly: GCA_948474755.1. Classification (NCBI taxonomy): domain Eukaryota; kingdom Metazoa; phylum Chordata; class Lepidosauria; order Squamata; family Iguanidae; genus Ctenosaura; species Ctenosaura bakeri. Next base: position 52,508 of record CAOLHI010003295.1, read on the forward strand.
TCATTTATAAGCAATGAAACAGTGAATGTGTTTCTAATCATAAGTGTATACAGACAAATAAGGCCCAATTCAGCTTTACAGGCCCTTTACATGCCCAATCACTCTAATGATTTGTGCCTGGAATAGTTTCCTCCCATGTGAATGTCTCATAGCATCCCAAGAGGGTGATGTGATGCAGGAAAAAAACAGTGTCATGCATCTGGCTAGGAGTGCATTTACACAGTTAATGCACCCAGCTCTGTCCATCCCTTGGGACATCTGACTTGGTCGCAATTACACATGCCTTAGTAATATCCTGACTAGATTACTGTAATGCAGTCTTTGAAGAGTGAATGGGAACTTCAAATGGTCCCAAGCAGTACAGCCATATTGCTAATGGTTACCGTTTACAGGGAGCACACAGTTTCCTTGTTGCAACAGCTCCACTGCTGGTGGTCTGTTTCCAGGCACAATTCAAAGTGCTGGTTTTGACCTATAAAGCCTTGTACAGCTCAGGTCCAGCCTGTTTGAAGGACTGTATCTTCCCATATGAATCTACCTAAGATTTAAGATCCGCAGGGGAAGCACTTATCTCTGTCCCACGACCTTCACAGGCACAGTGGTGAGAATGCAGGAGATAGCTTTCTCTGTGGCCCCTCCTACACTTTGGAACTCCTTCCCTAGGAACATTAGAAAACAACCTTATTTGTTTCTTTTCACAAGCCAGTTAAGACCTCTCATTTCCAACAAGCCTTTGGAAACTGGTTTTAACAAGAAAAGGGATTTTTTAGGGGGCTATATTGTGACTAATCTGTTTTAAAGGAAGACTTTAATTTGGCTTTAATTCTCTTGTTATTTAATATTGTTTAATCTTGGATGGATGGATTTTGCCTATATCTGTACCTTAGGAAACTGAATGGAAAGAAACCACATGCTCTGGGAAGCTATTTCTGTGTACACAAGCTCACACTTCTCCACATCTTGCCCTTTTAGGTAAATGACATTTTTCAAGTTCAATAACATGGTAGGCAACCTGGGGCTCTGTAGATGGTTTGGGCTATGGCTTCCATCTGCCACTGCCAGGATGGACAATGTTAAGGAATGATGTTAATCACAGCCCACTAAGATGGACTGGACTGCAAGCTGCTCACATTTGTTCTGTGAAAAAGCTCTAATGCATACTCTTTTCAAAGGCTTACTTAACTCCTGGAGCCTCCTTAGATGCATTGAATCCTCTTGCGAGTTTTCCAGTTCTAGGCAAAAATAAAGGTTTGACTTCTCTATAGCAAACCAGCCTTTTTTCCAGTCATTAAGATTATGGCAGTCTTTGTAGTAGAGCTGGCCGATCACATCACAGTCCCTCTCCTGAAGATGTTTGGCTACTATGGGCACAAAGTGCTGTTCCAAACAAAGACAATAAAAATATGTTTAATATTTAAAAAGAAAATTGTAGAAGTTAATTCTGTCTGGCTTTCTGAGTTTTGTCTGGTAAAATTCATGTTTGTTTTACTGCACCAAAATTGATTTATTCATTATTTATTTATTAAAAATATTTATATCCCAGCATTCCTTTATATCTATCAGGTGCTCATGACTACTCACAATCAACAGAACTGAGTACATAATAGAATTAAGAAGGCACAGTTAAAACAACTAGAAAATAAAAACAATGTGCAGAAACATATTTAAATAATGCAGTCCAAATATATGGATGACCTCATATAGGACATGAGGGAACTTCATGTGGTACCATAAGTTAGTTGAACAGTAGTCCCCCAGCATACAGCTTTTAGAATCTACTTTCTACAAAGGATTGGATCCATCACAAAATAGTGGCTCGTTGGATCATCTGAGCCAGGTGGTGACAGTACTGAGCACTGATAGTACTGAGCACTGCTGAACTGACAGTACTGAACAGTGACAGTATTGAGTGCTACTGAGAAGTCCAGTAGAACCAACAGAGATGCATTCTACCCTTCTGGTTTCTACAGAGCACTGTTCACCAGTTACCAATGCCATCTCAAGCTCCAAACCAGTTTGAAAACCAAATCAAAATAGATCCAGGCAATGTAGAAAGACATGAGGTTAAGTAACCACACTAAGAAGAAACACAGCTTGAATGAATTGTGATATTTGGTTATACCCAATTATTCAAAAAGCAAATCTAAGCACTTAAGTTAGCACATACTGTCTTTATATACAATCCCCTCAGAAAGGCTCACATGGTGGCCCAACTTTTAGGAACACCTTGAAGAGCCAAAGAGTCTAAGTGGATAGCAGGATAATCTTGGACTACCTGTGCAATTTCATATGCTGTTGGATGATAATTTTTATTACTCTATACCATGGACTATGGTGGCTGTGGTGCTGAGGGCAGTCACAGTTCAACAACATCTGAAAGCCCACAGTTGCTCGTTCCTGCAGTAAGTGAAAGACAACTTGCTGTGTAAGCTGCCTATCAATCATTTTTTTAAAAAAACCTAGTAGCATAAAACACTGTTATTCCTCTTAGAATAATAAAATAAGGTGGGGGATTCCTGGAGAATAAAACAAGATAGGGGGTTCCTGGAGAAAGCAAGGGACAGAAGGCCTATAGCACATGTTTGCCTAAGTTTCAGAGATTTCAAACTTCTTTGCAGACAACTTTATTCTTCACACAAGCAATAACAGTACAGCTTTAAACAGAAGGCTGAAGTTTCTCTTGCTTCTTTAATGTATTCTACTAGCAATTGTTTCCATAGTGTGTTTTAGTAGTACTTTTGAATATAAAATTATATTCTTAAATTCAAGAATGTAAAATTCCTTTAAAAAAGGTTTCAATTTTGATGTTTATTTCTTTTTATGATTCTAGAAGAGCCATATATTTTAATCCAAACTTGAATTCAAACTGGCTTCACCCAACAGCCTAAGATAACAGTGCCACTTTATATTTAATACAAAGGCTCTTGGCTTAACTTGAACTAGTAGTTATCAACATTACCTTGGCAATCGCCTGAGTCCATTTTCTTTGAGTGTGTGCACTTTCAGCACCAAAGAGAAACACACGTTCTGGCAGTAAGTAGATTTCAAAGGTAAACAGAGTTCTAACAACAAGGACAAGAAGAATAAATTTTATTTGGAATAAGCTGTACAAAAGCAACAACTAGTATTGTTCCCCCCCTCAGTTCCCTATATTTGATTGCCATTTTGATTGGCCTTAGAAATAAAAACCAAGTTTGTTTCAAAACAACATGGATTTGCATTTGACAATCTAATGAGCAAGGACTGGGGGGGAATAAGACACATACAGTATGCAAACTAGAAAGGAGGGAGAGAGGAAAGAAAGAGAAGAAGTGGGCTTAATGGACTACAATGCTTTGTTCAAGAGGGGAGTAGCAAACTGATGATTGTATTTGCTGGCTGTGTCAGGAGAGTTTTCCCTTTGTCCTTGCATACTGGCCACCAATGGCAACTCCCATGCGCACCTCCCCTTTACAACCATATAGCAGCAAGGAAAAGGAAGGTTCATCCAAGTGAGATTCACCATCGATTATGTTCTCCAAAATGATGCAGGTAACCTTCAGGATCTTTTAGAGATCTTCCAGAGATCCTGGAAGTTGATGTTGTTTTCATGCACCAGTTATCAGCAGAGAGCTGGTGACAATGCTCAACTGTCCCACCATCCTCCTCCACAACTACTACATGTCTGTATTGGATTGGCAAGAAAAAGGTGACTTGGGTGAAAGCTTTCGCACCATCAAGATACATTCACAAACTACAGAGAACACTCAATACGTTTTTTGTTCTCCTTTGCAGGAACAAATAATTTAAACAAGCACATCCTTAGCACCGAGAAAAGCAAAGGAGAAGGTAGCCAGCAATTCTGAAGGTAGAAGCAACGAACAGAAGGGAAGGGAAAAACAGAACACACATGCAACTAGAGCACTACATAAATCCCCCAGCTCTGAGAAAGATACCAAAATTCTTCTAGAAGCAATGCTGATACAAAAAGCTACATATGAGATCAGAGAATACTATGACTCTTTGCCTGGAGAGGAGAATCATTTGGCCCTCCTGATGCTGTTGGACTGCACATCCCAGCAGTATTCACCAACATTGCCAGTGATAAAAAATGGCAAAACCTACAGTCCAACAACATCTGGAAGTACAGATTATTCACACTTCTGCTTTATGGCTACAAATAATAGCAAACCCAGTATGACCATAGCATTCTAAAATAATTGAGATGGTCTAAATTTGGGATGAGTGAGAACTTACCCCATGTGCAAGAAAGCATCTGTTTTATGAACAACAAGGCAGATGACTTCACTGATGTCAAGCATGCCATTTGGGGAAGCTGTCTTCTCATTTTCATAGTAGCTCAAAAAACCACTTTCCAGAGTACACCACTTCTTATTACACTCTGAATTTAAATTCACAGAAAGAAAGAGGCATAATTTGATAGTCAGAAAACAAACAAACAAACAAAAAATACAAAACAATTAAAAATAATTCTGAGTTAACTGAAACACACAAATCAGCAGCATGGGGAAGAAGAAGAGGCACACAAACTTTCAATATCCTTACTTAAAGAGATTGTGCACTTAGATAAAATGTTCTTCCTCACAAAAAGCTCCTGGCATGTACTAACTAGCACTGATTTTCTAGTTGTTGTTGGTACTTCTAAACAAGTTAATCTTCTGTTGTGGGGAGCTCTCAGAATTATTATCTGCCACTTACAGTTTAAGGAATAGCTGTACACAAACAACCCCTTCAAATTCTCCACTCTGTTTTTGTAAAGAAAGAGGGACAGCATTTCATTTAATCTCTCCAGGGGAAGAGAAGTTCTCCAACATTTTCCTGGAGATGGTTCTCCATTAGCAACAATTACAGTGCTGCAGCAGTGTTGGTAGCCTGGCTACCATTTTACATCCTCCACAATGCCCTGCCTAGTGCAATCATCTCTAATACACATGCTTCAAATGCCACTTTCTCCCTTCATGCCCTCTAGCAGGGAGCACGAAAGGAAGTCAGATAGAATTAGTGCTGTAACAAAAAATTGTCCTCTAATCTCTGAAATATTTATTTCCCCATGACAGGACTACAGTAATTTTGGCTTATTCTTAGGGATACCTCATAGTTTCTACTGGTGCCACTTTTGAACATTATGAAAGTGTGTGTGTGTGTGTGTTTCTACAGTCATCCTGACCACCTGGTCTGAAAAAGCCCTATGGTGGGGGGGTGGGGCAATGACCACAGCACCTTTTTGGGGGGGTTTAACTGAACTGCAGGAAGCCACAACGGTTCCATACCAGTGGAGATCTGATTACACACCGAAAGGCACCACTTTCAGTTTAGCTCTCTCTACCTGGTTATCTAATAAGTAAGGTAAGCACAAGAACTTCCAACCTCACTAATAGCAAATTTTCTGAAATTTTCTTGTGATCTGAACATTCTTAAACACAACTGCTTATCAAATATAACACCCATGTGATGCCCACGGACACACACAGATCTATAAACTGTATCCGATTATAGCAGCTGTCTATTATTTTCTAACAGTCAGCTGCAAAGTCCCACTTTACCAGTTTCAATGTGCCTTATTTTTAAAGAAGAATGCCTAGGATGATAGCCTGCAATGGACTGGTAGTGTAGTTTTATTTGGGTCCTTAATAAACAAATACTACACTTTTAAAGACTTAGCGAGACCATGCTTGCTGGCCCCCCACCCAAAAGAAATAAAGAGAATTAATATAATTAATATAATTAATATAATATCCCTCCCACAATCACCTTTCACCACAGTAGAATCATAGAATCATAGCAATGTAGAGTTGGAAGAGACCACAGGGGCCATCCAGTCCAACCCCCTGCCATGCAGGAACACCCTCAAAGCACTCCTGACAGATGGCCATCTAGCCTCTGCTTAAAAACCTCCAAGGAAGGAGACTCCACTACACTCTGAGGCAGCATATTCCACTGCCGGACAGCCCTGACTGTCAGAAAGTTCTTCCTGAGGTTCAGGTGGAATCTCCTTTCCTGCAGCTTGAATCCATTGCTCCTTGTCCTGGTCTCTGGAGCAGCAGAAAACAAGCCCTCTCCTTCCTCTACATGGCATCCCTTCAAATATTTAAACATGGCTATCATGTCCCCTCTTGACCTTCTCTTCTGCAGACTAAACATACCCAGCTTTCTAAGTCTGTCCTCATAGGGCATGGCTTCCAGGCCTCTCACCACTTTGGCCACCCTCCTCTGGACTTGCTCCAGCTTGACCATGTTCTTCTTGAATTGGGGTGCCCAGAACTGGACACAGTATTCAAGATGAGGTCTAACCAAAGCAGAGTAGAGTGGTACCAGTACCTCCCTCGATCTAAACTACTCCTATTGATGCAGCCGAAAATTGCATTGGCTTTCTTGGCTGCCACATCACACTGCTGACTCATGTTCAGCTTGTGGTCTATTAAGACTCCTAGATCCCTTTCACATGTACTGCTATCCAGCCATGTGTCCCCCATCCTATATTTCTGTATTCCATTTTTTCTACCTAAGTGTAGGACCTTACACTTCTCTCTGTTGAATTTCATTTTGTTCGCCTTGGCCCAGCTCTCCAATCTATCCAGGTCATTTTGAATTTTGATCCTGTCCTCTGGCATATTAGCAACTCCTCCCAATTTGGTGTCATCTGCAAATTTGATGAGCATGCCCTCTATTCCTTCATCCAAGTTGTTGATAAAAAATATTGAACAGCACTGGCCCCAGGACAGAACTCTGTGGCACCCCGCTTGTCAGGAGTCCTCCATGTTTGTTGTTTTAGGATAGCAGTAGCCTGGGGAAATAGTGATAGTAGGCTGTTAACTTTCCCAGGTGCCAACCATTCCTTCCGGCTGGAATTTCAAAGGAACCATTTGGCATGATGACGTTCGTCCTTTTACAACTATCTCAGGAGAAACTTGCTGTTTAAGTGTAAGGCGGGGGGAAAGCATTCCATTCTCGAGCTTTAACGTCTGATAGACAGTATCATTCACTATGTTTCAATAAATCTTCTACTAAAGTTTATTGCTACGTTTGAGGGTGAATCTGTTCCTGACAGAAAGCTCGAGAATCTTTTTTTTCCTAAAATGCATCAAGTAGTGGATCAGTTAATTACTGAAGAAGAACGAGGATCTGCAGAATCTGATGGAACTGCAGAGACCGAAGCGTCCATGGATACCAAGGCAAATTTACCGCTGAGCGAGGCTATGAAAACCCCCACAAGCGGCCAAACCTGGGTCTGGGGAGAGAAGCCGCTTATGTCGGTAAGACAACGCAGAAGGGCTGCTAGATGGGACACATCAGCCAAAGACCTTTCCTTTCTGGCGGAAATGGCACGAATGGAAACAGAACTGGAGAGAAAAGATGAGGAGATACTCGAACTCAAGACCATGTTACGTGAGATGAGCATCCGTCCCTCGCAGACATTGAGAACACCAGCACGCGAACCACGAGCGGCTGTGCCAGCGGCAGGCACCCCTGGTCCGCCCCAGCAACCAGCAGGGCAAGCTCCAGCGCCACCGCTACTCAGAAACGTGGGAGACCTGAAAGCGTCCTTCAACGGGAAGGGTGAGAAACTCTCTTTCTTTATGACTATGGCAAATAATTTCATGGTCGATCATGGCCACCTCTTTCGGGATGATGCAGCCCGAATTAGATACCTCAGCCAGAGAATGAAAGGACTGGCAGCTGACTGGGTAGCAAACCTATATGACACCCGTGCCCCCGAAACCGAAAATCTGCAGCTCTTCATGAACCATTTGCGTGAACGGTTTGAAGACCCCCATCTACTAGAAAAAACTAAATATCAACTAAAACAAATGAAACAAGGCAGGAACGACGTGGGAACATATTCGCGTGAATTTAGAAACCTGGCCACCAAAGTGCAGTGGAATGATGAGATTCTTATCGAGTTATACAAAGATGGACTAGATCCTGATATCTTACACGGGTGCCTAATGCAGGCCAACCCACAAACCCTGCTAGGTTGGATCAGACTAGCTACTGAAGTGGAGGGTATAACCCACACTGTTCAGTTGAACCGACAACGACAAGACTTAACAAAACGACAACCTCGCCGTCCCACCTTCCTCAATGTTGAGGAACGAAACAAACGCCTCCGTTTGGGCATGTGTTTCACCTGTGGGAAACCGGGTCACCTTGCCAACAACTGCACCAGTAACCAAGCCACGGTGGGGACTAAAGGAGCACGAGCAGACCCCAGGAATAAAGAATCTACACGTCAGACAACGGCCATCAAACAACCGCTCAGACGCACTCATAAGGACCCTGCAGCAGCGACAGGAGACTCCGCTCCCGACGGTGAAACCTCTTCTTCGTATTCCTCGGACACAGATGGGGATTCTGAACCCGACGGTGGCGGTTTGAAAGCAGCGGGAACAGCTGTAAGTACTCCTAAAATTCCCCATTTCTATACCACGGTTACGATTACTGGCGGAGATGGGACCTTGCATGTACATAGGGCACTAATTGACTCTGGCTGCTCCAGAAGTTTGTTACACCCCAAATTGGCCAAGACCCTTAAAACTCTATATGACCCTTTGGAACGCCCCATCAAGTTAACTCAAATGGATGGGACCTCAATGACTGGAGGAGCAATAAGCGAAATACCATGCCCATCTCATTTCAAATGGACCAAAATAATTATAGCATGCGGTTCCTATTTCCCCCCAAGGCGGTGCAGTTCGAATTGGTCTTGGGAATCGACTGGCTCCGTAAATATAATCCCCAAAAGACTGGACCGCTGGACTTATCCTCTTCCGAGGCAAGCTTCTCTATTGGCCATGAAGAATTGCAACAAATTCCTTCGCACTACCGTGATTTACAGAAGGCCTTTCATGAGAGGGAGGCTAAAATTGCCCCCCCACACTGAATTTGACTGTAAATTGGAATTGATTGACGGAGCCTCGCTGCCTAAACCAAAAATCTACCCCATGAGCCAGCAAGAACTCCTTGCCCTCAAAAAGTTCCTTAATAAAAATTTGGCTGTGGCTTTATCAAGCCTTCTACACCCCCTACGGCGAGCCTGTCTTCTTCCAAAAGAGAAAAGATCCCGGAGCGGATCCAGGCTATAGTTAACTACTCTGCTATTAACCAGGTTATCTCTTCCAATTGTTATCCCATTCCCCTGATACCCCGTTTTAGACCATCTTGTTCAAGGAAAATATTTCACTAAGCTTGATCTTAAAGAAGCATTTCATAGGATTCGGATGGACCCAACTCTGAATGGCTCACCACCTTTGCAACCCCACTGGGGAATTTTAAATGGACGGTTCTCCCCTTTGGATTACAATCTGGACCATCTGTGTTTCAGATGTTTTTGAACACCATTTTCCATGACTTATTGTATCAGGGGGTTCTATTTATTTGGATGACATTTTAATTTATGCAGACTCCATGGAATCTCATGTATCATTGGTTCGGGAAGTGCTTCGACGGCTGATAGATAATAACCTCGTAGTTAATCTGTCTAAATGCCAATTTGACACCCAAACCTTTGATTACTTGGGTTATAGGATTCAAGATTGTTCACTTAAAATGGACCCTTCAAAATTAACTCTATTTTGCAATGGCCCGTCCCCAAAACTTTGAAGCAACTGCAGCAATTTCTTGGCTTTGCAAACTTTTACCGGAACTTTATCGAGGATTTTGCAGCCATAGCGCTTCCGCTTACTAACCTGTTACGGAAACCTAAAGGCAATCTACATGTAAGTCGCACAAACTTCGTTGGTCCCCTGAATGTCAGTCGGCGTTTGAACATTTGAAATCTAAATTCACTACAGAGCCATTGCTACTTTTCCCCGACAGTGCTAAGCAATTCATTGTGCAAACAGATGCTTCTGACTTTCCATGGCCGCTGTTCTTTTGCAACATGACTCTGAGGGAGCACTAACCCTTGTGCTTTCATTTCAAAGAAATTTTCTCATCAACAAGCTAATTGGCCTATTTAAAAGAAGCCAAGGCTATTCATTTTGCGCTGACCACTTGGCGACATTTACTTGAAGGGGCCCGACCCCCCTTTGAAGTCTGGACTGATCATAGAAATTTGCAAGCCTTGCAGTCGGTTAAGAAACTCCCCCCTAAGCAGGCGAGATGGGCTGTTTTTCCAGAGGTTCCGGTTTAAAATTGTTTTCAAACCTGGCCTTTCCAACCAATTGGCCCCCTCACCGCCTTCCCTGTTTTGAGGGACCTTCTGCTAGCCCCCCTCCAAAGCCTTATTTCCTGCCTCCTCCCTGGCTTCTCAAGTAACTACTCGCACATTAGCAAAAACAAGGCTTTCTGCCTCCTCCCTCTGTGACTCCGCTCTCCGCGATGCTATCGTTCATGCAGCGCATGCCGACTCATGGCTCCCGGCAAATAAGGACAAAATTGAGTGGGTTGACAATCTCCCTTTTATGGCACCAAGGGTCTATCCCCCCGCTCCCGTGAGCATGACTTCATCGTCATCCATTCCAAGTGCGGGCATTTTGGGGTTTTTGAAACATTGCATCACGCCGCCTTTTTGGTGGCCTGGACAAAACTCCTCCGTGCAAACTTACATTAAACAGTGTGTACTTGCAACGTTTCTAAATCGCCCACATCTAAGCCTCAAGGGCTCCTACAACCTCTGCCTGCTCCTTGTAGCCCCTGGTCGGTTATCGCATGGGTTTTTATGTCTCTCTCCCCTCTTCACATGGCTTTCATGTTTTTTGGGGTTTGTTCATACTTTTCCAAGCAATGTCATTTTGTTCCTCTAAAAAAGTACCCAATGCTGAACGACTTGCTGACCTATTCGTTCATCATGTATGGAAACTTCACGGACTACCTTCGGTGATCATTTGGACGGGGATCCTTTTTTCACTTCCAAGTTTTGGACCTGCCTCTTGAAAACCCGGGGAAATACTCAGAAACTCAGCAGTGCTTATCACCCCCAAACAGATGGCCAATCTGAGCGTGCTAACAAATCTCTTGAACAATTTCTTAGGTGCTTTGTTTCTGAAAACCAAACGTTTGGGGTTTGTTCTCCCTTTGCTGAGTTTGCTGTAAACCATGCTGTTCATGCTTCTACGGGGAAACCCCCGTTTGAAATATTTTACGGTTTTCTTCCTTCCCCTTTCCCCCCCCCCCTCACCCCCCCTTCCTCTGCTCCTCCTTCTGTTTCTGCTTGGGTTTAAAATTTTCGGGATTTGGCAATCCGTTTCGGATGCATAGCGTCTGCAAAAGCTTCTCACAAACGCTTTGCCGACCGCAAACGGCAGCCTAACCCCTCTTACAAACCCGGGGATCTGGTCTTTCTTTCCTTAAGCACATTTCGTCTACTTCTCCTTCTAAAAAACTTTCCCCTCGATTTCTCGGTCCTTTTCCTGTGAAAAAGCTATTAACGATGTTTCTTTTGAACTGGATCTCCCTTCTCCCCCAAAGGAATTCATCCTGTCTTTCATTCCAGTTTGCTGAAGAGAGCCCCTTCGCTATTTTTCGCCGACTATGTTCCTAAAGCCCCCATTGACTTTGTTATTACTGCATGGGTTTCTTGTATTTTGTTGTTCTGTAATATTTTACTTGTTTTGCGTATCTATATGTATATGAATTTTTTTTTAAAAAAAAAATGGGGCAGGATGTCAGGAGTCCTCCATGTTTGTTGTTTTAGGATAGCAGTAGCCTGGGGGAAAAATGATAGTAGGCTGTTAACTTTCCCAGGTGCCAACCATTCCTTCCGGCTGGAATTTCAAAGGAAACCATTTGGCATGATGAGTTGTCCTTTTACAACTATCTCAGGGGAAACTTGCTGTTTAAGTGTAAGGCGGGGGGAAAACACCATTCTCGAGCTTTAACGTCTGATAGACAGTATCATTCACTATGTTTAAAAAATCTTCTACTAAAGTTTATTGCTACTTTTAGGGTGAATTGTTCCCCACCGCTAGTCACTTCTCTCCAGGATGAAAAGCAGCCATTCGTGATCACCCTTTTGGGGTTTGGTCGGTCAACCAATTACAAATCCAACTAACAGTAGCCCTGTCCAGCCCACATTTTACCAGCTTCGTTGCAAGAATGCATGGGGAACTTTGTCAAAGGCCTTACTGAAATCGAGATATGCTACATCCACAGCATTCCCTTCATCTATCAAGCTAGTAACTCTATATAAAAAGAGATAAGATTATTTGGATGACTTTTTTTTAGAAATCCATGTTACTTCTCGTATTACCACGTTGCTTTCTAAGTGACTAGAAACTGACTGCTTAATAATCTGATCCAGGATCTTTCCGGGGACTATGTCAGGCTGACTGGGCGATAATTATTTGGGTCATCTTTTTTCCCTTCTTGAAGATGGGGACGACATTTGCCCTCTTCCAGTCTGCTGGAACTTCTTTTCCCCCAAAATTTCTCAAAAATTATAGCAAGTGGTTCCAAAATGACCTCTGCCAGCTCTTTTAATATCGTAGGATGCAATTCATCTGGCCCTGGAGATTTGAATTTATCCAGTGTGGCTAGGTATTCCTTTACCACCTCTCTACCTATTATGGCCTCATTTCCCCTGCTTCCTCACCTGCTCCCCAACCGCCAGGTTGATGCTTGTATCCTTCTGGGGGAAAAAATGAGGCAAAGAAAGTGTTAAGTGTTCTGCCTTTCCTCTTCCCCCTTTTTATTTCGCCATCTTCTCTGCGCAGCAACCCTACAGTCCCATTCTTTTTTTTTTTGCTGTGGACATATTTAAAAAAACCCTTTTTATTGTTTTTAATGTCTCTGGCCAGCCTAAGTTGTTCTGTGCTTTAGCCTTTCTGACTTCCTCCCTACACCCTAGCTACTTGCTTTAAAATTTTTCTTTGGTGGTTTCCCCCCTTTTTCCATTTCCTATACATGTTTCTCTTAACACTTAGCTAGCTAGAGTTCTTTAGTCAACCATTCTGGTTTCTTCAGATGCCTTCCATTTTTCCTCCTTATTGTCACAGTTTTAGACTGTGCCTTCAGTATCTCCCTTTTAAGGAACTCCCATACCTCCTGAACTCCTTTCCCTTTCACTATTCTTGACCACAGAATTCCAGCCAGCAGCTCCCTAAGTTTACAGAAGTCCACTTTTTTAAAATCTAAAATAATGTCTGGCTACACTTATCTTCTCCTTCCCACTGAATGCCAAATTCCAATAGGGCATGGCCTTCCCCCTAAAATCCAACCACTTCTACCTCATTAACAAGGTCATCCCTGTTGGTCAGGAAAATTTAAATATTTGATCCCCTTGTGGCCTCTTCCACCTTCTGGACCATGAAATTGTTCAAAACAACAAGAAACTTGCTGGACCTTGCTGTCTTGGCAGAGTTTGATTGCCAACATATATCTGGGTAATTGAAATCTCCTATTATTACCATATCTCTCCTTTTTGAATGTGCAGTCATTTGGTCGAGGAAGGCGTCATCAAAGTCCTCAGTATGGGTTGGAGGTCTGTAGTAAATCCCCATCAGAATATCCCTTTTGTTTTCACTCCCTTAGTTCTTACCCAGATGCTCTTGACCTGGCTTTCTGGGTTTAAGTCCCGGATCCCTTCTAGGTGAAAACATTCTTGACATACAAGGCTACCCCCCTCCTTTTTGTTTTGGGCTATTTTTACAAAATAGGCTATACCCCTCTATTCCTATATTCCAATCATGAGACTCATCCCACCAGGTCTCAGTAATGCCTATCAAATTGTATTTATTTTGTTGTACTAGGAGTTCAAGTTCATCTTGCTTGTTTCCCATACTTCGTGCATTAGTGTAGAGACACTTAAGTCCCTGGGCCCTTCCTGCAAGTCCTGTACTATAGTTTCTACTCTTCCCACCATTGGCTGCTTGTACTACTTGTCCAAGATCATTTGGGCCTTTTCCCCCTGCGCTCGCCGTGTCCTTGCCCTGAATAATATTGTCTCCCTCCCCAGCGGAACTTAGTTTAAAGACCTCTTAATCCTCCTTGTGAGACTGTTTGCAAAAACATTCCTGCCAAGTTTCATGAGGTGCAGCCCATCCCTCGCCAGAAGCCCATGTTCATGGAAATTCAGGCCGTGTTCCAAAAACCCAAACCGTTGCTGGCGGCACAGTAAACAATCTCATTTTGTTTTTGTCATGTATTTTTTTTTTAAAAAGAAACTTTTCAAAACATAATATTGTATTTGGCAATTTCAAGTTTAGTGAAAACATCAAGATACAGACAAAAAAAAAAAAGAAAACACACACCGAAGCAGTAAAACAAAAATCCTATGAACTTAGAAGAACTGAAAGCTACAAAGGAAAAATGTAGCCTGACAGAAGTTGATTGCAAAATGAACAGTTGAGTCATAATTTGAAGTAGCTAAAAGGTGCTGCTCTCTTTGTGCCCAAAAACACTGGAAATAGAGGCCAAGGCAGAGTCAATCTATTTTATTTTGGTAGCAGCAACGTTAGAAAGCACTCTTAGTGTTGCAGGACTAAAGAAAACAATCTACAACCTCAAAGAGAAAAGAAAAAAATATTTGAGAAAACATGAATAGAACAGCCTTTCCCAGAAGGCATATGAGTAACAGACTTGTAACAAATGTAAACATGTAAGAAATGGGATCACATTTTCAAGCTGACCAATATCATTCTCTTCTGGCACAGATATTTGTTGAGAGCTGGTAGCCTAAAATGTTTACCCATCATCCTTAAACTATTACATCACCTACCATTCTAAGAAAACCAAGGAGAGGAAGCAGGGGGCTATAGGTTTTTCCATTTTTCTTCCCACAGCAGTCCAGTTCCTACCCTCCTGTTGAAAATCATCAACTTTTTCTTTCCCTTTTCACACTAGAAAATCCACTGTTCAACCACAGGACACTACAATCCACTGTGATTCCACTGATCACAATGAAATGTAATCAGGACACAAAGCATATACATAGGCCTAAATGTATATACACAAAATATACATAGGCCAACTCATGCTAGTAAATGCCAGCTAGCACAATAGGACTTTGTTCTTCCCCATCCTCAGTGCAGGCTTCCATGGCCCCTTCCAAGAAAGAGGTAAAAAAAGAGCAGGTTCTGAGGACATGGGGAGGCTTCAAGAAGCAAGGCAAATCATCCCCTTCAATCCTCCATTGACAAAAGTAGCTTCATCTGTGAAATGACACCTATGAATCCTGAGACCACTATTTACAGAAAACTGCTTCAATCTGGAATTTCAGATCGTCTTGGAGTATGAAGACCTAATTCTAATGTTACACCCGTTATAGTAGATTTTCACATCATGAGAAGCAATTTTTTTAATCGTTAAGACAATAACACTCTCCTCTGTTTCAAAAGATGAAATTTGCCATGTGGTACAGGGAACTGCTCTTCCAAAACCAAAAAGTTTTTGAGTATTCCGAATTAGTTATGCAATACTTTAAATCCAGGCTATGACAAAGGAATAAGATCCCTTCGCACAGCACAACATTACTGTTATTCTACAGTACTTTGTGAACAATAACAACAACAACCCCTGTAAAATGTTAGTAGTGTTTCAAAAAATTTACCTGTACAGTTCCATTTTTCTTTTCCAGGAAGCAACCATATAATGAGTAAAGTGAAATGAAATAGCAGTTCAGTGTTCAGAAATACATAAGTGATGTCTGTTTTCATTCCAAGGAGCTAAAGTGCACCCATAATTTTAAGGTCACCTTCCCCAACCCTCCACCTGCAAGGAAGCAAATCTGAATACAATCCCTGCAGATTTTTAAAACCATCTGTCAGGATTTCAGCAATTTTCAGAAGTTCTTTTTATTGATTCAATCTCCTTTTGAACATTATTTTACTTGACAGCTTCAGCCCAAAGAGTAAATTATAATGTCCACACAGAATTCATTAGGGTAAGCAATATTTTAAAAGAAACATAGTGCTTCCTGACCACAGTACTCATTACTAAATCATAATCATTATTTCAATTTTTTTTATTATGAACTCGTGACTAGGGAATCTTATTTTATTTGACTGAAAGTTCCTTTCTCGCTTGCCCTCCCAATATTTCACAGACATATTTTCGCCCTCATCTTACCTTTAAATCTCTAAGACAAAACAGAAAAGGTCAGCAACCTAACCAACACTGTACAAAACAAAGGGCAGGAGTAAAGACCAACATACCTTCTTTTAGTTTTCTCTCAGTAAATGGCTTTGTAGCACTGAAGGACAGCTTGTATAAATAGTCACAAAGGAAGGTGGAAGAAGAGGAATCTTGACAGGAAACACTGTCTAAATGAGCATCATAGTTAGGAAAATCTACAAAAGAAATAAAAGGCAACACAAAAAATGGTCCGTTTTATTGTTCATAAAACTTTTTGACATCTAGATTAGATTAGTGTGAAAGATGTTCTCTTTCAATATAGTATAGAAGCTTCTGTTGGTAGAAAAAACAAGTGCTTGAGTTCTGCTTGAGACAATCCAGTAGCCCTGCCTACTGGTGTATTTCTGGATCTCACAAGCATGAGGGACCCTTCTGGAAGCTCTGTTTTGTCAAATTACGCTAATCTCATTTGAAGGTATATAACCAAAAGAACTGATGCAGTTTCATACCTGAAAACTTATTATGATGGAGAAATTCCATCTGCAGCCTTTGTCCATGTTTCTTAGCTAACAAGTACGGGGTACTGTAGATAGGATCTCCAGTAGCACACATCACATCTGCTCCACTAAACAACAGTGCCATTGTTTCCAAAACATCCTGCTTAACCACTGCAGCACACAGGGCCTGATCATAAAGATGAAAAGCATGAGCTACAAGTAGAACACCAGACAGGAAGGAATTAATATCTTTTTATTGAAGAGACAATTGTATCGGTAAATCAGTGGATTAAGCTGAAATTCATACAGCAAGGCCAGAGTACACCACAGGCAAGATATAATTGTTACTCGCAAAGTAAACCCACTGAATCAATTCAACTTACAAAATTGTTGACCCATCCAAGTTCTCACTGTGTCAATGGTTCTACTGTAGTTGGAACTAGCAATTGACTTTGGACCAGATGTGCAAAGTGCCATGTTGGTGGGGGCTCATAGGAATCACAATCCAATGACATCTCAAGGACTACACAATTCCCAGCCCTCATTTAGGTCTGATTACCTAATTTCAGAAACCACCATCATCATAACTCAGACCACACAATATTACAATGTACAATCATTCTGGATGGCTGGCAAATATGAACCTAGGTACTAGATAACTATACAACACAGAAAGGTACAGAAGCTAACATAATAACATCCCAGCCTGCTTTAAAGAAGAAGGTATTTGAAATAAAATCCAAATACTTTGGTTCTACCTGAGTCCTACCATCACTGATTCCACTCGCTCTTCTGCAATAGTTATTTTGTCATAACTTTTTGGAAAAAGGACAAATGTTAGATGGGCAAAACATGCATAGAAGTGGGAGTTTTGTTTTTTACAGTGAGTTATGGTACAACCACTAAGCACTGGAAGTTGTTGAGCTGAAGAGCATCTATCATGAGTGGAACAGGTATCTGGTAATTGGTTTCACTGAATTGTGCATCTGACCAAGCTGCCTGGGCATCTCATTAGTCTAGATTACTTACCTCTGAGCTTGTCATATTAGTTACTTCTACAATTTCTATGAAAGTTGGGGTCTGATTTTTATTTGTTCTTATATCACAAATACATAAGTTTATACTTAGTAACAAACAAGAATGAAAAATATAAAAGAGAAACTTGTATCTACTTCTCCCTACTTTACCTTATTTAACTCTTCTTTGGTTTTATAAAGCAGAGCAGTTTTTCTGAATTTCCCCTCTTTATATTTTTGGGTGATAAATGTTAGCCTCTTGTCTGTTGGGGCATCCATATGCAATTCCTCATCTGGTTGCAGATTTCCTTCCCAAAAGCTATTTGCCTTTTTGTTCCCTATAACAATAAAAAGCTGTAGAAGAAGGGGAGGGAAGCAAAGTTAGCTTCAAAAAACAAAAATAAGAAAGATCAAAATAAACCAGAAAGCAAGAAAGTAGAATGCACAGAATTAAGCATAATAAGGGAATAAACTAGGAGATATATAAAATTAAAGTAAAGGTGAAAAAGGAAAAACAATTCATACTGGCCAGTATCCAGTTGTTATTTTCAAAGAAAATGGATGCATTGATTAAATGGGAATTTGGTAATCCAACATTTATATCAATTTTTTTGAGAATAAGAGTTTGTTTCAGCTGCAACTAAAAACTGGATTTAGGTCACCATCAACAACACCCCGCCAGTAAAATAACTAGGGATATAATTCTTAACTAATTTTGTTCTCAAAGGAAGCCATACATAATTTTAGCAATTGTCTTCCTACTGAAAGAAAGATTTTGAAGACTACTCAAAGTTTGAGACTTGTTCTGAAAAAAAAAAAACACTTTCATGTGTTTTGTGGAGGAGGGGTTAGAGAAAAATGGTATTTGCTATATGGGAAACAGCATTTTTGCACAGAAAATAGTATTCCTGCGCAGAATTATTTTGTGGGCAGGAAAGGATGTTTCCCATGCAGAAAATGCCGGAGTTGCTCAAAATTGGAGGGAGGGGGTTTGCACAGAAAACAGATATGCTGGTGTTTCCATACAACCCCCCCATGCAAAATTTGTTCAGTGTGTCCCAAACTGTGAAGATTCTCATCAGACTGGGATTTCTCTCATCAAGGCTTCCTGACAATCAAGAAATATACTTTTCAAACATTTTTCATATCCCAGAAATAACTTGCATCAAGGTAATTCAAATTCTGGAATAACATAGTTTAAATTCTACCACTCCATAATATCTATTATGTAAATCTGCCTCTCTAGTATCAAAATAAGTTAATTTGATACACTCTTGTTTTGTGCAATTTATTCTGCTTCTCCTCGTCACAAGGACGAGAAAGGACCTATGAAGAACTCTAACCACTCATCGCAACCATTTAATTACCATTTTATTCTACAGTTCTCTACACACCATGAAGAGTATCTCCACAATCTATGAGCTAGAACATTATTTTTCAAAACAAGACTCCCAAGAAGCTGAATTCTAAGACTATAGCATCTCTTGCAGTCTTACTGCACTCTTGTGGAACTGCATCATACCACAATCCTAATAATATCACAAAATAATATCTTAGGAGGACAATGATAAAGCACATAGAAAATACAACTGTATGAATATAGAACCTGGGTAAAAATCTAATGTCTATTTCAACATATTTAAGAATAGAAGTGGGACTCATCTAGCCCTCTAGATGCTAAAGGAATTCTGCTTGCCACATTACTCAACATTGATTAAACCAACTAGGAATGATGGCAGTCCAGTTCAGCAACATCTAGAGGGCCACATGATTGCCACCTCTGTTTAACAGGGTCAAATATTTTATCAAAGTAATACATTCTGGAATCTAGCTAATGCAGCACAGAAATAAAAGGTCACAGTTGTCCATATACATGCACTTAAAAGCAAGGTCTAACAGCTTCCCATTAAAGAGATCAGTTCTGAAACCATTTAATCGACCAAGAAAACTAAGATGTATAGCTAATGTCTGAAGTTCATTCCATCCTACCAAAAAGACGAAATATTTTATTAAGATGGGAGAATTACCGTATGTATTTACTACTTAATGTGCAAGTTTCCCATTCCAAGAAAGCTTGGATGAAAACTGTTTTTCTGAAGAATGCTAAGCAATTTTCATACTGATAATCAAATTCCCTATAAGTGCCATTAAATTCCATAAAACTACACATCCAAGGGTTCACAACTTTTACTGAGGGGGTTTATGTATGACATTCTTCTTTCATCCTCCTGATTCATACCTCAATGAGTTCATTGCTCCAAATGCTAGCATCCATTTTGAGGCTTCGAACCTTTGAATCTCTGGGCCCTAAGGATCGGTGCTGCCCTGAATCAAAATAGCAAGATGGGAAAAAATTGTATTTGTTTGTTTATTTCAAAAGGAAAAGAAATGAAACAATAACTTTAATAGAGACTAATAGTACATGGAAGTGCAAAGAACAGAAAACTTTCACAAGGCCACTAGAATATATGGACTCGAGTCAATTCACTCAGACTCAAGTCAGATGTAAGTCACCTGAGTGACTCAACTTGGACTCAACTCGGCAATAAATAACATATTGACTTGACTTGTGACTTGTACATTTTTAGTGACTGACTTACTGTTCTTGGTTCAGTAACATAACACATTCATCCTGAAACCTTGCGACTTTGAACAACTCCTTCATCTCCTTTTGCCTACTGGTCACATGACAATCTGCCTCAAGCCCAAACTGTGGGAAAGTTCTCAGAGGAGAACAGCAAACAGGTTAGGCAGCAAGCTTGAGGCAGGGCTGAGTTCTGTTCAGCAGGCTATCTCTACCGCGTATCAGAGGAGCCTTCTAGAACTTTTCCTAAGAGAAAAAGGCAAGACCAGTGCACAGTGCACATTTCTCAGAAAGGAACAGCAAATGTGTTCTGTAATGAGTTTGAGGAGGAAGGATTCTTCCTTCTAATGCCTTTGAAGCTTCATTAACAGGGATTAAGAAGGATCCTATTCTGCACTTTTGAAAAAGCCCCCAGCTTCAGAAATGAGAAGTAAGAAGTAATCCCCACTCCTGAAGCTATAGGCTCTTTCATGCCCATTGACACAAAAGCCTCCAGCTTCAGAAAGGGGGAGTAAGAAGGATCTTACTCCCCACTTCCGAAGCTGCAGATGGCAAAATCATAAATGTGGAGGGCCAACTCTACTTAAATTGTTAAAACTGACTTTATTCAATTCTGCCCAGAAATTCTGGAACATAAGTTGTGGAGGATAAAGTTGGCTCCCAGACTTGAGATTTGTCAGTCTTGACTTGAAAGTACCTTGCAAGGACTTGAGACCTGACTTGAGACTTGGAGTAAAAGACTTAAATACATCACTGTCTCTATGCAACCTCTATGCATTCAACCCTGGGGGAGTGGGTCAGTGAGGCCCTTGAGAGACTCACCAGCCTAAAATTCCCAGCCTTTTTTTTTTCTTTGCCTAACAAAAGCCTGGTTTGAGGGCAAAGTTTCTTTAAAACGCTTTGAAATGGTCTCATACACAGTTTCAAGGAGCCTTTCATCCTAAACAGCAGGACACCTAACCCCCAAATTCACCAGAAGGTGACCAGGGTTGGAACATTAGGATATCAAAATGGTGGCCACAGCAGCATGGGTGCAGCTGTCTGAAACTGCCAAAAATCAGCAGGTGCAGCCCTCTGGGGTCTGGAATATAACAACTTCTGCATCAGCTTGTCTGAATAGCCTCCAGCTGTACACAGGCAGTACTCTTTTCAGTCCTTATAATGAAGACATGGACTTTGGACACAGGTAGCCATGTAATCCCCCCATGTATTAATGTGTTGTCCACAAAGAGCTATAGCCTCCCAAAACCCTAATGAGTTTGTTTCTATATATACACCTTTCTCATGTGGAACCAGTATGCAGATGAAAAAGAACAACATTAAAGCACTTAGTTATAGAGACCCTAGGAGAATACAGGGACAAGATACTTTAAAAAGACAGAGATAATCACTTATTTCACTTTGTACAACTATAGTGCAAGCACAGATGTAGGGACAGACAAATTGTTCCCTCTTGAATACATGATGTGCCACAGGGGCTAGAATCTTAGAACCCTCCAGAATTTTGTTGGATTACTCATCCCAGCATTCGTCACCACTGGCTATGATGCCAAGGCTGCTGGGACTTGCAGGCCAAGAACATGTGGAGGGCCAAATGATTCCCATGCTTGCTTAAGATATGTTATGTCTACTAAGAACACTAAAACAAAAGTCAGACTAGAGTAAATTAGAAGTAAATATGCCTATGTTATGTCATACCCTTTAAGGAAGAAATGCTCTTTGACAGAATCATCAGAACTTATTAATAATTACCTGCACACTTCTTACAAATGACAACACAGAGATTGATGGATGCCCAGTCAGGATCAGGGGCTCTACAATCTGCACAGACCCTGTTTGATTCATTGAACCAGATCTTCTCAGCCACTTCATAGTCAGAGAGAGTTTCTGCTATGGATTGCTGCAACACTTCAATCCACTCCTGCTTTTCTTTCTCAGATTCGGCGGTAAAGCTGAAACCCATTGACAGAATCAAATAAAATAGGACTATTTGTCAGCATCTTTAATCCTATAAATATAACCTCCAGAAGGTGTCCCACCCAAGCTGAGGGCTCAGTATCAGGACAGGCAACGAATCTCCAGTGGGCCTAAAATATAACCCAATCACAAGCCAGTCCAGTATCAAAAGCTGTGAGGAAGATGTGGCTTACAGACACTGTTCAACTGCATCTCTCAACAGTTCCTTGATAGCACAAACTAAGACAGACAGGCTCCTAAAAAGAGCCAAAAAACATAGCAAAACTGCCCCATCATACACTCAGGAAGGCAACTGGGGATAAAATTACATTTTTTTAAAAAAAAGTGGACCCTGGGGGCTGCAAAAATAACCTTGCAGGCTACACTTTGGTTACCTCAGTGTATATTCCTGACTACAGCAATCCTGTCCTGCAAACCAGTGTCAGATTCATGATTTGCAAGGCAGAGTTGTATCTATATCTTAAACTACAGTTTCCTGAATCTTGTAGGTTTTAATGGGGAAACTATGGTCCACTAGATGTCAATGCACCAAACTCTCTTGATCACTGTCCATACTATGTATGATGGGAGTAGGATCCAACATCTGGAGAGCCATTACGTTCTTACTAATGGTTTGAAAAAACTCTCAGTGTATTGCATGCTTTTGTGCTACAGGTGAGACATATAAAATATTCTGGCACACACCTGTAATTGGGACTGTGAATAAAACAGATGCACTCCATGTTTAGCACTTCATCACAGACTTGAAGAAGGAAACCAAAACACAGAGCTACACATTAAGAGGAAAATTAAGAGGAATCAAATTCTTTGATTCCTTGGTGTTGACAAATGGGACTGGGGAGCATATGAAGAAGACTGGCAGCTTGGAAGGAATGTGAGTATGTTCTCTTCCTTTTAAAATGCATTTTTAAATTGCTATTCATCTTGTGTCTGTTTCTTTGATATCCCACCTTTCTCCAAGTGCAGGACCGAAGGTGACTTACAACATAAAAGTAACATTAAAGCCCTAAAATAGTTCTTAAAGCCAAAATTATAAAACAGTAAATATCAATAAGCTGTAACATTATAATAGAGTTTTCATATTATAATTTTAATGTTACAATATTAAAATATTGATACTACTACTACCATCATTCCCCAATTGTGTTTTAGAGTTGTTTAATTGTGTTTTATTATAACTTTTTGTCAATTTTATCTGTCGTGCTTTTATCTCTTTTTTAGCCGTGTATTTCTAATCGTATCGGAAGTCACATTAAGCCTTAGTCCTGAGAGAAAATATACACCAAATTAATAAATAAATTACAAATCCCTCATTTATCGCTCCTCTCTTGAATGCCCACCATTGACTTTTTAACTCATCTCACCTAGGTTAACCTTTTTAACCAGGACATTTTGAAGAAAAGGGACTTAAGGGATCAGAAAACCACTGCAGTACAACCAGTACATGAATACAGGTAGGCTACTATACTTAAAGGTGTCTGACTAATAATAACATACTTTAAAAAACAACAACAGTGTAGTGCTTCCAAGTTTTCCATTGCTGGCTTTTGCCTTCCATATCAGTGGGACAACGACTCCAGTCCAAGTTTTACACCAGACTTTAAGGGAGCTAGCCAATGCGCTAAACTCTGTCTCTCTCCAAACAGGTTTGGCATCTTGAACAATGCCTTTAAAGTTCAGACTGAAACCAAAGTGGATTCAACACTGCTCTAGCCAGGGTACCATCAGCCACCACTGCAATCATCCCAGTGCCTTTACACTTCCAGTATTGCCACTTACTGACAAAAGCACTCATCAGACAGAATTACTAATTATTTTTAAGAGTAATTAGACAGAATCTTGCTTGCATGCTTTCATCTGTATCTTCACAAATCCCAGAGAGAGAGAGAGAGAGAGAGAGAGAGAGAGAGAGAGAGAGAGACAGAGATGTTGTTTCATTGAAATCTGAAAAATTAGGAAGGCATCTAGAAATCCCATGGAGGAATCTTGTCCCTTTTTGCTAACTGAGGCAACAGTCTTACCTACAGCTGGACTCTGAAACCAACAGAAGTGCAACTTGTACAAAAATAGATTCTGCGGCCTTTGCAAAGAAGAATTAGAGAAGGAAGGTTAAATATACCTATTGCTCACTGATTTTCTCCTGTATTCACATTATCTTGATAAACAAAAGTGTGGAAACATCTATTTGCTGAGATAATGTCAGGTGTTTCTCTTAGCTTTAGAGATAAAGCTATCCCTGTTGTACAAAACTAGCCTTTACCTCATATAGGTGGCTTCAGTATGTCTCCAAAATAGGCTGTTCTCATATTTACCTCTGGATTTTAAAAACAAGTGCTCAAAGGCTTTACCTAAAACTTCGGTAAGGTGTAATTATTTCAAATGACTGCTTTGCTGTCCGGTCTATCTGTCTCACATTAGCCACATTCATGGGGATTATAGTGATGCCATATCCAGTCTTAAAATCCTGGAAGAAGGGAGAAAGAGAAGATAGGTATTATCATTTTTTTTAAAAAAAAAAACCCACATAAACCTCTTTTTAAAAAAACAAAAAAATGAGCATTCACAAACAGCAGTTATCTACTGAAGGTTGCATGAAAGAAATACTTATGGTAATATTTGTACTGAAGAATATTTAATGCAAGCATTTTGTGAACTACAATGTTAATGTCCTTCAAGATCAATGAACAGCAATTTTAATAAAATGCATTTCTCTAGCATTTTTTGTGAGACTTTAAAGCAATTCACAAATTATGTTATGTCAGCAATTCTTGCAACCTGCAACACAGGTCTTAGTATAATTATTACAAACATGAGGCTCAGGCTAAAGCCAAGAGAAAGATAAATTGGTTTAAGGACAGGCAGTAAATTTACAACTGACTTAAGATTTGAACTTTCCACATCCCAGATCATACTCTTAAGCTCCACGAATGTAAACAGCCAAATGCTGACCAAGCTCCTCAAAGTCAACTTCAATAGGCAAATTTCCAGATCTTATGCTTGCAATACATACTTGGTGTAGGAAAGGGTGTCTTCCCTATATGGTTGTCCCACTACACATCTTTGTAGAGCATCAGAGAAACTAATAGGACAGAAGAAAGTGATGCCACATGCATCTCTTCCACACTAATCAGCTACAGTATTTTGATCTCACTTCACCCTGATAGAATCTTAGAGAAACCAGCAGTCTGTTTTTTTTGTGGGGCATTTAGAGTTGGAAAATTGGATCTGAAAATTAACTTATTAGTGTTGATGCTGGAAACTGGGAGATTTAAGATTAATAACTGAAGCTGATTGCTTTGTTGACTAACATTCAATTAATTTAGTGTTTTTTATCACATTAACACTTAAATATTATTTGTAAAAATTCATGATGGGATTGACAAAGAATAGTACAGAGGCTGTCACTGAACCCTAAGGACCACATGGTGTTTGGCTCCTTCAAAAGTTGCCTTACCCCAAACTACTTTTCCCTTAGAGGGTACTAAAAAGTCCATCATGCAATCATGGCCTGGAGATGGCAGGGGTCCAACATATCTGGAAACTGTTAGGTTGGGAAAGGCTGTCCTAAAGCACAGCATCTCATCTTACATCTTGTTCAATTACCTGTTCTCAATGATCTGCATCTCTTTTCACCTCTTTTCTCTTCCCACAAAAAAGTATGCCTTTCCCAAGCACCTTCTTGGTGAACATCTTTTAGCTGCCCAGATGGTTCTGGACTGCAAACATCACTTACCATTAGCTATGCTTCCAACAACTGATGGGAGCTGAAGGCCAAAACATCTGGATGGCCAAACTCTTCACATCCTTGATCTAGTGGGAAAGGGAGTCCCCCTCCCATGTTCCAGTACTCATTCTTCCTACATTCTTCCTGTCTCCTGTCCTTGTATTAGCCTGCTGCCCTCAGGTCTGGCCTTCTGAATGCCAGGTCTAGCTAAGAGGCTTCATACTAACTGTGAAACTCAGGGCTCATGCAGCTTATTTATTCACAGTCACTCATTTATTTACTTACTTATACATTGGCAATATACTCTTTTGTGCCAAATGTGTATTTGGGGACTTAAACACACAGGATTCAGGCAAGCTGAATAGACCTGGGGCCCTTTCACAATACATAATTACAACACTTTGATTTCAATTATCTGCTATGATTCTGTCTTATGGAATCCTGGGATCTACAGTATAGGACAGTCACTTAGAGTTCTCAGCCAGAGAGCTCTAGTGATTTACCAAAGTGGGTAGTGAGAAAGGGTTCCAAATCTCAGCATCAGACCATAAGATGCTCAGCTCAAGTTCTTGATCTCTCAGTCTCAACTATTATGATATAATACAATGTTTTACACAATATATAAGTATGTAAATTTTCCATTCCATTCCACTTGTTACTGCCCCCATTCATTATTTTGGATTACTCATTCTTCCATCGTCTCCCCTCAGTTCCTAGTCTTCATCCACTTTTATGATTCTAATAACTCTCCTTCTTTGCCTTCAACTACTCCACATTTTTCTTCAGTCAATGGATTTCTACCTGATGTATCTCCTCCACTACAGACACAACAATTTCTCTGGAGACGCCATGGTGACTTATTAATCCACTCTTATCAGTCGCAAGAGTGTGGAATGGGCACTATAATCAACTGTCAGCTTGGGCCTGGGAACACATTATGTAGCAATGATGTATATGTTAGGAGGCAGAGTAAACAGAAGTAATATATATGCCCAGCCAAACTATAAAGTATGAAAAATGCTGTCAGGATATCTGACTCTAATCTGGGCCACTGGTGATGGTTTATATCACATGTACATTACAAGATAGAGGAAAAATAGAGAGATATAAGAGAACTCAATAAATTAGTTGGAGATTACTAGAAGATTTCTAATCCTTAAGAGGAGAGTAACCTCAAATGTTGCCTCCTGTACAGAATCATTCATGATCTCTATGCTTGGTATACTACGACATGGATGATCTTTCTCACCTTATGCTTCAAGATGAAGGCCAGCCCCATCATTATTAGGCAGAGTGAAGCAACTGCCTTATGTAACAGATGGTGAACGGCAGAAGTGGTGACAGCAGTAGTCTTTTGTGTCCTCATCCACTTAAGTGGCCTGCTGCCCTTTGGTACAGTGAATAGTGCTATCTCATCACTCATTTAAGATTCAAATGATATTCCAGTCAGTTTCTGTATGAGAAATGGGGGAAAAGGAGACACCTTGTCCTTCCCTCTGGCAGCAAAATGACTTAGGCCACCCTTGCCTGCTATAGGACACTCTGTGAGTGCAGAGCCCTGGGAAAATTTAGTTGACCCTGACCACATGTGTCAAATCTGCATGAAGAGCCTGAAGCTCATTGTTAGTCCCAACTAAAATAGACCTACTGAACTAATGAAACTGAACTGAACATCAACTAACTGTCAGGATTCAGGCCAACATTTCTAAGTGCCTGCTCACAATTGCTACCTTGTTGCTAGCAAAGACATCTTTGATTTCCACACCAGAATAAAAAAGCCAAGGTCAGACTTCTGTTAGTTACCTGTGCTATATTCACACACATCAGTTACCAGAAGCAGAAAAAGTGGGCAGTCCTCAATCGTCTTCATGGTGATGGCTTGCCATCATAAGATTGTCAAATATATTGTTCTCACTCAGCATTAATCTCATGCCTTTTTCTGACACTACCTTTGCACATCTACAAATGGGTTGAAATGGAGAATGGGGCAGAACCTGCCAGCAAACTTCTCCTCTTAGATCAGTGGTTCTCAACCTGGGGGTCGGGACCCCTTTGGGGGTCGAACAACCATTTCACAGGGGTCGCCGCTCCTCAATCCTGCCCCCCTTTTAAAAGAAGGTGGCCTCACAGCCAATGGAAGCAGTGCTTCTGAGACCCCTGTGCTGGGGTTCAAACTGCAAACCCCAGGATTCCATAGGATGGTGAAAGTGGAATAATAGTGCTATAACAGTCTAGTGCAGAAATAGCCAGGATGACTTTCTCCTCTCGCTTTTGTTGTGCGTGGACCCTTGGCGCTTGCCACATGCACGTGTTGTGCTCTTCGCCCTGACTGTCTTGCATTCCTCGCTTTTTGTATGTTCAGTGTCCGCACTCCCTTTAAGGGAGGGAGGGGGGGGGAAACAAAACGCGTCTGCTTATGCCGCCGCCATCTTTCCTCTCTCCCTGTCCTTTCCTCCCTGCGCCTCGTGTAAAATGTGGGCTGTTTTGGTATTGCCTTTGGGATTGACTGGCTTTTTGAACTGTGGAAACCCAACATTCAGAACTAGAACTACTGCCTTAATTCTGGCACTGATGGATGCTTTCTGTGCTTAAAAAAAGGGGGAGGGTTACCAGTTTTTAGGCATTAGAAGTCTATCCAGAGCAGTGATTTAGGGCAGTGTTTCCAATCTATTTGATGTTGGAAATAATTAACTAAATAAATAAATAATAAATAAATAAATAATAAATAACGAGAATGATTTTATGGTTGGGGGTCACCACAACATGAGGAACTGTATTAAGGGGTCACAGCATTAGGAAGGTTGAGAACCACTGTCTTAGATCTTCACCTCTCCATCGTGAACAGAATTTGAAAGTAATTCATGTAAAATAACTAACTGCTTTCAGTAAGTTCCTTGCCTCAGCAACAAAGATACAACTATTTTATATTTAAGCCAGAGGATGGGAAATATGCCACCCTCCAAATGTAGGTAAGCTGCACCTTCTAGCAGGAGTGTTGAGATTTGCAGTTCTACAACATGAGGACAGACTGTACAATTTCCATATTAATTTAAGCCGTTAACTTAAAAGCTACTGTAATAATTGTTGAGTGGCATCACTAAAGGAATATGACATAGAGGAATATGACATAGTTAACTATCATCTGGTGCTGTTACATCTTCATGTTTTCTTGTAGGTGTTGAGTTGATAATAAAGTGGATTAAAGGAGAGTGTGTTATGTTGTACTATCATCTTATATCAACGTAGCAACTATCGTTAGTCACTTCTGATAAACAGAATAACAAAGACACTTTTACAATTGTAACTAGAGCTGTAATGAGCTAAGGCAAAGGACATGGAACTATAACTGCTGACTTTTTAAAAGTAAATTTCCAAGTGTTAATGTTGACAGGGATCTAATGACCGGGGAAGAGCTACCTGCAGCTCTACACAATCACAATCATATAACAATAACATTTAAGTGCTTCAGACCATTTTAATTTTGTCAGCCATTTTAGGAATGCAAATGAAAATTTATTAATTTATTAAAAATTAATTTAATAAACAAATTGAGTATCAGTTTTGAGGAATATTTCATGCTATAAAAAAGAGGAATTCTATTGTCATTATTAGATCGTATGTACTACCTAAATTTGCGGTGGAGAGCCTTTGACCCTCTGATGTTTTAAATTAATATTTCCAGTAGCTCCATCCAATAGGGGCAACTGTTAAGAGTCACAATCTAAAACATATAGAGGGCTCAGGGCTCCCCACCCCAATGTATTTACATGTAAGTATTTAAAACTATGTTTGAGTATAATTCCATCTTAATTCTCCATAGTGCCAAACTGAACATTTGTTTATTATACAACCTAAGGAGCTATGAGAGGGGTCAGGCATTTGGTACATCTGCTTTCATCTTATCTGCAGACAACAGCTGCTCCCCAAGGACACTAAAGATAGATGTTCCTTATATAAGAATCAGAAGGATCCCAGTGGGGGGAGCATCTAATGTAGAAACTGAAATGTTTTAACAGACATATAAACTGAGAAAGTGATTTTTAAAAAAAGAATCTTGTTGGTATTGCAATCATTATGTTACCAACCACAGACAGTTTGTTTGACTTAAATTTTCTGCCATAAATGAATATCTTTTTTGCCTTCCAAGTACTAAATATCTTGTGTACATCAAGTTACAATAATGCAAGTTCACTCTATTTCTATTTGAGGCTGTAACATTAAAAAAGTCATAGGGTAGGTGCACGAATACATTCTGCCTAACTGTCAACTGCAGAAACAACAGAGGAACATAACGTGTGTTAATTTGTTAAAACGTACAAGGAAGAATTACTCTAGCTACGTTTACTTCTAAATATATAGTGTTATAGATACTACGAGAGATCTTGCTTTGCTTTTCCCAGTTTTCAAGGACACAAGGTAGCCAAATGGCAGGCGGATGTCACCAGCAAGAGACAGATCTGAAAATCAAGCCTGGAGATGAGGGTTCAATTCCCCACTTGGCCATGGAAACCTGCTGGGTGACCTTGGGCACATCATGTACTCTCAGCCTCAGAAAACCCTGTGATAAATTTGCCCTAGAGTCACCATAAGCTGGAAATGATTTGAAGGCATACATCAACAAACACTTGATAGCGCACAGCTCAAGTCATCTCAAATGATCTCACACAAATGATGAGCTGGGGGTAATAACAACAGCCCAGGTAGGTAATATACAACAAGAGGTACAGTGGACCGGAACAATCAGATAATACCTATTTGAACAATGAAAGTGTAATCCCACCTCCCAGTTGGGCTTTTTGAATAGAAGAGCTGAACACCATAACAATTAAATGAAGCATGTTCAGAATTTCACACTCTGGTGGATGATGAACTCTAGCAATTTTGTCCACATTATGTCCTACCTCCATTCTTTTCTATTTGGATGTCGGAAGAGTCAATATCACTGATTGGCATTTGCTTAACAAGCCAGCAATAATGAAAAAATAACAGAATCAACAACTTATGAAAAGAGGCATTTCATCCCTTCCCATGGCATTCAAATGAAAAGGCATTTATATTAACTGTTCAGAACTATTTCATTCATGACTCTTAATCATGATCTCTTAGGGCATGTTTGGAAGAAATGGAGAAATAAGCTCCCTGAAGCTCTTGTGGAATTTTCATGGAGAAAATCTTGATGTAATTTAGCTAATTATAATTTAGCTGAGGTTTCAGCTCCATTCAGCCGTTCTGTCTGTCTGTCTCTGTCATTCCCTCCATCTGTCTGTCTGTCTGTCTCTCTCTCTCTCTCTCTCTCTCTCTCCCCTCTCTCTCTTTTTCTCCCTCTCTCTCTCATCCATAGGCAATAGGCGTAATCTAACCTACAGAAGTTCCTATATAGATCTGGCAATTCTCATCCCCTCCACAGCCCTATTCCTCTGCAAAGAACTGGTCCAGGAAGTTACCAAGAGATGTGAAGGCCCAGGTGGTCAAAACTTCATTTTGTCGGTGTCATTCTTCCTGTTCTACCATCCACTGTTGATGCATATAGGTATTTCACAAAAATAACTTTATTTGCCATGTTTTTGAAGACTGTCATCCCCGAACATCAACATTTGGATAATCAAAAGTCAATCTACCCGCTATCTTACTGTTGAACAAATAAGAACATAGACAACCAAAGTTTGGGGACATACTGAAGGCCACATGGACAATCTAAACTCAACATCATTGCTCTTTCTGAGGCTGATCAAGCCCTGGGGAGTACTGCCTTCTTTTTCCTTCTGCCTACCTGTTGAACTGAGATGGAACAATCTGATGTTTCAACACTGCTTTTTGCTACAGCATGCAGAAAAAATTCACACACACCTTTTGACTTTTCTATATTTTGTTGTGTTGCAACCTGAAACTGAAATGGATTCAACTACCATTTGTACCATCTGATGTACACAAGATATTCAACAAGTCAGCTCCTATTTTAGAATTCATTGTTTGTGGGTGCATTTGATTCTGACAAGCTTCAGCTTTTAAACTGTTCAATGAAGCAGATTTTTAACTAGTGGGTGCTATTTATTTCTTAAGCTTATTGATGCAATGAGTGCTTCTACATTTCAATTATAATTTTCAATTTGTTCTTGTAGTGCATTGTCCATTTTGAACGCTATTTGTAGCAGAAATCCTTGGTAGAAATTAAATAACTCCATTCAGCAGCTACTGATGTACATGCCTCTGAATGGAATATGACATTAGAGACGAAATGTTGCTTATTTCAACGTTGCACAGAAGGACAAAAAATGCAAAAGCTGTCTACTCACTGGAGCAGACTATGAAAAGTTTTGCACATCTTTGATAACTATTAACCTTGCAACATCTTGCAAGGTTTATTTTATATAAAATTTATTTTTGCTGGTGTCTCCAACCAGCAACTGCACTTGTTGGCATTTACTGCATTACTTTTTTTATTATTATTATTATTTATTTGTATCCCACCTCTCCATATGGATCAAGGCAGCGAACAACTTACAAATAGCATGTATTTCTATACATGCCCCCAACAAGTTGGTTACTCATTTTACCGACTTGCAGAAGGATGGAAGGCTGAGTCAACCTTGGAGCCCGGCAGGATCAAACTCACAACCTTGTGGCTTGCAGTACTGGCATTTAACCACTGCGCTACCAGGCTCCTTCTCCGGGGTCTCAAGCAGAAGTCTTTTCCAGTATTTCTGTATAATGTTTCCAACTGGAAATTAGGAATGGACTAATTCATTTATTTCATGCTTTCTTGTTGTCTACAGAACAGGTTTAGGGGGTGGCATGAAGGTCTACAGAGGGAAAGAAAAAAAATTCTGGCAGGCTGGCATCCATCTACTGTAATGATTCAAGCTAAAATCCTTTATATTACACATTTGGGTACAGTTATTTTGTTTTGGAAGAACTGCAGAAAATTCATAGAAGTGTGAAAAGTAAAGGATAACTGTTTCCTGGTTCGCACAGTGTTTTGGAAAGTGAAGATTAGGAGGTTTACATAAAATCACTCCTTTATCCCTACTGGAAATGCTGAAGCTCGAACCTCATACTTCATAACAACACACATATTCAGTTCCAGAGCTATGCTCTGCCTTTTATAGTAGACCTTAGTATATACACAGTATTATATACACAGCATTATCTGATGCGTCAATTACATTTAAATTCATATTTGCATCATTAGGCCAGAAGACTTATAAATAATTATAATTTCACATACAGAATGAAACAGCTTTATCCAAGACCACCAAATTAAAGCTCACAGTTGAAACCAATATTTTAATAAAATAACAAAATAAAACCAGTTTTACAGCAACTTTAAGACTAATGGATCTACTTCACCATGAGCTTTCATTGATTACAATCCACTTCTATAGCAGCAACCCTGCTCCCCAGATCAAGCCTTCCCATAAGCAACATTATTATTACCTGATCATTTTTGCAGATCCATACATTGTTTCCTTGCAACAAGGTAAAGATTTTAGTTTTGTAGCCTTTCAACTCCAGATATCCACTTTTATCGGGAGAGACAGTGGTTTGCGTTCGAGAGATGTCAGGTTGTGACTGCAAAGCATCAAGTATTGTACTAATCCAGTCATTTCTCTCATCTCAGGAAAAGAAACAAAAGTGTCACACAAAAAAATCACACATACACTGATACATATAACTTATAAATGAGATTTTACTGTTGAATTTTAGTGGATTTTTTTCATGATTTTCAGTTTCATTATGACTGTTCTAAACCCTCTGCCAAAAGACTGAAGATATATTTGGAAAACATAGCCATATTGAGTAGCAAGAGACTTTGGGGGTTATCTGGTCCAATCCCCTGCCAATGCAGGAATCCATACCTAAAGGATCTCTGAAAAGTGGCTATCACCTCTGTTTAAAAACCTTCAAGAAAAAAAAGAAGTGAGTCTGTTTTCACTGTAAAAAAGTTCTTATGTTTGGAAAGTTCCTCCTAATGTTTAACTGGATTTTTTTAGGTCATTTAAAGCCATTGGTTAGGGTCCTACTCTTTGGTGCAGCAAAATACCCTACTCCTTCTACCTGACAGCCCTCCATATTTCATGTTATTACTCGGTCTTCTCCTCTTCAAGCTAAACACACCCTCTCCTTAAGCTGTTCCTCACAGGGCTTGGCTTCCAGACTTTTCAACATCTTGGGTCACTATATGGAGATATCCCAGACTGTCAGAATCCTTCTTAAACTGTGGTATCCTAAATTTGACAAAGTATTGCAGGCGAGGTCTGACCAAAGCTGAATTACAGTGCTACTATTGTTTCCAATGATATGGACCCTTTAAGTCTGTTGATGCACCCTAGAATTGCACTGCTGAATTACACCGTTGACTCACGTTTTCCTTGTGGTCTACTAAGACCCCTACTTTTCATATGTACTGCTGTTAAGCTGAATGTCACAGATCCTATATTTGCAATTCTGATTTTCCTGCCTAAAGGTAATACTTTACATTTATCCTTGTTGAAATTCATTTTGTTAGCACTGGTCCAGTTCTCAAATCTGTTACGGTTATCTTGAATTCTCATTTTATCTTTCGAGGTATCAGCTACCCATCCCAATTTGGTGTCATCCACAGATCTGATGAACATGGCTTCTACTATTTTATCCAATTTATTTATAGAGCAATTGAAAAGCACTGGGCAGAAATTTGTGGCACCCAACTTGTTGCTTCTCTTCAAGATAAGCAATATTTGGATTTGGTCTATTGACCAGCTACAAATCCACATAACAGTAGCATCTAGCACCCATTTTATCAACTTGTCTGCAACAATATCATGGAGGGGGCTTTCAAAACCCATACTGATATCCAGATATATTACATCCACAGAACTCATCAACAAACTCTGTCTAGAACAAGAGGTAAGTTTAGTCTTGCATGACTTATTTATAAGAAACTCAATATGGTTTTTCATAATCACAGCAATCTTTTCTCACAGATGGTCTGATTAATTATCTGCTCTTGAATGTCTGCTAGTATTGATATCAAGCTGGCAGTTGGCAGTTGCCTTATTTTTACCACCTTCTTGATGATGGGAACAAGATTTCCCCCCTCTTGCTCAAGAATGTTCTCCAAGCATTCCCAAAGACCATGAAGCCTCTCAGATTGTATCTGCAAGCTCTTTTAGTATCCTTGGATACATTTAATCTGGCTACAGAGACCTGAGTTCATTTAAAGTAGCTAGATGTTCCTGTAGATGTTCTTACCTCATTTCATCTGCAGTACCCTCACTAAATCATTTATTCTATTTTTAACAGGCTGAGCACAGCTTTTCATTTGGAAGAAGACAGCGGCAAAGTTGGTAGTGAGCAGTTCTATCCATCATTCATTAGCATGATGCCATTTTCTCCCCACAGCAGACATATCACTTCCTCTTATTCAAAACATAGCCCCAATCCTTTTTAAATTATCTTTAACCTCTCTTGAAAGTCTGGGCTCTGAGCCTCTTGATAGAAATATTGGCAATTCATTTGTACTGTTCCTTCATTATTTGCCCCTTCCATTTCTACCATTTCTTACACATTTCAGGTTATATGAAAGCATCTTATGCATTCATCCTGGTTTCTTCATGAACTCTTACTTTTCTTCCTCACAGAATTCTTGCAGTTGTACCTTCAGCACCTCACTTTTAAGAAATTTCCACCCATCATTAATTCCTTTCTCTTTGAAAATCTCTGATCATGGGTCTCACCCAGCATTTTCTTAAGTACACTCAAATCAGCTTTCTTAAAGTTCAGATTATATATCTAACTATGTTTGGCTTCCCATTCCACTATGTAACAAATCCCAAGAGGTTGTGATCACTCCTATCTATCAATCCTCTTCCACCCTAATGAATACTTCTTCCCTGCTGGCTAGGATGAGGTTCAGGACACTCATACACACACATACACTTCATTCATTGTTTAGAAATCAACCTGTCAGCACAGCTAGACAAAAATTTCTTACATTCTTGACAGATTCTGATTTCAAAGAGGTATCAGAGTAGTTGAAAACATCTTTGGAATGTTTTGCAATCTGTTCTATGAAGGCATCAACCGAGTCTTCCACTTGGCTAGGAGGACAATAGCAGTTGTGCCATTCTCCTGTAATTTTTACCCAAACACTCTCAGCCTGCTTTCCATTCTCTTACTCATACTTCTCCTCAAGGGTGTACACATCCATTAATTCAGAAGTTGGCAACTTGCAGGGGCCAGGAGGCATTTCTTCCTGACCACATACATGGGTCACACCCACCTATTTACACCTTCCCTCTATACTTCTTCCTTTGGCCATATATCAGCCCAAATGGCAACCAAAAGTTATATAATGTAATGTCTAGTTGCAGTTTTAGCCAATACATTGCCTTTTCGGGAGGTTGAGAGGAGGAGGGTACATCTTTTCAATGCATTTGGATGTTTGGGGACATAGTTTTTTGGGGTGAAAAACACACCATGTTTTTAAACTGGTGGGTAAGAGGACTTTGTGAGACTGCTAAGGTACTTCAGGGGCCATAAAAGTGCGATTTGGAGACAACTTATAGCTATGGACTTGCACTTCTTCATTCCAGCTGTACATATCTAATGCTACTCAGGTGAAACTGCCCCTCTGTGAAAAAATGGGCAGGAAACTTATCCTCCAAGGTCTACAAGGGAGGCAATCTGTCCCTCCCCCACCTTGGCTTTGACAGTCCCTAATTTACAGAAATTCAGAAACCAGTCTTACAAAAAGGCACATGCTCTCTGAGTTCAACTAGAACAAAATAATTCTTGCTGCATCTCAGTGGAGAGAAAATACTATACACTTCCTCTTTTAGCATATGAAGATGAACTGAACATGAGCTGGGCTCTACCAGACAAATAGTTACTAAACAGCTAATCTGGGTTGAAGTAAGGCAGTGGTAGAAGAAGAAGTATGGCCATCCAGGTATTTTGGAAAACAACTTCATAGAAATGTAGAGTTGGAAGAGACCACACGGGCCATCCAGTCCAACTCCCTGTCATGCAGGAACACCCTCAAAGCACTCCCGACAGATGGCCATCAAGCCTCTGCTTAAAAACCTCCAAGGTAGGAGACTCCACTACTCTCCGAGGCAGCAGATTCCACTGCCGGACAGCCCTGACTGTCAGGAAGTTCTTCCTGAGGTTCAGGTGGAATCTCCTTTCCTGCAGCTTGAATCCATTGCTCCTTGTCCTGGTTTCTGGAGCAGCAGAAAACAAGCCCCCTCCTTCCTCTACGTGGCATCCCTTCAAATATTTAAACATGGCTATCATGTCCCCTCTTAACCTCCTTTTCGGCAGACTAAACATACCCAGCTCTCTCAGTCTATCCTCATAGGGCATGTTTTCCAGGCCTCTCACCATTTTGGTCACCCTCCTCTGGACTTGCTCCAGCTTGTCAATATCCTTCTTGAATTGGGGTGCCCAGAACTGGACACAGTATTCAAGATGGGGTCTAACTTCAACAGTATGCTATCCACCAATCATGCTGAATAAGGCTGATGGAAGTTGTAGGCCCTAAATCTCTGGAGAATTAAAGGCTCCTCACATGCTGCACTAAGATCTGCACTGGAAGTCAGGTTTACCACTGGATCAACAAACCATTTAAGCCAGACTACTTAAAATGAACTAACCAAGTCCTCTCAATGCAATGACAAATTTAACTCTAAATTCATTGGCTTAGAAGCCTTAGAGGGCAATGAGAAAAATTCTATCTTTTTAAAAGCAATAAGGTATATAGCAACCAATTCAAGTGAAATCACTGTGGGTATCTACATAAAACAAAAACATAAGATACCAATAATAGTTTAATTAGAAAGCCAAATAAAACTCTTTAAAAAAACCTACTTAAAGCAGAGCAGCAATTGAACACACATTCAGTCAACAAGGAAGAAATGCCTTCTAAATAAAAACTCTCTCTACTTGTCAGAAGATTATCACTATGAAGGGCCAGGCAAACTCCCTAAGAAGGGCATTCAATAATGTGGGCACCATGACAGGGAATGCACAATCTCCTCAGTTCCATAAAAGGAAAGATTCACAGCAGAGCATCACCCACAGGTCTAAAGAAACTGAGAAGAGAGGTAGTTCCACGTTACCTTTGAATACAGCATCTAAGTACTGCACATGCATTAAACATAGCATGTGGGTTCTTGCCACTGTTGACTTATCTGTTGCAAGTCTCACTTAACAACACAATAGAAAGCACTCCTAAGAAGCTTCAGGCATTACAGTTCCATAATGAGAAATCTTCACTCCAATTCCTCTTAATGTATTTACATGCAAATTATTTCAAGTGCAAAATAGACCCTTAAAGTTCTATGAATTTCACCACTGACAGTAAAACTATATAGAAATGAACAGCTGAAATGTTTCAAACCTAGTTCCCCTGTTAATATTTCCTGACTGATTGATCTCTCCCAACTGCCATACATGCATAATTCAAACTGTACAAAATCATCTTCCTTACTGATTCTGCATTTCACAGTCTAAAGGGTTAATAAATAGAAGCACAA
Organism: Ctenosaura bakeri; assembly: GCA_948474755.1. Taxonomy (NCBI): domain Eukaryota; kingdom Metazoa; phylum Chordata; class Lepidosauria; order Squamata; family Iguanidae; genus Ctenosaura; species Ctenosaura bakeri. The sequence goes on from CAOLHI010003295.1 coordinate 90,835, forward strand.
TCATCCTGTGCTCCTTTTCTGTGCTCAAAATCCAGCTAAAATGGCTGGAAACTCTGCAAAATATGACAATATATTGTCTGTGTCTGTGTGTCTGCATGCACGCGCGTGTGTGTGTATGTGCACACACTATGGAATCCTATATCACAAGGAAAACCTAGATCAAATTTTCTTCGATCTTCACACTCAAGCCATCAACTTGCCATTGTTCTTTGTGAGTTTTACCCTGGAACAGCAACTCAGGGTGGATGGATGAAACTGCAGCTTTTAAGTGGTGTTAAGTGTTAAGGAAGGTCCACAGAAACTCCACCACATACCATTTCATAAAACTCCTTGTGAACACTATTGAACTTTTTCCTTCGGTCTCTGACTGTAATCTAGAAATTCTGTAAACTCCTAAGCTCTCAGATATTTCTTTTTCTCAGAAACCTGAAACTATTAGTTTTCTCTTAGCCTTGATTTATTTCACTGAAGTTTTTATGACTTTTATAAATTTGATCTTTCACAGCTGCTCTTTTCCCTCCCACTGTTGTCCTTTGAAATGCAACTGTTGACATAGTATTAGTTTTGATTAGCTTCCAGTGACAGTTCTGCATTCATGTGCTTTTTTTTTAGTCACCTTAATTTTTTTTTCCAGGAAGAAGAGAAACACTGGCAGATACATAAATACAAATTATGTGATATTGCTACATTGCATAGTTTCCCAATTTATTGGCTGCCACTGCCAGGGCATAGCAAATTCACACTATTTATCAGGGGCATGAAATTCGTAGCCTTCCAAATATTGTTGAACTGCAACTCCCATGATCCTTCACATTGACATAACTAACACAGCTGAATGAAGGTGAAAGGTTTAGTCCAACAAAATCTAGAAGAACACTTATTCTTCATCCCTGGCGTAAATCAGTAATGCAAAATTCCACAGAAATTTCAGGAGCTTCAGTTTTTAATCCTCAATATAAGTTTTGTACTGCCAGAGAGTAAAAAGAAGATGACCCTTATCAGTAACTTTATTTAAGCTTTCCAAAATACTTAGTCAAAGATGACACTCACAGGCTCTTCCATGACAAGATGATACATTCAAAGAACCAAGCACAGTATAGCGACTCAAGCAACAGCCTAGGGCTGGGGAGCTCTGGTTCAAATCTCTAATCAGCTCTGTTCCTCATGGGGAGTCCTTTCACCTCTCACTTACTTTTAGCCTAACCTACCACCCAGAACAATTGCAAGGAAATACAAGTGAGTTGGGACCACCTTGGATACTTCTCTGAGCTGAAGGAAGAACAGGAAAAAAATTATTTAATTCCTTAACACTAAAACACATTTCATACTGGCTTCAGAGCCCCAGTTTTGCCAGGGGGGTGGGGGAACCTTATACAAGTTAATTTGTGCGTTACTTTGAGGCCACTATCCTCACCATAGTCTGCAAGTTTTAGAAGGAACTTGGACAAGGTGCTACCTCTTCAGCTCTGTTTTCTATTTACTCACCCCTTCTTTCCAAGATCAATTTGCACCACTAAGGTGGTAGGCAAGGCAAGTCAGTGCTGCTTTCTCCCTTTACTCCTTACCCACTTGGAGACAGCAGAAGAAAAGACAGCAATAGCAGGCAACAGGGACCAATGGTACTGGGTGTTGCTAGGGCATGGGCCTCAGCTGTTTTGTTTCACCAACACATTAACAGAGGAGAGTAGGAAATGGGCAGCTGCTGGTTTTCAAGTGGCAGCCACAAATTCTATGAAGCATCCTGTTCTGGCCTTACAGGGTATTTTTTTTTACTATTATGCAAATCATCAGAAGAACAACCACTTGAGAAAGGATCACCCCTAGTCATCAGTGTCCCTAAAGTCCTTGTTCTCACCACAGTTAGAAAGTTAGTGAATGCCCAATCTATAGGACTTAGAACAAAGTACTGCCACATCTATAGAAAATCCTTCAAAAACTATAGACTAAGCAATGTTGTAGTCTCTGAACAAAGATCAACTATAAAATACATGAGATCCTGACACTGCATATTTGGACTGAGGCAAGCTATTCTGGGGGCTAGGGGAAAAAATCGTATAACTAATTGCCTGCATTTTTTTTCCTTAAGCACAGAAAACTCAATACAGCCAGAACCTCTTGAGGTCTGTGATCAGTACAGGAACAAACATTAGTTGCATAGCATGCATCTTGAACACGTTACTAAGGGAACCCATTAACAGCTTTCTTTTTCAGACTTTGTTGTGGACATAAAATACAAGCAGCATTTTATTCCTTGAAGTGGAAACAAGACTTGCACAGTTTCTTAAGAAACAGAATCCACAGCATCTACGCCTGGCAGTCAGAGCCACCAGTAAGACTTGTGAAAACTGTAAATTCCTGAACTGGGGGGAAAAATCAAATAGCCACAGACAATAATGGCTCCTGAAAGCATATGTGATTTACCTTCCTTTTCAGCCCGGAAGACAAATATCCTATGTGCGGTAACAACTTCAAATTTGTTGTCTCCATAGCTTCTAACTGTAGACATAGCAGAGAGGAGGATTATTCCCTTGGAGTACACTTCCTGTAGCAAATACAACAGAAAGAACTCATGAAGGCAAAGGTTGAGGAAAGCTCAAGGCAAAGTGATGATGCTTGTCATGCACAAAGGATAGTCCTCAATCATAGTAACAGGAATATCTGCAGGGCCAGGCATACCATTAGGTAGACTGAAAAAGCTCCCTCATTCAACAGCTTTTGGATGTCGTGAAATGGCAGTTAATTGTTTGATATTTAATTTCTGATGGTTACATTTTTCTTCCAAAGACCCCCATGAAACTTGAGAGATTTCTCCTTCAGATGCCAAAATAACATGGCCAGCTTTAGCTACAATACACCTTGGATTGCAGGGGAACTATTCACTGCTCTACCTCTAGTGCCAAGCATCTGAGACCAGGTCTACCCAAAAGATAGCAACATACTGTTTGCAAGTGTACACTACAACTGGTCACTTCTGTCTTATTTGACATCTTGGGTTGATCTCCCAATAGGAAACAGAAGAGATAAAGGGAGAACAAACAGGTTGATTCCAGGGCATAGCTTACAATTCCAGCAGGGACTCCTGCTCTTTTTTCCCTTCCTTTCTTTTTTTAAAAAAACTGTTTTAAAAAATGCTGGCATTACCAATAGTCCTCTGGAGGTAGCCAGAGTTTAGCTGCTGCTTAAGCTGACACCAACTTTAAAAATAGTTGAATTAAAAATAAAACAAGAGTCAGGGATTTTAAATTAAGGCAGGCATTTTCCAAGGGGCATAGAGCCACTTTCAGCTCCCCTGCAAACCTCAGTGGGCTGCATCCCTGTCATTTTCCTAGAAGTAATGTTCTGGGAATCAGATGGTGATGTCTTTCTGTTGTTCTGGGATAGTTCCTTCCAAAATACTGCCAACATGGAAAAATGATGTCTTGGTGAAAAAAAAAAATTGGTTCCAGGATTTGGACAGCCAATGGGGCTGGGGGTCTCAGGGTCATGCAGTTTTCAATCTTGTTTTAATATGATGAAAAGACAGAATAAGTTCCACATAATGCTAGTATCAATCCTTTGAAAAGTCACCCAAAGTAGCACTAGAACAGCTGCAGCAACATCACCTCCACTCTCCACTTGAGCTCTGCTCTTTTCAGTTTTTCCTCCACTGTTCACACAAGCAAAGGAGCATGTATTGGTTGAAGCAGCACTTGTCATCACAATCTATTCTCTTCCCTTGCCCCCAGCCTGCCACCAGTAAAGTAGATTCATTCTACGTGCTTCAAAATGTCTGAATTGGAATACTAATATTTAAGCTGCACAGAGGAAAAGAATTAATTTTAAAGAGAGCTATGGAAAAAAATGCAAGCAAAATGATTGTGTTTTCTTTTGTGAATGTATTTGTGCAGTTGTACAAACAATCCTGACTTTAAGCAGCATGAAGTCAGCATTTTGTATCAGCAAGAACAGGCAGCAGGGGTGTGTGTATGAGAGAGAGAGGGAGAGAGAGAAAGAGAAAGAGAGGGTATGTGTGAACATATGTACATTTGTTTACACACTTGCATAAGTTCAAACATATCCTGACACTCCTTATGTTTTGTTATTTTTCAGGAGGAAATGGGTTGCCATACAGGAAGCATCATTCCTTTGTACTCCACCACACTGGTCTAGAAAAAATTACAAATTCCCTGGTTGTTCTCTTTCTGGAAATTATGTCCTGGTTTCTACAGGCATCTACTGACTAGATCTGGTACTACAGGTGCATTACAATCACAAGGAAATATTCAGCCTGCAGAAGAAAATATCCAGTATAGATTACATGTTGTTTAGAATTCTGTGATCCCTCCTTTCTCATCACTCCAATCCTTAGTATTTATCTGATTATAGCTTCTTTTTCTTTTTTCTTTTTTTAAGTGTCTTGAATATTACAGAATGACATTTCCAACTAAATGTTAAACAAAAGAAGTGGTACGATTTCCAAGTTGCTAAGAATTTAATTTCCATTCACATGAAACTAACCACCAAAATGGTTTGTTGAAATTTGATCAAAAAAGTTAATGTGTTTTAAGCGTCTTTTAAAACTGGTTTTTTTTACTTGTTTTAAGTTGTACTTTTCAAATAGAAATTTAGTTTAACTGTGTGATATCTTTTGTACTAAGAGGCTTCCCCCCTCCCCCCACTGTATTGTGTTTTTAAAACATTGTACATCACCTTGGATCCCACACTGGGAGGAAAGCAGAATATAAATTAAAGAAAAAAGTCTGAAATCGATAATAAGGGAGCACTTCCACAGAAAGATAAAGACAGGGTTCACTGTTCTGAAATGGTAGGTCAAAATTCTGCCAAGGAACTACCAGACTGCTGCAATTTATTACACTGCTAATGTTGGAAAGTCAAGGAAGGGAAAAACACAGCAGCATCTATTCCTCCAAAAGCTGCTCTTGATCTGACTTAATCTAGTTTCTTGCAAGGATGATGATGATGGTGATGATGATGATGACCATCATCATCACAATCTCTACTCAACATTTGTCCCCCTTTTTCCCTTGTTTTAGCCTCATAATAATGCCTGTGCTACCTAACATTAAATTGTGTGTGTGTGTGCCTTCAATTCACCTATCAACTTGTAGTGACCCATCAATTTTACAGGGTTTTCTTAGGCAAGGAATACTCAGAGGTGGTTTTTCCAGTTCCTTCCTCTGAAATATATGTGTGTTTTGAAATCTATGAAACAGCTTCTAAGTATGGGTAGTGGGGAGCCAATCTGTGAAGTCCCTAGAAGATGCTGGGCAGAAAAGTGGGTCCCAGATCTAATGCAGTTGCCCACCCCTGTTCTCCTGGTAGCAATGAGGTCTTCCTGTTTGGCAATTTATGCATACTGGTTATCATCCTACAGGAGCCTCTGCTGCAGCTGACAGGTACAGAAGACAAGAAGCCCAGAGTGATTGGCAATGGGGAGAAGATGGGGTTGGGTGACAATTAAGGCTAGAAAGAACAAACAAAATGTTCAAAGAATATTCAAAAAATGGTCAAGTGTCAGGAAGCCCTGACAAGAAGAATCATCAACAGGCAAGAAAGAATCTTCACAGTCAGAGCTTATTCTGTGTGAAAAATTCATGAGGGAAAAATCTGGGCACAAATATTATTTTCTGAATACAAAATGATATTTTCTGTGCAAAAAAAACCCCCTTGTTTTCTGCTAATAAATGTTGTTTTCTCTGCCAAGAATATCATTTTCCACACAAGAAAACCTGTTTTATTCATAAAAGCTTTTTTTTTCCTTTGCCAAGAATAAATCACAAATTACAAATAATCTGTAGTTTCAACACAGCCAGGAGAAAAATGGAAAAATCATTCCTTCTTCCCTACAAGCATGAAATTTATAAACACTTATACTGCTGAATAGAAAAGTGGGTCCCAGACCTTATCCAAGCCACTAATCCCTCACCCTCAGATCACAGATAGTTAAAATTACTGCCCCACCTTTCCTGATTGTTAGCAGGTCAGTGTGAAAAATGTTTCTGCTTCTTGAAATGTGCTCCATAAAATTCTGAGCATCATTATTACACAACCTCAGTTTGTGGTTTGCTCTCTTCTGGTTTCCCAACAACAGGCCATCTAATAGTGAAGACTTGTCAGTCTGGCCAAACTAAAAAGCGGATTTACTGACAGTTTTTTCTGATCTCATAGCAGAATGATCAATACAAATGTTACACAGAGTTGTTTTCATCCATGTCAAAAAAATGGAGAACATAAAGGCCCTACAAACTGAAACTGTATTTTAGGTGTGCCTGATTATAACTATTTTTATCACATGAGCACTTCCTAAATTGTTATTATGAGTTAACTAACCACTCCAAACTGATGGACAAGAATATTTCAAAATATGGAGTGTCTCTGTAATGGCTTCCTTAGTGGTGTAGATAGTATACATCCCTCTCCTCCCCATTCCCAAATGTATGAATACCTAGGTGCATATTAACAGACATCTGTAGCTGAGTGTATGCTAGTCAGCTAAAGCACCTTACCTTGTCATTGTTGTAATAAGAAATGCTGTCACCATCAAATTTCACCCAACGCTTCTGAAACATGTGTTTTCTGCAAAGGAAGAATAAAACCCTTCTTTGTATCTCAAAGTTAAATACATAAGGGTCCCTGCTGGACAAGACCAAAGGCCCATCTGGTCCAGTACTCCATTCTCACAGTTCAACTACTTTCCTAGGGGGATGACCACAAACAGGACATGAGTGCAAGAGCATCCTACCCAAGCAGCTGGTGTTCAGAGATACAGAAAGCTGTAGCCAGGCTTTAATCTGATGTCCTGGGAGTAGGCCCCAATAAAGACAATGGAACGTATCTAGAGTAAATATGTATGATGTTAGTCCGCTATTTTTGCTATGCTTCAATCCTATGCATAAATGAGACAAAGCAACCAAGGCCAATCTCAGGAAAAGGCAGGAGACACATAATCTAACTCAACAGATTTAAATGGGGGGGGGATGACTGCCAGATGTTAACTACAATTCCCCTAAGTCCTTATCAGTAGCCACACTGAGGAAGCTATATCCCCCAAACAGCTGGAGGGCCCAAAGTTTCCCATTCCAGTTCAATTTATACAAATTCTATTAAGTAACGTTCTACTAATACAATGTTCAATTTATATTATTAAGCAAGTTCTATCAAGCATTTCTCTATAACATACCCCTGGGGAGATAGTTTATCAAGCCAGCCTTCTTTAACTCTCTTTGTTGATGGTCCATAAAAACAGGCATAGGGTGATATTGAGTCTCTGGAGTTAATGACTGACTCATCACTGCCACCGTGCTGGAAGAACTGCATCTCTTCTTTAGCTCTGAAGTCCAAATTCCCACTTTTCAACCCTCCAAGGCTTTGTGATGTCTTATATTTTCCTCTTCGTGCATACCGAATATATTTTTTCACTGAAGAGTATTCAGATTCACCAACAAATCTGTTTAATGAGGCAGATTGATCTTCTTGGGTCAACAATTCACTGTGTGCTACATCATCAGAGATCTTCCGGGTTTGATTATTACTGAGAATACTGAAAAGAGCAAAGCAGGAAAAGTAATGCTACCCTCCATTGCTCAACCATGACCTTTGTGATAGGGCAATAATTGGAAGCAAGTGACATATAAAAACAAAATATCCTGTATGTGTGTCATAAACCAGAACAATCTACTCAACCAGCTGAAGTCCATCATACATTTTATGTATTATCAAGGATAATTCCAGATGGTGGAAACCACCATTTTAATATAATAGAAAGCTCCACTTCAGCAATACTTTTTCACTTATAGCTAAAACAAAACACAAGTATCAACATCAACATCTTCCTCCTACCCATGCAAGAGGGAAATACGATTGTTTCTACCATCACTATGCCAAATGTTTATCCTCCCCCAACCCCCCGGTTTTTCCTACTTAGCTCTGCTTTGACATATTCCTGGTTCAATCTCAACACAGCCATGAATTCACCAGGTAGCTGGAAGAAAGACATTCTTTACCTCATACTCACACTCTTCATCAATACACACACACACACAATAAAGGCGTTATAATTAGGATTCCTTCACAGTACTGATGTAAGGCAGCAATGGGCTGCCACTGCATGTTTTGGCTTACAGTTTTCACTGCTGTTAGGCAGCATAGCCAAAGGTGAGGGATTACGGAAGCTGAATGATCTGGAGTGTCCCAATTGTCTATCCTGATGTAAGATTTACTGTGAACATGGACACGAAACATTGTGTGTTTTATAAATGCTTACTACAAATATCTTTTCTGTTTGGAAAAGAAAAAGGAAAAAGTGTTGAAAGCAACAGGGTCAAATGAAATGTTACTTTTCTCTACTTTTTGTCTTGTAAACACTTACTGCTGCTCCTAAGCATATTTACTCTAACACAAAGCTCACTGTGCTCAGTAGAATTCACTTCCTTGTAAGTGTGCTCAAGATGGCACTTTATATAGAGAAGTTGAGAAAAAGACAGCCAAAGATATTAGTCTTAGCAGTTGGAAGATATTAATCTGAAATATACAACTAGCAGAGTTCCTCTGAGCCAGCCTTTCTGCTGCACAATTTTATCCAACTGTTCTGTTATTAAAGATGTGCATCTTGGGCCATTTTATCCTTGCTTCACTACACACAACTTAAAAGACATGAATAGAGAAAAAAAATTGAAGCTAGTCCTACTTCTTGCTTGAACATTTGAAGCCATCTATAGTTATCTCAGGTTACTGGTCTATCAAGTTCAGTACCTCCTCCTCTGGTTGGCTGCAACTCTCTAGAGTAGGCCTCAGGCAATGGTTCCCTCCAGATACACTTTAATTCTGTCTGCTGCAACCAGCCTACCCATTAAGGAAGAGGATGGAGGTAGTAATCCTTTTACATCTGATAGGACACAGGTTCCCCTGCTCCTGGTTCCAGATTCAAGCACAGTTCATCTAGACTTGTCTCTGTGGTAATGGTATCCTACCATTGTATTGGCCACTACTAGCAACATAATTGGATAGTCATTGGCTTTCTTCCAAGTAAACCAAGGTTTAATGCTTAGATTTAGGGAAAACATGACATAAAATCTTCAGAGGATTACAAAAGATAACTCATCCAATTCAAAGAGAAAAACGTGGGGTGGGCAACTGTAAGAGGCTAGGAAATCACATTAGCTCTTCATAAGACCTTGAAAGACTGAACCCTTTGCAAAAAAAAGTTTGTCCCAAAATGCTGCTAGGGAGAATGAGGAACATTTTTGCCATGTTTTGGGGCTCCCTTGGCTGTTTTAGGTCCAGGAGAGGTCCTTTGTACCAGGCCAAAAATGGGATGAGGGCAAAAAATGGCAAAAAAGCCCTCCAAACTCCCCAGAAGGCATTTGGAGGCAAAAAGGGAGGAAAAATCAAAATATTGACTCCTGGGAAGCCCAAAGAACTCCCAAAATGGTCATAGGGAGTACATCATGGCCATTTCTAAATACCCCTGCTCTAGATACCTCAAGTTAGAGGTTTAAGAACAGAGTAAGTTTCAATGTGCAAGAGAACTTTGTAAGATTCATAAAAAGGCAGAGACGAGGGGGTGCTTACCCCTCCCTCTATCTCTGGGAAGAATGTTTGAAGCTGATAAAAGATTCAGACTCCCAGCTCCCATCCTTCATGAACATCAGAGAGCCAGATTTCCAAATTCAATATGAGTACAATTGAACCATGTGAGATCAGTTCTGTTAGGATGTGCATCTTTCTTTTCAACATAACTCAGGTCCTCTGGATACCATTTACCTAAACTGTCTAAAACTAGACTGGCAATGGTTACCCAGAGGACCTTCTTGTTGGCCACCCTTAGACTGTGGAATGACCTGCTGGAAGAGATTTGACAGCAAAATATGCTGTCTGAATTTTAAAAAAACTGCTAAAGACTTATCTCTTCCGGCAGGCCTACCCAGCCGATTTTTAATTATGATATATTTGTATTTATAAATGGTTTTATGTTTTTAGTATATGTTAATGTATTTTAATTATGCTGTGTTTTAATTGTATTTTAACCTGTTGTACCCAGCTTCAAGCCTCGAGGAGAGGCAAGTAACAAACAAACAAATAAACAATAATAATAATGATAATAATAGTAATTATATTATTATTATTATTATTATTACCATCATCATAATCATTATTATTATTGAATGAGATCTAAGACTATTGTATAATTCTATAACTTCTTATTATGTGCCTGAGGAAACGTTGCCCTCATGTATATGTACTTACCAACATGAAATAGCTACCTATTTAAAATAAAGGCTTTCCTATTACAAATTCCACCTTTCCGCCCACCTTTCTGCCTGCTCACTACATTTATGAGATTTCCTGTCTATATACATTTTTGTACATGTTGTCTCCACTGACTAAAGCATATTTGTGCATATTCTTCAACTTACACACTTTTAGCCACCTACATTTTCAAAATACCTGTGTGATTTCATGCATATGAAACATACTCACAAGCCTCACAGATGTGGGAATTCCCAAGGGCAGATGTGCTTTTGCCCTGCAGTGAGTCTCAGCAGGTACAAAACAGATAATTTCAGCAAGAATCTCAAGACCGCCCAGGTTCATTTCCAAACCTACTAGCTACAAGGAGTACCAATACAGGTAAGTGGCCAATCATGGCCATTTTTTCATTTAAGATTAGGCTTCTATTTCTAGTAAAAAGCATGGAAAATATATATTTTACATAAAAATGAATCCTGAAAAAAGAACTCAGCATTAGATACCATCTAACTCCAATGGCAATAATTCACTACTATTACTGCTATTATAATGGTAATAATTAATACAGCTTCCAATACTGTGCCATTTGTCAATTTAAAAGATCAAATTCTGAGTTTGAAATATTTGTTCGATGATAGGTATACACTTTTATGAGTTTTAATTCAATACCGTGTTTTACTCAGAATGTTATCCCCTTGAGTGTTTTTCTCATTTCCATTTTCTTCTTGGATGCCTGAAATTTCTTTGCCACATATTTCCTGGAAAAAAAAGACATTCCAAAAACAAATTTTTTTAATACTTCATTTCTGGAAAGCTTTAAAAACTTGCAGTCTTGATACTGTGTCTCTGTCCAGCCAACACAATCTGTAAAATGAATTATCCAAAATATTTCCTGCTTATACAACATAATCTACAATATCTGACAATAGCATACAGTGTAAAGTTTCTGTTCTATGAAATGTGAACATTAACAAGTTTCTGAAACTTAAATGAATGCAAGTGCACAATGTAAGTGGAACACTCCCTTCCCAACAAGGCTTTGTTTGTAAATTTGGATTAAGTATGAATTACTATCCTGTGCATCTCTGGGTTTAATTAGTATCATGCTAGGGGCAGCAATGGAGATTTCTGATTCCCTGTTTTTTGGAGTGTTCCATGCTGCTCAAAACCTGGCTCTGAGAGTTTTCAAGATCTTCCAGGCCAGTTTTGTGGGTTCAAACAAAGGGAGAAGTAGTTCTTCTGGATTCTGTTGTTCTACCAATGAAAGTCCACTGCTGGATCCTGTATAATCTCAAGGGACACAGTTCAGAAAGCAGATCTACCACCTGAAGTTCTCCAAGGATTTTAAACGGAACCAGGGCCCCCTCACACCACACAAGTACATTACAGTTATGTAGTGTTAAAGGGCCCTGAAAGTAAAGAACAACAAGGAAACTCATCTTTAGAATACCATGCCAGAATGAGGTGCCACCCTGACTGCAGAGTCCCAAGAAGGCTCAACTTATATCTATCTCAATTTTTTTTTAAACAACCTTCCTATCTGAGACTTTTTTAAAAAAAAAAATCCATCATTTTATTTAAGTGTATTGCAGTTTAATGTATTACTAAAGACTAAAAATATGTATTACAAGAACTGGCAAAAAGTAATCAGAAATATGGTTTTGTTCTTCTAGATTGCTTCAGTTTCCCACTAGGTAGTCCTACAGGCACAGAAGCCTCCACCCAAAGGAAAGTCCCCATAAAGCAGCTAAATTCATGCTCAGGTTTATTGGAGACAACCACAGGTCACTATAATGGAAGAAAGAGGAAGAAACTGAAAGGTGCAAACAGGAAGAAGAATCAGAGTTAAATACAAGTGAAAAGAACACAAATCCAAGGCTGTTAGCTTCATCCTAAAATACATTGCCATGTTCTAATTCCCATTTTTATCAAAAATGTAAGTCTGCTGATTCTCTCTAGCATTATAATTATTTTTGGATACTGAAATTATTGTGATCGGCACTGAGGACACTGCAATTCAGATTGAGATTCTATGCACATTTTCTTATGATTAAACTCCTCTGAACAATTTGTTACAAACATGGGCCATTTCCGCACTACACTCTTATAGTGCGATTATTCCACTTTCAACATCCTATGGAATCTTGGGGTTTGCAGTTTAGGGAGGCACCGGGCAGCCCCTCCCTAAACTGCAAACCCCAGGATTCCATAGGATGTTGAAAGAGGAATAATTGCACTATAAGAGTGTAGTGTGGAAATGGCCATGGAATCGACTACATTTTTAACATCTATATCTATAGATGGGATTGGGGGCTTATTTCATACTCAAGAGCAAATGCATTTCTGGACTGATTGGTTCTTTAAACTGATTTGGAATACAATATAGGAAGGTCTGCACTTTCAAAAAAATCCAGTCTCACATAATTCTTTTGAATTCACTTGGACAAATACATTACCCACAAAAAGGCACCATTTGTTGTTGTTATTGTGACTCATTATTTACAAACATATGTACACTATACATCTCATTTATGCTTAGAGGCATGACAATCATGTAACAGATAGAGAAGAAAGGACGCTGGGGGACAGTGAAAAGGATATCTTACTTATCAGTACTTGGAGCACTTGATTAAATTAGATTAGCCACCAAGCAAGTCACATATGACCAACTGATCATCTGTTTAGAGATTTTGTTCACCTCCATTCTACTGAACAATTTTTATTCCTTCAATTAAGTTTCAATTTGTTTGCTTTCATCCAGTACATCCAGTACATTACTGATGACAAAGACCGGTTTAGGACCAGGACAGCTTCCTTAGATTGGGACAGAAAGAAGCAGTAGAGTTAGGTGTCACCTGCATATTGACAGCACCCCATCTCAAAGCTCTGGACAACCCTTCCCAGAAGATTCATGTATAGGTTGATAACACAGGTGGAGAAGGGAGAACAGAACTCTAGGGGACCCCATAGGCCAACAGGCAAGGACTTCAACAGAAGTGCCCCAGGACTATCTTCTGGGGTTGCCCTTCTAGAAAGGAATGAAGCCACTGTAAGACAGTGCCTCCAAGTATCACCCAAGAAGACGGCCCAGGAGGATACCATGTCAATGGTACTGAAAACTGCTGAGAGGTCCAGCAGGACCAAGAGGGACACACTCAACCTGACCAATTCCCTGCATAGTTCATCCACCGAGGCAACCATAGCTGCCTCTATCCCACAGCCAGGCCTGAAACAAGATTGAAATGGAAACCCTGGAGTTGGAAAGTCACTTCATACTCCAGTAACTTGTCCAAAAATGGTAACTAGCTAATAATTATCCATTATAGAGGGCTTCAGGGATGTCTTTTTCAACAATGGCCTCACAATTCCTCCTTTAGGCAAATTGGAATGTTGCACTGTTGTAAGGAGGCACTGACTACCCCTTTCACCCACTCAGCCAATCCCTGTTTGATAAGCCAGGAAAGGCAAGGGTCTAGCACACGTTACGACTCACATCTCTCCAAGGATCCTATCTACATCCTCCGGCTTCACAAACTGAAAGGTATACAACAACACTGGACAAACAGGAACCAAGGTTACATCCACTGGAACTGTATCAAGTACAACATCCAAGTCAGAGTGGATCTGAGTGACTGTATTCAAAGTGTCATGCAAATTCTTCACTGCAGACTATTGAGTGGTCTGTATTTTCTACTTGACAATAAATATTCCTCTGCCTGCTCAGAACAGCTCTGCTGGATGGCTCCTTGCAGATCCAATGGTGGGAGCAGAAAATAATTTCTTTGCTGCCCTCAATGTCATGGAGTGAGCCTTCAAATAGGCTCTCATCTGTGCCCTGTCAGATTTGCTCCAAATCTTCTGGTAATATTACTCTAGTCTCCATCTCACTTGCCTCATCACCACCAACTCCCTGGAAAACTAGTGGGCTGGTTTGGCTCAAGAGCAGCTGTGTCCACTGCCCTGACCATTTCCCTATTACAGTGGTAAGTCTGAGGTTCAACAAAATCACCTGCCAAGGTGACAGGAAAATCCCAAGAGTCATCAGGAATCCATATAGATCAATCCATATAGGCAGACCATCCTAACTGGTTCCACACCCCTGCAGAAGTTCTGACTCCCACTGAATTTAAACCTGACCAGCTAATGGAAGAATGGAACTACAGAGAGTTCCTCCCCACCAAGATCACCAGCATCCCATCCAGCTCAGAAAACGAGGTCAAGATATGTTCAGCTTGCAGTATCATCTTAAATCAATGTTGATTTAAAATCAACCTAAACAAGTGCCTCATCAAAGTGACAACTGCTTTCTTGCTTGACATAATAGGAAAATGTCCCATTCCTTTTTTTTTTCCCCTTTTCGCCACCATTACAGACAAATGTCTTCAGTTCCTTATGGTTTATCTTCCTTTTCCAATTCCCCAGTGTCTCATTAACATGTTTCTCTAGGCATCCCTCCTGTAAAATGAATCTTTCTGTTTTCCCTGTCCTGCCAAATATCCCTCTTCATTTCTACATCTAATCACATAGGGAATTCATTTTTATAAAAGATAGTATGTATGAATAGTTATATCTATCAATAACATGTGTTCGTGCATGCATGCATGTGTAATGTATGCTGGAACAAAAGTTGTTTGTGTAAGCTGTAAGTGACTGAGATTTTATTAGCATTATTACTGTTGTTACTGTTAGTACATCTTGTCTGCAGTGTCATCCTCATGTCATTTCCTCTGTGATTAAGCCTGCAAATGAAACTTGCATAATGCTACGATTGCACAGGATCTGGGTTTTCTTTAAGTTTAACAATGTATTTTTTCTCTCTATTAATGAATGTTTATGGGGGGGGGAGGGTGAAAGCTTCTTTTGCTTTCACCAGATTTCTTCCAAATGGTTGAGCAGAAGCAAGGAAAGCAGCTGATATCTGAGTGATAAGTTTCTCATACTAAGAGAAGTGAGACTCTTACTGACCTGGCAACAGTAATACCACCTCCCACCCATCTATAGTTCTGCCACTGCACCCAAGAAAAGAGATGACCTAAAGTAGGAAGTAGGCAGAGCAAACTCCTTGATCTAGTTGCTAGACTTCTAAATTCAAGAATGTCAACATCTCAAATGCTTGCCTAACTTCTCAGTAAGAACCACTGACCAAAATACTTATTTATATCAGAATTAACATTCTACTGCACTCTTCTTCCCTGTCTTCATAAACACAGACTTCTAAAGTAGAGCCACTAAACTAGGTGTATATATAAAGATGCACACAAATGCAAAAGATGATAGATAGATGATCAAACAGAGTCAGCTCCAAATATGTAATCCCATTTTCATAACACTGTTCTAACAATCTAGTTTGGAGTTTCTCAGGCACAGTTCCTCGAACTGCTAGAGTTCCACAAGAGCTCACTAGGAGTTCTGCAAGAGATTATGAATTTTATTTTATTTTATTTAGCCACAGATATAATAGTTACTATGCAGGCATTCCTTGAGACTTGAAAATTATTACAAGGATTTTTTCCAGGATAAAAAAGGTTGAGAAAGGACTGGACTCCTTACACAGTTACTTACACAGTTAAGTTTGATTCTCAGTGTCTGAGATTAACAGGGATAGTAAGCGGAGCTCATGCCAATAGCAATTCTACTGGGCACATGTTTAAGTGAATTGTTACCTAAAAATTAGATGACATTCTTGCAACATGCAAATCTTTCCTACCTCTTTTTCTCATCCTTTGCAATACCCTACCCTTATCATAATGGAAGGCATTCTGCTAGAAAATAACAACTCACTGTTTCTTCTGAGCAGTGAAAAAGGAAGGTTTCCCCGTATGGAGAGATGGGAGGAGGATTTTCTTCACCAGGGCCTCCTATATTAAAATAAATAAATAAATAAATAAACAGTGCTTCAGACATGAATATTTATTCTGTTTCTCTGACATGTAATAACTTGTAGCTGAATATGTTTCTTGACTCAGAGAACCATATTAACAACTTCACAGTTCTGTGTTAGTACATATAACTGAACATCAGACGTCATCATCAGAATACATCAAGGAATAATTTACACCACTTTTCTTTTTTTTAAGTAAAATTTCCGAAGCAGTTTACAATAATAAATGATGACCATGCCATGCATGAAACTTATCTAAGAGATTCCAGTTTAGTGGATTCAACTTCCAGTAATAATGGAGCGTGGAGGTTCCTGAGAGCGTGCTGTTCTCAGAAATGGGCCCAGCAGCAATTGCTGACCAGGGACAAAATCCTGAGGGCAGGAATTTCTCCCTGGACAAGGGGAAAATGAGGGGATCAACCACACAGTTCGGAAGCTTGCTCCTCATGAGGAGACCACCAGCAAGAACAGCCCACATAGATAGAGCACTGGGGTGGATGGAACAGCTTGACTATTAAGCAATATTTGAATGGACTTTAAGTGTTCCCATACCATTCCTCAAAAAATTTTCTTTTGAAACTTTTGATTAACTGAACAAGTTTCGGTTTTGAAGCTTTCAATTAACTAAACATCATTTTTGCAGTAATGATTAAGAATCTCGGTAAGTTTCTTGACTGTTTAACAAGACTGAGTACATTAAAGAAGGGGGAAGAGGAAAGAAATTTATTTTAAATTCAAAAAGTCTATATAATTTCTATAAGAACTTAAACCAAATTTCTAAAGGGATAGAAATTATTTTTAAAAAGTAAAGTAAAGAGGAAAGAGCAAGGTATACAGTCCTCCCTCCACATTCACAGGTTTGACCTTTGCAAATTTGATTATTTGCAAGGCATGTATGGCACAGTCCTCCCCCCTGCCAAATCCCCCCTCCCTTTCCTTTCCTTTGCCTTTTGGCAGGTGTGGAGAAGGAAGGCAAGCACCTGGACAAAAGGCAAGAAAATTGGAAGGGAGGCATGCATGTGCCTTCTTTCTCCACTCCAGAGCTCCCCCTCTCATTCCCTTGATTCTGGCCCTGGTGGTAAGGACTTGTGCCAGGGCAAAAGGCAAGAGAATGGGGGGAGGCATGTGCACGTGTTTTCCTTCTCCACTCTAGAGTTCCCCCACCCATACCCTTGCATCTGGCCCTGGGACACAAAAGGCAAGGTAATGGGATGGGAGTCCCAGAAGAGAATGAGAATGAGGTTACAGGGTGGTTATTCATGTGTTTTTTCCACTTTTGTGAGGGTTCTGTGTCCTAAACCCTCATAAAAGTAGAATACCCACTTTATAACTACAGTCAGCCCTCCACATTTCCAGAGTTTAACGTTCACAGATTTGATTATTTCTGAGTTTCTCCAACCCCTGCCCCCACCTCAAGTGCTGCATTTCCAAGGGTGCCCTCCCTGTCAGCAGCTCCAATCAGGCCTTACATCCCTTTAAACACACTTCTGGTTCTCCTTCTCCATCAGTCACTGCCTCCTCAGGTAAGGATGGCTCACAGACCAATTTCTCAGCGCCATAAACCATCTCCTGATGCTTCCACACACCCAAGGAAGAAGATGGGTGAAAGAGAGGAACTATAGGGCTAGTATGCCAACCCATTCCTTTTCCCTCTCCTTCCCTGATCTGGTTTGAACCCTGGGTGCCCATTCCCCCACCATGCCTCAGTCCCCGTCCCACAGTCTCACTCACTCACACACACTCACACTCTCTCTCTCACACACACACACACACATTTTGATATTTGCATTTTTCCCACTTTGGCAGGGATCCTGTAACCCTAACCCTAGCAAATGTGGAGAGTCAGCTCCACTTAGTCTTATATTAAGAATAAAACCTTATTTTTCTTAATATGAGAAAATGGTAGAAGTCATTTTGGAATGTGTGATAACAGAAAAAACTGGATGATGTGATTAGGTTGCTGTGGAAACTTGGAATGAACTGAGTTAAAGTGAGCTACATTGCGAATTGCTATAATCTGCTACCATCTAGAAGACATCAGAAAAGTTGCAGACAATTTTTTTTCTGTAAAAGTCAAGGTACTAATGGCTAAAGAGATACATGAAGTCTTGGAAGAGGAAGGCTGTTTGTTCAAGTAAACTGGCAAGAGATACTTAAAGAAATGAAATTTTTGAGAGGTTATAAACTGGGGATGGGAAAAAAATGGATGTGTGATTGGAAGACTTCGAGGTGAGTTTTGAAGGTGATACCACTCAGAAGGAAGAAGAAAAGATGGAAGTTAAATCTACAACAAGAGCTCTGGAGAAGGAAAATATGCAGAACAGCTATGAGCCCCTGGAGAGGGGAAAAGAAGAGGACTGGAAGCCAGAAAAGGACTTGGAGGCATCCCCTGAGATTAAAGGAACCATCATCAAAGCACAGAGGACTTCTGTAGATGGAGGAAGTGAAATTGAGCACTTCTACATGAGAGAAGAGGTGGAGATTTTTATGTTCAAAAGAATTATGAAAGGGGCAAAGAGTGTTCAATGGGGGTGTTTTGCACACGACAATGAAAAAAATGTTGTTTTGGGGAGGTGGTTCTTGAGTCCGATCCTTACAGTCTGGTCATGTCATGTTCAGCCTTTGCAATATGTGAAATTTGAAAAAAAACAACCTTATAGTGTTGCTATAATTTCAAAGGATAGCTCTATTTGGTTTTTGAGAAGATGGATAGTCTATTATTATTGGATATTATTGGAAGTTATATGCAACAAAAAAAGAAACTATATTATGAAAATGCTTTGAATTAATTTAAATGGACAGGGGAAGTCTGACAAGTTAGATACAGGTATTTAAAAGGTGAATAGTGAGCTTAAAAGGGAAGGAAGTTTAATACATAGCGGTGGGTGAAGAAAATATGAAATGAACATAGCAACACGAAGATTATAGGGTTAGATATGGGGAAGAATTTGTAGAGACTGTGTCCCTGAATTATTGCAATTTTCTGATTGATTTTTTAATGTGAAAAAATGTGCAAGCTGATTGTTTTGCTTAAAAAAAATATTAACAGTGTTTTTGAAAGATTAGAAACTCCTAATTGACATTTTGGGAACAAAATGAATATGATATGACAATTGCTGGGGTTTTTTTTTAATTAACATGAGTTAAATATATAGATGACGTGTAACCTATGGATAGGACAAAGAGAAGTAGATTTTAGGAGTCAAAATATATCTGCAGAAAAAATAGTTGGAAGTAATCTTCTTTTCTTTTTTGTTAGTTGTAGTTTTTGTTATATGTATAGGTAGCGGGAAGGAGGAATATGATGAAATGTGGTAAGTTTTGTGTTTAGTTTCTGTAGTTTATAGGAGGGGTTTTGTTATACGTGTTACCCAATTTTTATTCTACATGATATCATTCAATAAAAATGTGTTTTTTAAAAAAAGAGAGAGAGAGAGAGACATCAGTTAAGCATATCAAACTGTTCAAACTATATTTTCTAATTATTAGCCCTCATTTCTCAGTTAAAGCTAATTAAGAATGCTGCAAGTACATCAATGCTACCAATTAAAGAAATGGGCCTTCAAAGACCACGCTCATGATACTGTGTTTAGTTATGCCTCCACAAGTTCATGAATTTCAGAAGACATGGGCACTCAATGCTAACGCTATTCATATGGCATCAATGCTGTAACATGCTTCTAGGTAAGCCTCACAGATGTACCTCCAATCAAATTAAAATGTTTGCAGCGGCTTATATTCCAAGTCTGTTCCTTGAATTATACTTCCTTATCCTAGCGAGTGCATTTGTATCATCATTAACTGTTATTTATTTTATTGATTGAATTCATATCTTTTCTTTCTTCCAGTGTTGTACATAGGGCACCTTACAATATGAGTTAAAACAGAATACACTTCAAATAATGGATAATGCAAAAGTTTAAAAACAATTGAACAAACAATAAAACAGTTTTTACTGCATTCTTTTGAGGAATGCACTCATTTCACTTTCTTCCTCTAAAAACAAAGTAACACAAGATAATGTTAAGAGACTATTCCCTTTCCCCCAATGTTCAGTCTGTGGGTGCCCCTGATAATATAGGTGAAATGATACCAACCAACCTGAAGTCTCTAGAAGTTTGTTAAAAAGTTTAGGGGAATAAAAACTTTATGGGTGAATTCTGTCACAAAACAGCTCATTCAGAATAGTATAAACAGAAAATACTGGGAAAGCAAGTATGGAAAATTGAGCAGGAATGGAATGAGGCATTTTGGAAAGTGTATGGTTTGTTGCCTGGAATGCTAAACAAGAGTATTAAACACTGCATCCTGCAAATCCCATCTGAACTAAAAGAAAGGAGTCAGCATTTGGAGAGGCAGCACAAGTCTTCCCCTAATCCTGACTTTGGAATCATCAGAGTCTTAGGAGTATCCTACTCAAAAGTAAGTATTATTAAATCCAGATAAGTTTGCTGCTAAGTAGACAGGTGAAAAGACTGTTGCGCGGCAGGGACCAGAACAACCAAAGAACAGATCACCCCCTGAAAGCACATCAGGCTCTATAAAACCAGAGACTGAGATGGAGTGTTTCTGATTCCTTTCTTCTAGTCTGCCCATTTTCCCTCTCCTAACAATTTCCCCCACAGAAATAACGAACAGCATATATTTTTCATACACGTATACATATTTTTATTTTTAAATGATACACTGTTTTTTCAGCACCTAAAGAGGGCCTCAATGAAGCTCACAATAAAACAAGATACCATAAAATAAGGAGACTAAGGGGATATGCCAGCTAACAATCCCTGAAGGTTCACAAAACGGTTCACTGTTTAAAAGACGAAATAAACCATGCAGTTTAAAAAAAAAAAAAAGTTCAGTGATCTTAAAAACTATAAAATGCTCCCAATTTAAAGCACAAGGTTGAAGAAGAGTTAACAAAAAAAAAGAACAGATCAAAGAAATGTCTTTGAATAGTAATGGACACACACATCCCACTCCATCTGTTCCCTGCACAAAACACTTCTAATGAAGCAATCCAGATCAGTGTGCATCCATTATCTCTCTAGGCATCTAAAATGTCTGTTCAAGACTTTCTGCTCTCTCTGAAAGAATGGCAGCACACTGAAAACCAGAGGTAGCTTTTATATATGGCATATGATGTTTGCATATACGATGAAGCCATTGGCATGTATCCTTCAGACTTATGCTGTCCATTAAATGTTTTCAGCCTTCTCTAGGCCGCTCCCCTCACATAGCTCTCTTTTGCTGCTGTATATTCAATTCTGAGAAAGAAAGCACATTGCTGTTCGCAGTTTACATACACAACATCTTCCTCCCATGGTCTGGTAAGCCACAGGACCATGCTGTGATAGCACTCAGGGTTATAGGCCTGCCTGAAAGCTCCAGTAAAAGGAACTTTTTAAGGAGCTGATAAATTCTAAGCCACAACTTCCAAGTGTCACTTTGCAACTACTACTGAACCAGGAACAAGGCAATGTCTTTTCAATGACACCACTGAGCCACCTTTTGACTTAGTATGCCAAGGATAACCCATACTTAAATAAAGAATAGCTATTTTAGTCAATAGTTTCATCACAGTGTTTTCTCTTTTCTTCCCAATCTTGGTATTATATAGACTGAAAGTTCATTATTCCTTAAAAAAAACTACCACAAAAAAAAAAAAAAAAAACAGGAAGTTTCCAGCCATACACTTTTCAGACAAAAGGCTTTGAAATCTAAGCATTAAAAGAATCAAAAGGAAGGCCAAAAATAAAAACCACAGCCTTCAAAGCACTCTCATGGTTTCCAAGGTGCAAAAAAAGAGGGAGGGGGGACTCTGTTTCATGGTTTTAAAAATGCCTACAGCTGACAGCAGGGCTATTTTGCAGAGCACAAAATGTGCCCAGACATGTGAAGGTATGTCTTAAATAAGAGCATGCAAGAGTTCACTCCAAGTGGATAAGCAACTCTGTTTATCTACCTTCACAGAGGTAGGCAGAATGCTATTAACTCTTCTTAATCCTCTTCCCTCAGGTAGAGTGTTAGTCATTAAACACCACACAGCTAGGACCCAAAGAACCATCTGACTAGTTCTGCACGCTCAGGAGGGATTCTGACTTGTTTCTTTCCCCCAAGCTATGTGGTAAACCAGTTCAGAAAGGAAGTAGCTAATCAGTCTGTCAAACACTATTTGGGAAGGGGGAGGTTGCTGAAGAAAAGGGTAAAGAAATAAATCTGAATTATGCAAATAAATTCTCAACCTCGGAATTATGCAAATAATGAACACACAATTAATGGATCTAATAAAGTGGAACAACCTCCTGTGGGGAAAAAAAATAGTGTCCAATCAGTCACTATATTCAGGGCAGAGAACCCTTTATTTTATGAAGTATCCACCGCTATCATCACTGGCATTTTTAAAGATTTCTCCTGCTTTAAAATAACAGATTACATTATTGTTGCTGCTAGTATCACTTTTAATATACTTTTTAGCCTGATGATTACTTATTAATTATATAGCTATCCTGTGTTTCCTCCAGTTAGCTAAAACTGTGGTATGACGCAAGGCATCAAAGACTTGCATCTAAAACTACATTGTTATTTGGTTTAAAAAAAAATGTAAATGTCTCACCCCTTCTTCATTTTTAGCCTCCCAAGAACCCTAAGAGGTAGTTCAAGCTCCAAAAGAGCAGGTGGTCTAAGATCACCAGCAGAGTTTTATGGCTCAGCAGAGACATAAATTTGACTCTCCCAAGTTCAAATCCAATATTTTATAAACCACATTTGCACGTTTTGGAAAGCAACAGAAACACTGAATACACAGAGAGAGTGTTAGCAGTATGCCTTTGGATCATGGAGTATAAATGTGTGTGAAGGAGCGGAATCAATAGGGTTTTCTTGTACTGCTATTGAGTTGGCTTTTGAGATCTTTTCTTATAATACGAAATGAATCCAAGAAGGACCTCTCTCTCTCTCTCTCTCTCTCTCTCATACACACACACACACACACACACATTCTGACATAAACACACTCACAAACATCCCAGTCTAGTACGCACACATTCATCTTTCTTCTTTTAAACACCAGGTTTATTCTTAAAGTATTCTCCAATCGTCCTGTCTCTCTTTCACTCTAGTTAGACTCTAATTAGATGTGACAGAGCTATGACTTGCATGTTAGAATGCCAGTCATGCAGAACAAGTTTGAAGTAAGGAGTGGGAGGTGATTTAAAATGAAGAAATGATGGGTAAGGAGGAAGCGTTGAACTCTTCCTCTCCTCCCCCATGTTTTCTCATGACTTCACATCTAGAAGCTGAACAAAAACAGTTGGAAGCTTGAGAGAGGAAAATTTCAGGCAGAGAAACATTTCAGCATGCAGCCCTTCTACATAAGACATTGCCTCCCACCGCTGTCACTACATATCTTACTTAGTGGCACACTAGTCCTGTCTACTGTCACATACACTTAGGGCTATATGCTACCCCATGCACTTAACTAGCAATCATTCTGAAAGAAGGTAATGATTAAAAGTTCAAATAGGCCTAATGTAAGAAAGGAACATTGCAAGTGGCTTTGTGAAAGGTTGGTACAAAATTAGCACCTGAGAATGTACAAATGATGTGTGCATCATGTTTCCACATGCTGTCCACCATAGCAAAAGCAGCACATCTCTTCCACAAAGAAATGCATCAGTCATTCCAACATATGTATCCATTTCTCCCCAAGGAGGGGGAGGAAAATTGTCTCAAACTCCCCTTCACTAGAAGACTTTTGCAGCTTCCTCCGGCACTGTTTTTCAATCATGACCTAAGTAGTTCTGTGCTGTCAGGTGGAAGTAAATGTAAAAGTAAAGCTAATAATTCCTTCTTTCAAATAAGGGCATTATAATCCAAGAAAACTACCAGTTTCTCATCCATAAGTACCTTTGCTTTTTGTTTATTACATCCTCCTCATCACTCTGTATATCACAAATAAGGAATACAATAGCAGCTTTTGCTTCTCCCACACCATACCACACAGACTGACTGATAACTCAGTACAATCTCAGTTAGGTAAATTCAACTCACTTCTTTGTGAGATATGACTCTCCGAACAATGGATGCTTAGACCATTTGTGCTTTTTCTATCCTGAAGGGAGCTGGAAAGAAAAGAGATACACATTAGGCAGAACATGCATTTATCTAGTATTTACACTGTAGACTTAGAACGTGTAGGTTAAACACCTACTTAAAAAGCAGAAAATACTAGCAGTAAAACAATGTTTTTCTGCCCATTTCCTGTCATAATTAATATTTTGACCTAAAACATTCTGCTTAATTATTATAGCAAAAGCAAATTTATCAGCTTTCTCGGTGGGAACAGTGCAGACTATCCTAACATTTGGAAAAATCCTACACTGCTCCAAACATAGGTATGCCAATTTTCAGTCAGTAACAGATAACATTCCAAAATAAGGACAAGTTTCACCCGCTCCAAACAATAATGTATTCAAAGTAAGAAATGTCATATTAAAAAAATATATATACCACCAAACAGCTTACTCTGCAAAGCATATTGTCTTGAGCACAAAACAGATGAAACTACATATATATATGCTGCTCTTAAATTCCTGGAAGAAGAGTAAGGTAAACTTTAAGATAAGGTTCAAGATAGGATTAAACACATGCAGCCTTCATCTAAAATTATCCAAAAACATTTGGAAATCCAAGCTTCTTTACATGAAAAAGCAATATGCATGAACTTGTTTACAACCCCAAAACAGCATGATCAGCAAAAGCATCACCAGAGTTAACATGCAGGTACTTGCTGTTCTTGTTTCCAACAGACAAAACCACAGCCTAATACATTTCGCCTATTACTGTGCCCATACTACAAATGAACCTTTCAGTATTACTATTATTTTTTGTTACTATTAATATTAACTTCAATGTTGTTTTTATTCTTGTTGTTGTTCTTGTTGTCTGTCTTCAAGTTATTTCTTGTTTGTGGTGACCCTAAGACAAACCTATTACTGGATTTTCATGGAAAGATTTGATCAGAGGGGTCTGCCACTGCCTTCCTCTGAGGCTGAGATAGTATGACTTGCCCAAGATCACCAAGGTGGTTTCCATGATTGAGCAGGGAATCCAACCCTGTCCACCCAGACTCCTAGTCTAATGTTCAAACCATGCAGGCTCTCAAACTTTTCTTATATCCCATCTTTTCCCCAAAAATTGGGACTCAAGAGGGATTACAACTTAAAAACAAATCCAACACAGCTAAAACATGTTTCTTCCTGCTTCCTCATACTTTTTAGGCACTGATACACATTCAAGTTATCGATTTAGGCATTTATTCATGTTCAACTTATCTTTGATACAGTACCAATATTTTGATAGATCAACACTGTGGATCACGGTTAAGCTAAATGGACAAACAGTCTGACCCAGCAGAGAGCTGAGAAATGGTAGTAGGAAAAGTATCATCTGTGGAAATACAAGTTGATATTCTTGAATTCAGTTTCAGTATCTACAAAATCATACAGAACCATTCTGGTTCCTCTATAGAATCATCACATGCTCACAGACGTTTTACTGCTACCTTCTAGCGCAGAAGTGAATCAGCTGTAGAACCAGGCACTTTTGTACTCTTGGTAAGGTCTTAATATTAGATCAACAAACTGAGCTGCTTAAAAAAATTGATTGGTCCAACCATTGCAAAATTAATTTCTTCACATAGGTAGAGTGTCATTTGACGTAGCCTCAATCAGTTGGGTTTCTCAAAACAGCAAACTCTGGCTTATTGCTTTTATTAAAATTTCAGAATAAAGTCTTTTTCACTCCATCTTGTTAGGAAACAAGACACCACTGGGATAGTCTCATAGTATTCATCTTCTGTATCACAACCTAACACAATATGACAGTCTTTTGAAACCGGTAGAGCTTGTTATCAATTTGCTCTTTTGAAAACACTCCATTAGAGTTCCCTATAGGCACATTCTTTAAAAACAATTAAGTGATTTAAGAGAAAAAAATGAGAAAAATGCTCTTATAAAATCAAAAACATCAACAAAGATTTGCTAGTACTGGATCAAGTTCACAACCTTAAATTTCAACAGTTCATCAAATTTTAAATGAACTCCCAAATGAAGTCTATAATGATTTTGCTTCATGTTGCCAGTTATATTTGACCAAGCTGGATTTGATATTACATTGGTGTCTGAGTGTAAAAGTCAGGAGCCCCTTTTCTCTTCCTTCATAATACTTAAGAGTTGTAAAACATCAGATACAACACAGATACAACCTGTTGTGATATTAAGGATGCTTGTTCTATTTCACTGACTCTTAAGCTGCAGCAATTAAGGTAACCCATAGCAAGGTAATGTCATATCATGCACTGAGAATTCCTAATTGTTACAGAGGGACAAAAGGGAAAAGAGATTACACTCTCACTCTCTACTATAAGGTCTATTTCTAACACTTTCAACACTATGATTTTAATCCTACAGCAACAAGCCAAACAAGATCTTTCTCTAGGATTCTGTCAAGCCAAGGTGGACAAGCACATCATGCCAGTGGAATCAGCCTGCCAACTACACTCATGCACACAGCTGGACCTTTGGGAGTTGCTACTTCATGTATCTGACAGCTGATAATGTATTTTATCATGCCACTTATTATTCACTCCAAGAATGAGTCTTCAGTTATCAGGTAATCAATGCTATTTGTCTTTCATTCAAGGAAACATTACATCTGCATCCTACAAAATGGTTTTTATGCTTTCAAGCACAGATTGATCCACAGCTGCTCATGTAATTGGCATACATATATGCCCCAGGATTTTAATTCTGTTCACATACTTATCATGCAATAGATGATCTTTGAGTTGGTTTATTTGTTATTTTATTATTTATTAAAATGTTTTAAATCATTCTTCATTCTTATAGTAACCATTATTGGTAGATCACTCTCTCTTCTTCTTTCCTACTTCATTACCATTAATTTTTTCCCCCAGTGAATTCATCAATATACCTTATTTAGGTGAGATCAAGAACTGCAACTCTGTAGTTCTCAATCTATATCTGCATTTCCCCTAACAGTTCACAGAGAGAGAAAAATGGATACTCCTGTGACCCTTTAGGCCTTAAAATTATGTCACAGATCAGGCCAAATTCAACTTCAGAGATGTGGGGAGACCAAAAATACCAGCATATTTTAGTCAAAAGCTCTAACTGCCACAGCAAAGCCTGATAAGGGGCATTTTAACCCCTTTCCCGGAACTGTTTGTCAGGAAACCAGGAAACATTTGTGTCATGGGGGATTTGGCCTCAGCTTCTGAGCTCCCCCATCCCTACTTTAGGGATAGGGTTTGACTGCAAAAGGGCCTACATAGTACACATTAGCTGTGTTATATAAGCAATAAGCAAAATAAATTATATACAAAACAGCTAGCACAACATGGCAAAAATGAAACATTGGTCTTCCTTGTGAGATGTTCATTTCCAGTAGATAAGGGACGAGCATCCTCTAAATTGAGTGTTGCTCAATCTAGTCTCACATGCTCTGATAGGCAGGAAAAAGATAAAAGACTTTCTGGAGTCCCCATATCAGGGAATAACTCCCATGAAGTAAGTTGCTACAACAGCTGAAGAGAGAAAGAAAAGTTGCTCCAGAGGAACATTTCATCTTTATTAACATTAATGTTGTTTCATACAGTGAAAGGATCAGAAGTAACAAGATTCATAAGGATCCTCCTAGAAGAAGAAAGTACGTACAAACAATCAGATATCCTGTCAGCACCACTACGCATGGGCAGGATGTGTGTCCCTTATCTACTGGAAATGAATGCCTCACAGTTTGTGTTTCTTTTCCTAGTAAATAAGAGAGAAACTTCCTGTAGTTTGGGATATTCCAGAGCCTCCAAGATGGAGTGGACAGTGCTGGTGCCCAATATTCTACATCTGTACTACCTATTGCAGCACCCTCCAGCCAAAGACAGCTTCAGCTGAGTCTAGGCTATCCAGTCTGTAGTGTCTCACAATGTGGATATGGCCACTCTGCAGATCCCAGCAAATGGGGCATTCATGGATAGTGGTACTGAAGTGGCTGTGCTTCTTATGGAGTACATGACTATCCCATTTGGGAGTGGAATTCCCAGGGACTTATAACAAATTCTGATGCAGTTCTTGATCCACCTAAACACTGCAGGGGCAGACACCTTCCTGCCTTTGGATCTGTGTTGGAAGGAGATGAACATGGCATACAAGGAGCAGAAGCTCTTTGTTCTCTTTAAGTAGATTTGGTAGCCCTCTGTATGTCCAAGGTGTGTCAGATCCTCTCTGGTTCCTTGGGTGGTTGGAATCAGAATGATGGCAGAATCTGACCCACGGAAGGTGGAGTTCACCTTTAGGATGAAGGGCAAGTCAAGCCAAAGCACTATGGAATCTGGCCTGATGCAAAGTTCCTTGTGGGCTGACATGGTCCCCAGTTCTGTGCATCTGTGCACCAGTGTGATGGCTGTGCAGAAAAGGACTTTCCAGGATAAGTGATTCAATGAACCCTCCCTCAGTGGTTCAAACGGCAGGATTATGAGTGCTTTCAGGACCATGTGCTCATCCCATGATGGGAAACAGAATACTGTCGGAAGACATATGAGTGACAGTCCTCTGAGGAAACTTCTGATAAGAGAGTGAGAGGAAATCTTAGTTCCCTACTCATGTGGAGGCACAGAAGTGATGACTATGATCTGCCTCTTCAAGACATTGGGGTGCAGGCCACACTCCACTCTGTCTTGGAGGAACTCAAGGCACTGAGAAGTCTATGAAGTCAACACACTTGTGTGCCATTTGTGGAAGCCTCTGAAGGTATACTCATGTATTCTGTTTGTAGAGACCCTCCCAGAAGCCAAAACGTACTCACTACCTTTTCACAGTACCTGCAGTGGCTGGGGCTGCTCTATTCAATTTCCAAGTATGGAGCTGTAGCCAATCTGGGTCAGGGTGACACACCCGTCCCCTGTGTAAGCAGGTCCAGTCAAGTTAGAAGAGCTATGCAGTCTGAGGCCATGCTCATGATCACTTGAAACCATACTCTCCTTGGCCATGCTGGGGTGATCATAATCACTAGCACTCTCTTTTTGCAGATCTTTTGCATTTACCTGGAGAACGGCCACTGGTAGAAAGGTGTATAGGGGCCCTCTTGGTCACTAGAGAGATAGGGCACTGATGCCTTCAGCCCCCTCTGTCTGGTAACTTGAAATGAATATCTCCGCCTTGAAGCTTGCTGATGAGCAAACAGATCCACATCTGGTCAGCTAACCTTCTGATTGCTCAAATGGAAGACCTCTGGATGGAGGCTCCATTTCCCCTGATATATATTGGTCCAGCTAAGTCAGTCACCGTTCAAGTTTAGTGTGCCCTGGAGGTATTCTGCTTATATGGACATCACATAAGTTTACACTCAGGACAGCAACTTCTGTGCTTCCTTCAGGAGAACCCACGATCTCATCCCTTCCTCATTTTCACATGGGCCTTTGTGGTCACACTATCCATAGTGGTCAGGGCTGCCTTGCCCTCTACAATGTTCTGGAAAGACAGTAGGGCTGGTCTGACTACCCTGTGCTCCAGCCAGTTAATGTTGCGTCTATGCTTTTTCAGGATCCACCTGCTCTGGGCCAGGAGGAGACCACAGTGGGCTCCTCATCCCCTCATGCTGGCCTCTGTGGTGATCTGGACCTTGGAGGAATCCCATATGCCCCTCCTCCTGTTATTGCAGCACAGGTCCACCACTCTAGAGATTGCAACACATGCCTGTGAATCTCAATGGAGCATAGTCTCTTGCTGAACACTCTTGGTGCTGGAGCAGGAGTCAGGAGTCACTGAAGCAGCCTAGTATGCAGGTGTATGCCCATGGCAGGCACTTAATGGTGGACATCATCAGTCCCCATAGATGTATCAGTAGAGAAAGAGTCAACATGGGGACATTCCTGACTGTTGTAACTGTGTTGCCATATCCTCTCCAGGCCTTTTGTTGATCCTTACCCTGAGATGCTAGAACTCCTGGGATGTGGTAAGCACGTTCTTTTCTAGGCTGACCAGGAACCAATGCCTCTTCAGCAAGCTGAGGATCTGCTGCATATTCTGCACCTCCTGCTAACAGGAGGTCATCTGCTGGGCAGTGGGGAGCAGTGTTTTTCTCCAATGTGTTATAAGAGCCACCATTATTCTGATTAACATCCTATACTTTGATGACACCCTGAACAAGGGTGTTCTGTACTGATAGTGCAGTCTTCTCTGCAAAGCAGAGAAACTTTTGGTGCTCCTGATATAATAAGTTCAGTAAGTTCCAGGGATAATAGGATGTCCCTCAGTTGATATGCCTCAAGGATATGCTTCAGGGTTTCCACCCCAAAGCTCTGCTTCCTGACAAAGCGGTTCACCTCTCTTAGATACAGGATGGCTCTCCAGATGCCATTCTTCTTGGACACAAGAAAGAAAATGGAGTAGCAACCTCTGTACCTTTGTGAGGGGGCACCTCTTCTATCACCCCTATTTGCAGCTAGTGACCAACGGCTTCTAGCATGTGGTGATGTTTTTGTTGATTCCTGGACTTCAGCGATGTGACAGAGAAGCTGTGTGGTTTGTGGGAGAATTCTGTCTTGTAGTCGTGCTTGAACATATCTAGCATGCATCTATCTGAGGTTAATTTCTGACAAAAATTATAGAGAACCTCCAGAAACAATACACATCAATCATATATATTTGTCTTGCAGAAACAAAATATGCAATGTATGCTTCCTACAGAAGCAATATACATACAATATTTATGTATATTCACAAATACAAATTACTGTTTGCATAACAGGTCTTTACAAGGATTGTACTGTGTACATACAAAAAAGATGATGTTGCAACTACCCCACAAAGCATGTAATCCATCCTTCTGTGGTCCCCCAAAATCTACAGTCAATATTTCTAAGGCCAGTTTGCAGTCAGTTCTTCTAAGGCCACACTTAATACACGTGCTTATGTGTTGCAATAACAGTGTAAACAAGACTCACAAAATCCCTCCTTCAACAATAACAGTGTGTCTATTTACTCAGGACTGAAAAAAAGTTTTTCATTCAGCAAAGGCAATAACTCTCTGCAAAAAACACAGGATGGAAAACGTTTTCCCCAAGTTCTTCTGCCTCACAATCCTTGCCATTCCAGTGATGGAAATAACCTGCTTTTTCCACACTCCTGAAGGACAGGGGGGAAAAAAGAAAGAACGAAAGGGCTGAAAACATGGGATGAAGATGCAACAAGCAGAGAAGAAAAGAGGGTTTTTTTGTTTTTAGGTGGGGGAAGGCAAAGAGAGGGCAGCAGCAATGGTCATGATAAGGCAAGCAGAAGAGAAGAAACCAGTAACTCTGGGCATCTGTTGGTTGTAGAAGTGGTTTTAAATCAACATGGTTGAGTGAAGTGGAAGACATCTTCTCAGGATGGTAGGTAGGAAGAAGACTGACTTCATGGAGATATTCCCCCATGTGGGGAATCCAGAAGGTCTTTTGTCTTTTTCCTTTCTGTTGAAGTGACTGATAATAGCAACACCTGATCTAGAGGATGTTTCTCTCTTATCTACTGGGAAATAACAACAGCCCAAGAACAAAGAACCTGTGAGTATGTAACACTGTTTGGACAATACTGGATGTATTTTTGAACCATCTGCTTGGGACCATCAGAACCTTAATCTTAATCCTTAGCAGAAGGTAATGACTTACCAGAGCTGTGAAAGTATCAGGGAGATATAGGAGAATGGAACCTCTTTTCTTTACTTTTCTAGTGTAGTGTTGAAAAGTTTTTGCCCCACCCCGCTGCTAGTCTTTCACATGTCTAATCAATTATGGACAGACCTTTTATGAGTCCATGTGTTTCTGGAATACATTGTTGCTTAGAAGGAGCTAGGATTGCCAACATATTGCAAACCTAGCAGCCCATGTGGGGCTTCACAGACAGACCACAGCTAATTGATGGTATGATGGGGCAAGTGCCTTATATAGGTTGGGAGTGATCTTGAGTGACGTTTTCATATCATCCTGAACCCTGTCCCCTGCCAGCCTACTAGGTTGCCTCTGAATGTCTGGCCTTCCTGATCCACAGCAGATCCCAGAAAAACAGTGTAGTCTTCGGAAAAGAGAAACAGTCCCAGCACCTGAAACATGGTACTCATTCTTATTTTGCCCACATTTATGTTCTACAAGTTGACACTCCTGGTGAGACAAAAAAAATATTTCTCAGAGAGGTTTCCTCATCAACATTTAGGCAGACTTGTTTTTCTTTTGAGAGGTGGTGAAGAGAAAGTCATAGCATCCAAACTGTTATAAAACCAGGATGTTCACAGTGTCCATGTATTTTGGTGCTTACCACATGAACCAGAATAGTGAAGGCATTCAAGTTACAAAACAATCATTTGTAGAACAACAATATTACATCAACATTAATGAGGTAAAAACCAGCAGACAGTAGTTTAAAAATACCAAAACAAAAATTTAAGCTACATTTCAATAGTTTGAGACCCTGAAGAACAAGTTCAAAATAAGTTCCAAGCAGCCTTGGTATTTAAGGATTATGAAATCTGTATTATGACCATTCACAGGGCAACACTTCAAGGAAGGCTGATTATAAATATTTTGGAGAAAGCAAGAGATACATGTTCAATATGGCTATTTTGTATGTCAGAGACAGACCTATATCTATATTTATATCTATCTATACTTAAATAAAAGGTGACTTTTAATGCTTTAAATAACCTGAGCTCTCTGTAGAATTCACAGTCATACTGTTAACCCCACTGTGCCATTCTGTTTCTAAAGAAAAGGTCCTTTACATTTCTAAGGACATGCATACTTGCTCTTAACAAGGCAGACAAAGTTTTCAAAGACAAAGGAAGATCTTTAAAAGTGTCTCTCTCTTACTCACATGAAAGACGTATGTGCAGATTTTTAAAAACAGACATGAAGGAAAACTGAGTAAGTACACTAAACAAAAATGGAAGTCCAACACCTGACGCACACAACAACATTAACAAGAAACACCATGCTTTCAAAATCAGCAGTTTTCCTGTATGAAGAAAATGTAACGCTTGTGCATTACATTTAATAGAAGCATAAATAACTAAGAGTGATTATAACTGTGTTTCAAACATCGTTATTATGTTGACCACAAATGCCTGCCAAGCTATTTTAGGACAGAACTATAAGTTAGAAAGAACACAGGGCTGTTGCCTGAAATGGTAGCCTGGAATTCAGGGCTAAGTTTCCCCTTCAAAATGTCATGTTTAACCCACCCCGTGTCCTTAAGTTACTGCCATATTCATTCACCAGATCCTCATCCTATTCCCACTGGAGTTCTCCTTCTGCTTACCCCCAAGGAGACAGAATATCATATGACATATTATGTCTGGCCATGTGAAGGGGAGCTAGATGTTACTGGAAGCAAAGGAACTCAACGCAAATCTCCTGTTTTCAATATCATCACCTTCTTTCTTCTAACATCAAGTTCTATCTTTAGGCAAACTGTTTAAATAAAGCAAGGAGTGAGCAAGCTGTGTTAAAATGAACACCAAGCTACTGTTGAGCAGATCTTTCCAGATTATCCGCTTCTTCTTCCCAGATTGGTTTGGGACATCACGTAACACATTGCAGGCAGCTAAACAGCACACCTATCTCTACTCAGTCTTCCTGTGCAAGTTTGGGTGGTGTAGTGCTCACAGTATTCAATAGAGAATCTGAAGATCCAGGTTTTATCCCCCAGTGAGTCACAAAAATCTGATAAGTATCCCTTGAACAAACAAGGTGAAGAGAAGCCAGATATTGTCAAAAGGCTGCCTGCTTGGGTGAAGGGGTCACTGGTAAGGGAATTATGTAGAAGAGTCTGCCCCAGAATGGGACATTATGAGAGATTAATACAGCATTTTTGCAGGAATGAGAAGAGTTTCCTCTGCTAAAACTCTAGTTATGTACCTACCTACAAAGGCCCTCCTCCAAGTTGCTCCTTAAAATAATGTTGTGGGGGGGTGGCTATGAGTGAGAGGGTCTTTTCAGCAATGACATAATCCCCAAGAGAGAGGCTAACCTAGCCCCCCCACTGTTGCCTGTTTGGCATCAAACTAATACATTTTATTCCCCTTTCAGATTATTAATATCATTGTAATCTCATGTGTTACTATATGCTGAATGGCCAAGATGTTGACCTATCTATACTTGCAAAGATTCTATTATATTTCCTTCCATGTGGTATTGAGATGATTGTTTTAGGGCCTATGATTTGTATATTAGTTATTGTGCCAGGAACTGTTTCGAGGATGTTGGGAACTATTATCTAACACATCTGGACTTCTGCTTTCATTTAGCAATGCATGATTTATGTGCCCAGAAGGACCTACTTCAAACCTCTCTATTTGCATAATAATACTGGTATTATCGATGGTAATTTCTCTCTAAACTGCTATGTACATTGATGGTGTTAAATAAACAAACTATAATAATAAATAATAAAAATATTGATTATCCTTATAGGATTGTAAAGATTACTAATATACTGATTAACTTACAGGATTAAAAGGATTACTGAAATGATGCGCACTGAACACTTTAAAAAAAAAACTACATCACATTTTGCATCTATTAATGCTCAATGTTTACCTTGCTGAAGCTTCAGTGGTAGGAGAGCCAGGTATTTCTGGAACAGGGCGGTGCCTAAGTATGAAAGACCGTGTTGGTCTAGCAGCTGCTTTTGTAGGACTTTGACTACAGGCACTATACAAAGAATTTTCAACCATTTCACCTTGAAATTCAAAAAATGGACAGTCCAATGGAGCATTAGCCAAACTTTCCAGTGCTGAATACATCACATGATCATCATCACTAGATTTTACTTCAGGTGAAGACAAAGCAGATGAAGGAGATGATATTTCTCTGGGAGTATTATCTTCTTCAAAGTTAACAGCTTCTAGGTGTCCCTTTTCAAGAGGACTATCCACGGAAACGATCTTTTGGGACATCACATTTTTCAGTGCATTTTCTGAATCAGTGTTAACATCTGTCAAGCTATGCAAGTTCTGACAGGAGGTGTTTAAAGAGTCAAAAAATGCCAACATGTTGCTTTTGAGTCCCAGTGACTCACGGTCAACAAGTTCTTTATTTTCTCCATATAGGCAATGATTGCCACAAGCCAAAACTGCAGATTCATTGAGTATCTGACTAGTTGTTCCATCCTCCTGTGTGTTTGGAATGTGTTTAATGGAACTGTGGCAAAGTGACTGAGAAATGCTACTTCCTAAGTCTTCTGCACTTTCCATTTTCTGACTTTCAACACATACACATTTGGCTGGCCTTTCTGCAAACACAAACTCCAACTGCTTGAGTATTCTTCTGCGGTGTCCCGTAGGAATTATTCCAATCTGCTGAAGTATTTGGTCATTTATCCCTGCACAGTCTGGCAAAATATTATAACCAAAGTTTTGGAAGTTTGGAGAATATTGTCCTAAATTGATGCTGACTAGGAAATCTTTTACATCTCCATCAGTGCCTCTGAAGGACATACTGGCAACTTCATTCCTCACCTTTTCTTTTAGAGATCAAAAGAATCATAATTCTGTACACACTTAGTCAGAATCAAAGCAAAACTCTTCTTGAAGTCCTGTGCATAGAATGAAGTATCTTCCAACAAGCAGCACCTAGAAGTTTGATACCCCTTCAGATCCTACAGTGGGGGAGGAGAAGAGAGTATACGCATTAGAAATTGTATTTTGTACTCTTAAGAGCAGCATTTTTCTTGCTACAAAGAACAACTTTCTGAAGCACTGCTAATGCTTTCATTGCAAAGGTGAGTATGATCTCAAAGTAAGTAAGCAGTTGGCCTCTTATCTTGTGTTGGAAGATGTTATAATTGGATTTCTAATAACATATTACTTTTCCTCTCTATTAATTTCCAAAGGCCTGTACTCAAGACAAGGGAAAATCCAGAAACTTGCAATTAACCATTTCTTTGGCCACCATTTCTTTGTCCAAGCAACCAGATAAATAAAGTTTTTAAAAAGTTTACCTTTCTTCTTCTGTTTTGAGAAGTTACCTTTTTTAGTATGCAACTTCTAGCATTCCCCCAACAAGCAAAACCCTGGAAGGCTAAAGGATTCTGGGATTTATAGTTCAAGCTCTGCCTTTCCTTTAGGACTCTGCAGTAATCATAAAGACATATGACAGCAGGGAAGTAGGAAAGGTTCTTGCGAGCTTGTCTTTCATGATTTGTTTGCAATGTTGCCATGATGCCTCAACACACCCAACTAAAACAACTTTCTATTGCTTTCTTATACACTCCTGTGACCAGTTTTTGACAGAAAGTTCCTCTGAATGGAAACCTATCCTCATTTACTTTCTTTCATTAGTTACGGCCAATACTGAGTACAGTGGCCCTAAAACACCGAGCAAAGAGGAAGTGGGGTTTTTTAAGTTCCTCCCTGGCACAAAAAGGTGAGTGCAAATACATCTTAGCCAATAATAAATACACTTTGGAATTTTATCTAGCA
The DNA here is from genome assembly GCA_948474755.1 of Ctenosaura bakeri. Classification (NCBI taxonomy): domain Eukaryota; kingdom Metazoa; phylum Chordata; class Lepidosauria; order Squamata; family Iguanidae; genus Ctenosaura; species Ctenosaura bakeri. Next base: position 127,490 of record CAOLHI010003295.1, read on the forward strand.
GTTCCGCTAAGACCATTTCCGTATGGCATCACAGTCCCGTTATGGGAGCAGCATGGTAGTGGTCTGCGGGCCATGCTTCTACATGACGTCGTCGTGGTCCTGCTGCCATCCCACCCCTACCCATCACAATTGCAGAATATTTGCTTAATGGATCAAATTCATTAAGTGTCCATGACATTCTTGTCCTTCCTGGCTATGCAAAAGGGCAGGAAGCATGATGGAGGTGCTTCCTTCCCCAGCACAGCGTGAGAAATAGTGCAGCAGGCAGCAACATATTGCTCGCACTCCCTTCTGCAGGGACCCAGCTAGGTACAGAGGGAAGCATTCCCATCATGCTTCCTTACTAAGGCACTGCCAGGATTGCAACAGGACGATGACAGGATAAGGTAACACGCAGAACTGATCTAAGTTTAGGAGTAGTTCCTGTCTTTCTTCCAATGACTCCCAAAGTGGCATTCACAGTTCTCCTCCTCATGACTTTATCTTCAAGACAACCCCCTAAAGTACAATAGGCTAAGAGTGTGTGCCATGTCTGAAGGCCATCCAGTCAGTTTCACAGCTCCACAAACACTTAAATCTGGATGTCCTAAATCCCAGTGCAAAACTCTAACCATTATATCATATGGGGGGCTCTCTCATTCCACACACGTGTCGCATTACAATTCCATTTTGACTGACACAGTTTCATCCTATGGATTACTTGGATCTGAAGTGTAGAGAGGAGTATTTGCAGCCAGAGACCTCTTTTTAACTTGTTAAATTCTTTAACATGCTTTTGGCCTTTTTAAAATCATTTTTGTTATTCACATTGTTCTAAATTTGTCAGATTGGTTTTATTGTGTGCTGCCTTAAGACCTCTGGATAGAGGGCAAGATATAAATATTTTAATAAATAAAGAGGAAGAGGAGAAGAAGAAGAACAGCAGCAACAACAACACAGCATCACTAAAAACCCAAGACTGCACAGGATGTAAATGGAATCATAGTGCTATAACTGTCCAGGGTGAAAGGAACTGGTTCTCCCATTGTACCTGATATATAGCACTATTATGGTAATAAATAAGTAACAGTGCAATTCTAGGAAAATCCCCTCTCCAATTTTATATTATCCCATGGAGCCTCAGTTATTGCATATAGGCCTGTAGCCTAACATGGTCCAGATATTTGCTAATATTTAAAGTATAAAAGAAAGAGACATGCATTATATTCAGAGAACAGAGAACATCTCAAGATAGCCAGAGAGCATCCATGCCTCAAACTGAAAGAGTTCTGGAAAAACAAAACAACAAAAACAGTGAAAGCATTAGATATAATGAGTTTCTTACTACTAGATCTGGATGCTTTCTTACCTGTTGTCTGCCTTTTGTGCCTGTGGGGAGCCTTATTGTTTTATGCCTGTAGTAATAAGCATCTTTAAAAACTTAAGAGAAAACCTTAGTGACCATATTAGAGTTGCCATGGGCAAAGGGTAGTGTGATGAATTTAACAGCCCAGTTGAGGAAGAGAGCAACAAGCAAGCATGTTAGTTCCCTCCTCTGGATTTTCTCCAGCTAGATAGTAGCCATGCCAGATTACTCTCAGATCTCTACCTGCTGCTGAATGTCAAGGCAGTCTAATGTAAACCTCTCTCAGTTGTTTCTGACTGATGGTAACACAAAGGCAAACCTATCATGGGGTTTTCTTGGCAGGATCTAATCAAAAGAGGTTTGCTTTAAGGCGGAAAGAATAAGACTTGCCCAAAGTCACCCAGTTGGTTTCTATAGCCAACTGGGCATTCAAACCCTGCTCTCCAGATTCATAGTCCAATGCTCAAACTAGCATATCATGCTGGCTCTCTCTCAGTTACCTGCACTTTGGTAATCCTAGTGATGACAGAACAGTACATTAATGCCAGCAAGCGAAAATGACTGGTTAAGGAGAGAATTCATAAGGGACAGAGAAGGATTAAAAATGCAAGTTACTTCCAAGCTAGGGTTCCTCAGACCTTTTCCAGAACTTTTCTTAAAAAGTGATGGGGAGACATCACACTAATTATGAACCAAGACTAGTAACCTAGGCTGCCATATAGACATTCATATTGAATCTTCCTACTGTGTGGGGAAACAAATCCATAAATTGTATAGAAGCTTCAAGTTAAGGAGAACCTCAACCTGTCTTTTCAGGTAAACATGCCCTCTTCTGTCAATTCCCATACAAGTGTGGACTGGTCTGACAGAAGTTGCAGGGCAGTAACACATGGAACATATTGAAGGCTACAAGTGGTATCCCTATCCTTGGTGATTAAGAGCAAAAATGAGCCTACGCACAACCTACAGTTTTCATTAGAGGCCATGTTGAGGGTCCCAACAGAGACTAGGTTAACAAAAACAGAGCCTCTTCTGGAACACAATTCTGACTGTGGACTACTCTCTCAAGGAAGGTTAGGCTAGCTTCATCCAAGTTTTAGATAGACACTAAAAACACTGCTTTTTGGAGACTTTGATAGATTTTAATATTGTTCTGGCTTGTATAAAAGAGGTCATCCTCCTCTATGGTGTCTTCCATAGATTTGGATGGTAACTTCTATCTAACCTATCTGGGCTGATGGGAATTGTCCAAAATATCTTAAAAGCACCATAGTGGAGAGAGATGCTTTAAAAAGAAATGTGTACTTTTGGCTTTCTTTCTTTCTTTTTTTAAGAACCCTGGTGGCACAGTGATTAAATGCTTGTACTGCAGCCACATCATCTGATCCTGCAGGGCTCCAGGTTGATTCAGTCTTCCATCCTTCCATAGGTCGGTAAAATGAGTACCCAGATTTTAGGGGGCAATTAGCTAAACACATTGTAAACCGCTTAGGGAGTGCTTGGCACTGGTAAGTGGTATAGAAATGTAACTGCTATTGCTATTTTTACTGTGTTGTTTTGTAACTTTTGAAAGCTGTGGTAGATAGGCATTTTATGAATATTTTTTAAAAAATGTGTAAATAGTAAGCCAAACCAGCATTTGTGGATACTTGAGCAGCCAATCAGTTGATTTAATGACAACTAATCAGCAAGATCAGCAATTTTATTCTCAGCCCTGGGAATAATGAGCATAAATTAATCACAAGTAATTACAGAATGTGCAAGAAATGTGGCACTTGTTTTTGCTAACTGCGAACTGACAGGTGGCTACAACAATAATGCCCAACTTCCTTAATATATTATCCTATAGCTTTTTTTGCTATGGAGGATGGGCAGGTCTTAACCTGCAACAATCTGCAGAAAAGAAGGCTCTAATTGAAGCAAAATGCCACAAACCTCAAAGTGTGAAAAAAAGAAAAAAATAATAAAGTAGAACTTTATTAGTATGATTCTAGCTTTGGAAATAAAGTTAGAATTGTCTCCAGCTCCCAATTCCAATTCCTACCCACAGTAAATGTAGTAATGAGAATATAAACTGGGGTGCCTTTCATCTTAAAGAACTGCGAAAGTACATGTGTCATTTTCTCTCTGAAGTACTTGCCCATACATCTTAAAAATTTCTAAAATACACTGTTCAAACACTTGATTGAGATTTCATACAGCAGCCACAGAGCAAGCTCCAGAAAGTTACCCTAGATTATCAGAAAGAACTCTTAACAACAGGGAGCATTTAATCCAACTCCACACACACATACTGTAATTCAGAGCTGCCAAGAGCTGGTTCAGATCACAGCTAATTTTTTTTCATGCCCTGGAAGTTAATTTATTCCTCCAAGGTCCTTCAAGGGGGAAGGAGCACAAAATCACTGCCACTCACAATCAGCACCATGCCCACTACCACTACTCATGAGCACCATTTACCCAATGGTGTAGTGAGGGAGGCTGGGAGTGCAGTCTGCAATGTGCAGCAGTTTTTTGGGGGCACCACCGTGACTACGAGGTGCTTCTGGGAAGCAGCAGTGGCAGCTTCACCTTATGAGATCTTTTCATTTGCCTTTCTGCATCCGGGTCATCTTTGCAAAGCCCAGACCAATGCAGTGCGCACTGGTGGGGGTTGACAAGTAATGGTTTCCAGGTTGTGGAAACTGGAAAAAGGAAGGGGAGGCTGGAGAAATAATGAGGGATGTCAAGAGAATGTGTGAATGACAATTGGGGGAGGAGTATATTTGTGGGAAGACCTTTAATTTCTATTAGAAAAGGCAAAGGCATTTCCCCCACCCCAGCATCATTTCCCCACAAAAAAGCCGAGCCCTAGGAGCTGTCAGAAGTCAGAGTAAATGGCCGTCCCCACTCCCATTCTTCTGAGCTAGTCCGGAGTATGTTTTCATCACCTGAAAGAGTCAATCTCTGTTCAGCCTGTTAGCCTTGTTCACTCAGTTGCTGCAGAAGAAGCCAATATAAAGAGGTCTGATGAGATGTGTGCCATGACTTGACAGAGAAAGGGGGCTGTTGCCTGCACAGTTTTAACCTGCCATCATCTCTTACAACTGTTTCACCTTGGGCTTTTCTTTCCTTCTATCTCCCTTCTCCCACAAAAGCACAAGATCAGAAGCTTCAGCAGAGAAGGGTTTCTGCACTGCAGGCTTGAAAATTGTATCAGTTGTGATTACTGCTACATACAGTTCCTGAGCAGTATCCATTTTACCCTTTAAACATAATCTGTGGTGCCTAATCTGATAGTTTGCTAACTTCTCCTCCAGTTCCAAACGAGCATGTTTGAAGATTACATGTTTCCAAAATCCTCACCTCCTCCCTTGCCTGTTTTTAAATGTCTATGCCTTAAGAAGTAGGCTGTTGTTCCAAAAGTTTAAATAGAGATATAGAGCCTTTCGGTTGCCTTTATAGAGGTAACACCCCAATATGGATTTGGCTGTTCAAGTTATACTTTTTGTAAATTCTTTAAGAAAAAGTTTTAATGTTTTGTAAGCTGTTCTTCAGTCCCATGTTTTCAGGGTGTGCCCTACAGTTCAGTGGCTACTGAGAGGTACATTCCTCTGGATTTAATGAAATTTACTCCCAGCTACCTTATATAAAATTGCAGTGTCTTGTCACAATGGCTTGCAGAAGTATCTTTTGCTTGTCTGTATGCTCAAAAGATAAGCCCAGCTCTGTTTAATGAAATTTACTCCTTGAATAATATGTTTACGATTGGGGCCTTAGTTGCTCCAGGGCACTCTATTTTTGCTGTTGCTTTCTCTTGCATGCAGTTAATTGGTATATAAGAGCAGCAATGGTCTCTTGTAATAAGAAAAATGAGAAGAACCGACTGGAATTTGGTGGCCATGTTGAGCAGTGTATGTGTGTGGAATGGGATTATTGATGTAGTAGATCATTGTTGTCTTTTATGAGAACACTTTTCTCAGATTTTTGAACATTGATTCTTACATTACTCCCATCCCCAACTTCTCAGGTTTCCCCAGGAAGCACGCTTTTGATGCTGTGCCTATTAATTTGGAAGAAAGTCTCACAGAATCCAGTGAGTTTTACTTCCACATGAGACCTAACTCTAACTCGTAGTCCCAACTGGAATAGACACATTGAATTAATTGCACTTGGTATGTCTACCCAAGTTGGATCTAACTGGATTTATGTGTAAATCTGCAGAGGATGCAGTGCTATCTTTCTCTTTCCCTAATTGAAAATATCAACATGTGCTAATTTAACTTATGGTAATAGCTAGAGCGGTAGGTTTTAATAATAATAATAATAATAGTAATAACAATAGTAATAATAATATTGATGTTGATGTACATTACTTTGTGTGAGGGTTTTTGCCAAAGCTGAAGTTAGAAATACACTCACAAATATGTTTTCCCTATCACTTCCAGAAATAGATAGAGATACTTGGCTTAGTCTGGGATTTTTAGACTAGGAGGATAAGATGTAGTGAGGACAGGTCTCTGACAAAACAGAGATGTGGAAGGATGGTTCCCTTGAACTTTTGCTGTTTATTCGAAAATATGGTCTCAAGAACTCAGTTTCAAATATTGTAATACTACTGTGAATTTTCCTCACAATTGCTGTAAGTGTTGCTAGTCAAGATATGAGTTTTTCTAAATTAAAATTGATTAAGAATTACCTAAGATAGTACCTTGCATTTACGAAATCTTGCCATACTGTCTGTAGAACAGCAAGTGAGTGATGACATAGACTTCAACAATGTCATTGACAATTTTGCTAACAGAAGAGCAAGAAAAATAATATTTTAGAATGTTGGAATTAAAGTTTTACTTCAAAAATAAACCTTGTGTTTTAATTTATTTCCCTATACGTCAGTTTGGCTTTTTGTAGTATTTGGTGTGTATTGAGAGGTGCAGCAAATTCACAGACTGCTCCCAGGCAGCAGAAGCTCTAGCTATGCCACTGCTTTTACCTACACAAAGAGGCTGCCTTTCTCTCATGTCATACGCCCTTTGGCAGCCAATCTGGGCCAAACAGAAGATGGTTAGCTGCTTAAAAGAAGACTGTTCTCACAGGCAGATGAACTGCTGGAGAACTGGAAGAGCTGCTCAACCAGCCCATGGAGGTGGAAGCACAGCAGCAGTGGTACCAACGAAGCAGGTAGCAGCACCACACTGCCAGTCCCACTCCTATTCCTGGCAGTGGAGGGCCACAGGGGGCTGATCATCTCCAAGTCTCTGTTTCTTTTTATATATATGTATGTATGTATGAATGTGTATACACACACACACACACACACACACACACACACACACACACACATATATATATATATATATATATTGAAGTTTATAATTTAAAAAAAACCCTCCCCACTTCCATGCTTATTTTCCAGTTGGATCTGCTTGTTTTCATTCCTTTTATACATAGTTATAACTTACTCAAAGGAGAAGATGATCTTACATTGTTACATTGCTTTGTTATATTACCTTAATACATTGTTACATTACGCTACTTACAATCTTACTTTGTTCCTTGTCCTTTCTTATTCTCTACCTTTAACCAGTTTAAAACTTCTCTCCATTCCCTTTCAAAGTTCTGGATAGGTTTATTTTTCAAAGAAAATGTTAACTTTTCTGTCTCTACCATATCCAGGACTTTTAATTTCCATTCTTCTATATCAACATATTTCCTTTCTTTCCAATATTGCGCATATATCAGCCTTGCAGCAGTTATCAGATATAGCAATGCCTTCTGATGACATCTTATTTCTCTTTGTTGCTCTAGCATATTTAACAAATAAATCTCTGGCTTCATTTCAAATTTCAAATTATAGATTCTTTGAATTTCTTCACGTATTTCCTTCCAGAATTTTCTTGCTATCTTACAAGTCCACCACATATGAAAGACTCCACCTTTTCATCACATTTCCAACATCTTGCATTTCCATTTTTAGTTATTTTTTGCAATCTTTCTGGTATCATATACCATCTGTGTAACATTTTATAAAAAAATTCTCTTATATTTGAACTTGGGGTAAATTTTATATCTGTTTTCCTTGCCCTCACTCATGTGTCCAATTCAACTGGGTGTCCAATATTTTGTGCCCACTTGACCACAGTGTCTTTAACAATCTCTGATTCCATTTCTCTTTGCAACAATAGTTTATAAAGTTTAGAAATTTTCTTTTTCTGGTCCCCCCTCATCAATAAATCTAGTTCATTTTCTTTCTTTTCAAATCCATATAATTTGTGGTCCATTTTAAATCTTTCTTTAAGTTGTCTCCATGGGAACCAATTTAATTCATGTCCTGTAGCTTTTAATTATTCTTCTTCTGTATGCATTCTTGGCTTGTCCCTATTCCATTTCAGCAATTCTTGATAGGTTAGTAGATTTCCTTGTTTTGTTAGGGCAATTTCATATGCTTCTTGGGGTGAAGTCCCCATCGGAAGACTTCTATAAAATGTATTTGTTGCCAAACTTTCAGTACAGTTAGCCAAATACAATGACTATTAAAATAACAGTGAATAAAGAGTTTATCATAGTATAGGTATCCGTGCCATCCAAACCTATTATTTATTCCTTTCAATTCTTTGATTGTTGTATTTTCTACTTGTATCCAGTCTTTAATCAAATCTAAACAGCATGCTTGATAGCAGGTTTTTAATGATGGCACGTCAAATCCTCCTCTCTCTTTTGCATCTTGTAATATTTTAAATCTTATTCTTGTTTTTTTCCCTTGCCAGATAAATTTCCGTAGTTCTTTTTCCCATTCTTTAAAGAATTTCTCTCTTCCTATTATTGGTAAATTCTGGGAAAGAAACACGAGCTTTGGTAGTATAGACATTTTAAAGGCATTTATCCTTCCCAGGAGAGATAAGTTTAAATGCATCCATCTTTCCATTTCACATTTAATCTCCTTCCATATCTTCAAATAATTGTTATCAAATAATTCTTAATTTTTATTTGTTATGATAATACCTAAATATTTTACTTTCTTAGTTAATTGATATCCATATCTTGTCTCCAAGTCTCTGTTTCCATGATGCTGCCACCATCATGGGAGATCCTACATTTTTACCTCTGGCTTCCTCCAATGCTACCTCCCTAGTCACCCCTCTCATTCCTTTCCTCCACTTGCTGGCGCTAAGGCACACCTTTGCTCCCTCACAGCTTCCTTTCCTTAACTTGGGCCCTAGTTCTGGTCTCCTGCAGGAAAGGTAACACAGAATGTGTGCAGCATTATATTATTTTCTTTGAAGTTCACAGAATGTACAATGGATGGCCAAAACAACTAAAAAAATAATATTACCAAGGAAGAACTTTCAGATGCTCAGGGGCTGGTTTTATACCAGCTTCTCCGAACTCCCCTCCCTATATCCTGTTGACCCTTTCAGTTAAATCCCAGAAAATGTTATATATGAGTACAAAAGTTGAATCCATTAGTAAAATTTAGTAATGTAGTCTATATTTGTATACAGCCCTCCACATTTGCAAGGGGCACAGGGACCCCACCAAAGTGGCAAAACCATGAATATGTATAGCACCTTTAAACCACATTTAACACACAAACAGAAGAGGGGAATGGATTCAAGCCAGTGCAAATTCAAAGCTTAATGTATTTGAATCTGTGGTAGCAAGCATGACAGCTACCTGATTATTCCGTCAAAGCAGTGGGATTCCTTTACAAGGCAGAAGCAGATGGTTAGAGCAACTTCCCATCATCTCAACTACTGCCCTACACCATTTTTAATAGGGACATACAAGCCTCACCTTGCATTCACAGTTTCTCTCAGTCTTGAGAGGCTTGAAGAGAAACTGTAAATGTGAGAGAAGACTTATAAGTCCCTATTAAAAACGGTGTAGGGCAACAGTGGAGGCAGTGGCACATAATCCATGAATGATGAAATCTGTGAATGTTAAACCTATAGGTATGGAGGGCCAACTGTATTTCCTTATTAAAAAGAATGAGACTTTGGTTCATCAGCATATGCGGCCTTTATATGTATCCTTCTCATGTGTGCTTACTGAACACCTAGGAAGGTCAGCAAAAATCTACAAACCACAGGCCAGATTTCATAACCAATAATTATTTCTACCACTATGTAGGAATGTACTAAAACACCTGTGAACATATGCAGTGTGCTTTCCTCAGATCATGGGCAACTAACTGTTCTCCATGCAGAATTAAGAAAAACTTACAGACAAAATGGCATTATTCCTCCAAAAGTCATCACCTTGAATGACTGAAAGAAGAACCATACTTGGTTAAAAAAGAAAAAACAGTCTGGATTTTTCTGTTGTTGTCATTGCTCTCCTGCCTTTTTCCCAGTTCAGGACTCAAAGTAGCTTACAACACATTAGATTAAACAATCAAAAATTAAAATCAGATTAAAACATACATCATTAAACACAAATGCATACATACAGACCTAAACACACAAGCAGAGCAATTAGCACAATTCAGCTTAAGCAAGATAGACCTTATACAGTCACTCATTAAATGCCTGTCAAAACAGAAAAGTTTTTACTCACCTGCAAAAGGAAAGAAGTCTAACTTCTTTATTCCCATAAAATAGAAATTTGCAATTAAAATACTTCTACCCTGCAACTCTCTTAACTCTTCTGCCAATAGCAGATTCTCATTCTTTGTTGCAAAGGGCTTCACTTGTGCCTAGAACACAGCCTAGCAGGAAGCTGTTTTTAACATCAGAGCTGAAAGGTCTAGAGAATACAATCTGTTTTACCACAAGCAGTGGAAACTGCTCTCTGTTTGTTTCTTTGCTTCATTCGAGTGGGGCAACGCAGACACAGCAAAAGCAATAAGGTGTCTCATAGCATCTTTCTAACAATATTTTTAGGACATTTTAGGGCATTAAGCTTTCACAAACCAAAAATTCAATTTCATCAGGCACAGAAAGTTTACATCCTGTATAGTATCTGTTCATTTTCAAAAGATTGTTGGGTTTAATTTTTTCTGCCAGCCTCCTCTATTTGTAGCAACTCCTCTGATCACAAATAAGTAGTCTTTTGTTCTCTAATCATCCTTCAGAGGACAGAAGGAGGGAGCTGATGGAAAAGTTCTGAAGGCTTTTCACTGATGTTTGTAAGAGGGTGAGGAAGACTGACAGAATGGACAGTTAAAATTTCATCAGAGTTGTAGAGCACAAAGAGGAGATTTTGTACAGCATTTTTAAATATTCTGCACTGCATAATTGTAATTGTCACATATAACAAAACACTGCACGATAAGACATTTTCTCTCCTGCCTTACAGATGAGCCCACTGAGACCTGGGACCCATTCACACTGCAGAATTACAGTGTGCCCTGCATATATGCGGGGGTTCTGTTCATAAAAATCTTGCATAAAACAAAAGCACAAATGCTCCATCTCATTTTCATCTATGAACACAACTACCATGGTTCCACCCCATAGAATCCTGGGGTTTAGTGAAGCACCAGAGGAGCTTAATGGCTGAGAATACTAAATGCCCCTCCCTAAATGGCCAGATTCAATGCCTTGGATAGCTCCTGTAAAGTCTAGACCAGCAGCTCGCAAACCATGCACTGCAGCATCCTGGAGCACAGTAACAAGCTCACAGGGACACCATGGGATATTCATCGCCTGTATTAGGAAACAAGCTAAGGGCAGCTGCCAAGGGTGCTTATTCTCTGCCTGACTCCATTCGTCCATTAAAAGGAAGAGGAGGATGTCAAAGAGGGCACCTCCTTTCTCTGGAATAAGACAGGAAAAGGCCCCCAGTCCCTTACTGTTAGAGGAAACGGCATTCCATAAACCTACCACCCAGGACAGCAGCTAATCTAGAGAAAGCATTCAGGGCTCCATGAATGAGCCAAAGTCTCCAGCTTTTATTAACTCATTAAAGAAGGAACTATGTTTATTAACTACTGTAGCTTTTTGTTTTCATCTTGATCTTTCCCACAGAAGCTTCTCGATCCCACCTTTATCCTCACAGCTGTATCAGTATATGCAGAATAGGAATGTTTACAGCAGCAAGTAGGAAAAGAAACCTAGTGGTACAAAGGGAAGATGCAGGGCTCATTCACATTACCTAATCATAGTGCCACTTTAACTGTCATAGTTTTGTTTTATAGAATTCTGGAATATGTAGTTTAGGGAAGGGCATTTAGAATTTCTAGCCTGAGCATGCCAGTGCCTCGCCAAACTACAAACCCCAGCAATCCATAGGATGGACTTATGGCACTCAAAATAGAATACCAGAGCTATAACTGTGTAGTATGAATGGTCCACAGTTTAAGTCTTAATAAATGGAACTGTTAGGTATTTATTTTGGCCTGGGACACCATGAGAAAATCATTGAGAGATTAATGATACCATGAACCAAGGAAATGTGGGAACCTCTGATTCAGACTAAAACTCAGAATGACTTCACACCCCACTGAAGATGAAAGGCAACAGCTCTTGCTGAAAAATAATCTAGTTCTTCTTCCATTAGAAACCAGAGGGGCTTACAACACAAAATCAAATCAAATTTCAGCAAGCATCATTTCAAATACAACAAGAGCAAAAAACACAAAACAGCAAAACTTGCTATGTTACTATGCTTACAAGAAGATGACGAGTGGAGAAGAGGGAAGAGTTGTACTGAGATGGAAATTCAACTGACAAAAACAGAACACATAGGAATAGACATGAATACTACAAGAAGTAAAAGGATGAATTTAAAACATCATTGCCAGTCACCTTTTAGGTAGCAGAGATTGCCAAGATTAATGACAGAGTGGCAGAGGGCAATTTCATAGTGAAATGTACTTTCCCACTACAGCATATACTGTCAAAGGGGCAAATTACAATGAGTCCTCCTTGCTACTGACTGTGTCCTGAACTCTGTTCACTAAAAATAAATTCTTAGTTGCCATGGCACATGTGGCAACCACACTCATTGGCTGCCATGGCTGCAAATGTTTGTCTCCAAATGGGTGGAAGGTGTGGGAAAAGTGACAGGAATATGGAAGGCATGGCAGTGCTAGTTGCACATCTTCACAATGCCCTCATATATTTCTGATTGTGGAAGACAATTAACTCCTCCACAGGGCTCTTATCATTTGGTGTTACGAGAACTAGTGACCTCATGGCCTTCTGGTTTACTAGTCTTTGTTTGGCAGCTGGGTTTGCCTGGTGCTGTTTATGACTGTTCCAGATTATGTATATGATACTCTATTGATCCCCGATCCCTGCTCAGAAACATCTCTATGTATATCAAGAGATATAAAAAAAGTTACCAAGGTACAATACACTGTTTCTATTGTATTTACTTCTGAACATATTCAGGAACAAACTTCTGTTCGAAACTTTGTTTGAAAATTTGTCTGAAGACTGAAATGATTGTTGCTGTTGTTGTGTGCCTTCAACTCCTTTCTGATTTATGGCAACTTGATAGCGAGCACAGGGTTTCGGCTCTCAGAGTATGGGACACACCCAAGGTCACCCAATGGATTTCCTTGGCAGAGAGGGGAATTGAACCCTGGTCTCCAGGTCACAGTCCAATGCTCAAACCACAACACCACACTGGCTGTCCAAAAACGTCACCAAGATACAATATGCTGTTTCTTTTCTATTTACTTTTTAATGTATTCAGGAGTAAACTTTCGTTCTGAGCTTTGTTTGAAAGTTTGTCCAAAGACAGAAATGGTACTGCTGGTTGAAAAAGTGAAAATGCTGTTAAAAATACAACTTGCAGAGTTGCAGCCACCAAATCCTTTGTAGGAAGAATCTGCTTTGGTGTTATTTATTGCTTTTGTATTTCATCTTTCTTCCAAGAAATGTAAGGCAGTATGCCAGGTTCCCACCATAATTTTATCCTGACAAACGTTCTGTAAGAAAAGTTATGTTGGTCAAACATCAGCCACTGCACTTCATGGCTGAGCATGAATTTGAACGCAGACCTCCACAGTCCTAGTCAGATACACTAACCACTACTCCACTCTGGATGAAGAAAATGTCCATGTGAAATAGCTTGAGGGGTCATTACACACGGCCTAGTTTACATGTGTGCCATCAACTGCAGACTTGCTCATGTAAATCAGCTATTGTGGATATAATATGGGGTATAGCCCATGGGTCAAAAAAAAGGAGACAGTTTGGAGACTATAGGGGCCCAAACCTCTTTTATGTGGCCCATAGTTTCCAGACCATTTTAACTTTTGGCCCAAAAGCACCCCCAAATCTCTCAAACAACCACAACAGACATGAAAAAAGAACAGTTTCATTTTAAAACTCCTATAAACCCACAAGAATGGGAAAATGGTTTAAAAAACAGATCAAAAATAAAGGTAAATTCAAAGAAGTCACTTCTACGTTTTATCTCAGAGGAAGGCAATGGCAAACTACCTCTGAGTACTCCTTGCCTTAGACAACCTATGAAATTTACAAGGTTGCCAGAAGTCAAGTGGGACATGAAGACACACACAGACACACCATTTGCCAGAACACTTTAATGTAACCCACCAACTTGGGTACAGGGATACCATTGCCCACATCCATAACAAACAGAATGTTCACACTACCTGATGTCACTTCAAGTATGGTGGCTGTTCCAAAACAATCATATCTTGCCTAAATACAAACAAACCACTTTCACGTCCATGAAGCCCCTTCACAAGAGCCACAGTTAAGCCAGGAAGTCTAAAATTATCTACATTCAATCCAAACTTGGTGTCCCACTACACAATTACAACACTATGATTCCACTTTAAGTGCCACAGCAACATCCTATGCAATCTTGAGATAGGCAGTTTAGGAATGGGTACTTAGAATTCTCTTTCAGAAAGCGCTAGTACCTCACCAAACTGCAAACCCCATAATTCCCAGGTTGTAGACATGCGATTAAAGGTGCAGACATTGCGCTCTAATTGTACAGTGTAAAAGGGTCCCAGGTTTCTGTGATTACTAACTTCAGAACAAGCCAGAAGGAAAGATCTGTGTCAGAGAATAAAAGGTGAGTTTTTAAAAAGGCAATTTACAAAGCTCTGCACTTTAGATGCATGCTCTTTGAGAATTTCCTGCACTGCTGCAATGGAGGAAGAGCTTTATCAGCCCTATAGACGGAACTCAATTTCACACAATCACACCCATGTAACTTTCATTCCCTGGACAACATTTAGAGCATTGCTTACAAAATGTATTTGCCTAAAGCTCAACTGGATGTGTCACTTCTGATTATCAGAGTTATTTGAGCAGTAACCATGGCTCCCTACACTTTTTCATCTCAACCCCTCCCTAGTATGAAGGCAACTACAGAGCGAACATTAACTCTGCTTCTTAGTTTCCAAGCTTGACAAACTGGTATCTTACTCTCTACTTTCTGTAACAGATTTTATAGAGTCTTAAAATGAATACATTTGATTAACAAGTCAAACAGATTCAAGTTATGTACTAGGCACACATTAACAGTTGCAGAGTTTCTAATGAGGCCACCACATGCTTTGCTACACTTTAAGGGAAGATTTGCTAAAGAAAATAATTGTCCACAAAGAGAATGAAAACATGGTGGAAGAAGTTGTTAGACTGCAGCTTCTCTCATCCCTCATCACTGACTATGCTGGCTAGCACTGATGGGAGCTGCAGTGCAGTACCATCTGGACAGCCACATGTTCCCTCACCCACAGAGTTTGAGCAATTTGCAATATATATGAAGCTGCTGTATAAGCAGACTTCCCCCCACATAATGATGAGGTGACTAGTGTTTTAACATATATAGAAGATCTTGTCATCCATAGTAAATAGTATGGAAAGGGAAAGGGCCATCCAACTGTGTTAAGAAAAGAAAAGAAGTGGAAAAGAGCTACAGTTGCAACCTCCATTTAAAGATCTTTTAAAGCTATAAGAAACCTCTCTGTGCCTATTCCCATTGGCAAAATGAAGCATGTTCTGAAATAGGGACTAGCCATCAAGTGCTAAAAGATCCTTGACAATGGAGAAAACATAACCATTTGAAAGAAAGCTTTACAAAACAAAACATAACAAAAAAATTAGCATTTGTTTGGTTGGCAGCCACATATACTTTGATACACAGAGGGTCCTTCTACACTACACAATTATAGTGCTATGATTGCATGAGTAAAATCCGAGCTAGACAATGCTACTGTTAGATGGATTTGTACTTGGTTGTTTGACCAAATTCAAAGTGTACTCCCCAATGGTGCTTCTTCATCCCATAAGACTAGTGGAGTGCTACAGAGTTCTGTCCTGGGACCAGGTCTATTGAACATCTTTATCAATGACTTCAATGAGGGAATAGAGAGCATTCTTATCAAATTTGTGGATGAAACCAAATTAGGAGGGGTAGCTAACCCCAAAGGACAGGAACTAAATTCAAAATGACCCTAAGAGATTAGCCCACTCAGCCAAAACTAACAAAACAAATTTCAACAGCAAGAAGTGCAAGGTACAACACTTGGGCAGATAAAATGAAATGCCTAGATATAAGATGGTTGACACCTGGCTAGACCACAGTACATGTGAAAAGGATCTAGGAGTCTTAGTAGGCCACAAGCTCCATATGAGTCAGCAGTATGATGCAGCAGCTAAACAAGACAATGAGATTCTGGGCTGCAACAGTAAGAGTACAGTGTCTAGGTCAAGGGAAGTAATAGTACCACTCTATTGTGCTTTGGTCAGACTCCACGTGGAATACTGTGTCCAGTTCAGGGCACCAAGTTTAAGAAGGATATTGACAAGCTGGAATGTCTCCACAGAAGGGTGACCAAAATGGTAACAGACCTGGAAACCATCAACTATGAGAAGTGGTTTAAGGAGCTAGTTATCTATAACTTGGAGAAGAGACGGTTAAGAGGTGACATGATAGCTATGTTTGAATGTTTGAAGGAATGTCATAGACAGGATAGAGCTAGCTTGCTTTCTGCTGCTCCAGAGACTAGGACACAGAGAAACGGCTTAAACTTAGGCAATGAAATTCCACCTAAACATTAGGAAGAACTTCCTGATGGAAGGAGCAGATTGACAGGGGAATACACTGCCTCAGAGTGTGGTGGAGTCTTCTTCTTTGGAGGCTTTTAAACAAAGGTCGCGTTGGCCCTTGTGGTCTCTTCCAGCTCTCTAATTCTATGCTATGATTCCACAGATAACTTGGACTCAAACCATGTGGAGCTTTAAAGGTAACAACCAACACTCTGTAACATCCTGGGACAGAGCTACAAATCCTTGTTAAATCCCTTACACTGAATACAAAATGAAATAATTATTCCGTCATCACATATAAACATATAAAGATTTATACATCCAACTAGGAAATGAAGCAGAGGTCTTTTTCATACTACACCAGTATAATAGCATTTTAATCCCAGTTGAACTACCATGGGTCTCTCCTATGGAATCCTGGGATTTGTAGTTTTATGATGAATTTAGGATTCTCTAACAGAGAGCTCTGTGCATCTGTCAGGTGAAGCCATGGCAGCTAAAGTGGGATCACAGTGCTCCATCTGTTCTGTCCCACTTACTGTAAATCCAACTTGCTTCAGCAGAAAACCAAGCCAACAGGCTGTTCCACTGTTCCCAGAGAAAACAGCAGCCTCAAAGATGGTCATTCTCCTCCCACTTCAGCTACAATCCATGTGTGCAAAGCTTTAAAAACAGTGGGCCTTTGATAAAGAATGATAACATCCCATGACAACCCACAAAAACCATCAGTTCCTGCAAGATGAACAGCAGGCAGCATTTCACAATTAACAGCATACTAAGAATCCTGCAATGACAGAAGTACTTAAGGATTACCAGCCATTTCCAGACAAGTACAGGGGGCTAACATCTTGTGGACTTTAAGAACTTTCTATGTCAAAGGAAAAGCCAGCGAAAGGAGTCCCCAAAGAGGAAAAAATGGGGGTTACACTGACAGCTCACGGTCAATAAGCAACAACTCAGTTCAAGAGAGAAGTGGAGACTGGAAAACAATTGCTTTACTGCTGCAATAGCAATTCACACTTTATACTCTCTGAAAGCCTCTAATCTCACATGTATGGGCCTGTCCACTGCATCAGAATTGCTTACAAGTAAAATGCTTTCAGGAGTCACAGCATCACCCTCCCCCTTTCCTGGAAAACAGTGCTCAGGGGGAAAAAAGTATACCCTCCAAGTATCCTGATTTTGAATGGGCAGCTCTGATTAATTATCTGTTGTTCCATCTTTTCATCTGCTTTTAAAATGTCCCAGTTTCCCCTCTGCCTTCTACCTTCCCACTTGTCTTCAGCTTACTTTCATTTCCCCAAACTGTATTCAAAGTGTAAAACTAGTTTGAACTCAGTTTACTCAGCAGCGGGGAGAGGAGAGAAAAGGGCAGAGTCTTGCCTTCCAGAAGGCTCAGGCAAAAGAAAACTGCTGCAGCTTCTCTTGGCCTGTCTGTTTTTCATCCTGCTGGGCCACACATGGCTTCATCTGTGAAAGGTTAGAGGACTCCATGGAAATGCACCCTGAACCCACTCAGGAATATTTTGATATTTTCCAGCACTTAGAGAAACTATTTTTGGATTCTAAGTTTCAGAATATCCCCAGCCAGTAGGGCCAATGGGAGATTCTGAGAGTTGCAGTCCCAAACAGTAACCTTCCTATTGCTTTGTTGGGTGCCTTCAAGTCATTTCTGACTTATGGTGACCCTAAGACAAACCAAACTATTATGGAGTTTTCTGGGGCTGAAAGTGTGCGACATGCTCAAGGTCATCCATTGGGTTTCCAAAGCCAAGGAGGAGGAAAACAAACCCTGGTCCCTGGGTCGCAGTCAAATGCTCAGACCACTACACCACACTGGCTTTCTCCAATATATTTCTTTTTCATACACAGTCTGATTGATCTCTTGCACCATATGCAGGCAAGGAGGATGAGCCATAAGGAACTAAGGAATAAATTAGGAAATGAAGAAAATTCCTCATTAACTAGTCAGAGTAGACCTGTTCTCAGCTTTCAGTAAACTGATGATGACAAGAAAGAGCAAACTAGCAAGTCCAAACTTGCAGTTCCCACCATTCGCCACTTCAGCAGAATGGCAAATACGCTTTGTGACCTTATTCAAATAGCCCTGTTCCTCTTGTATCTTTATCGGAAACAGAAATTTTACAAGCTTTTTCTGGCAGGATTTAAAAAAAAATGAGAACAGTTGTATTTCTTCTCATCACCAGTTTACCTGAAAGCTGAGAACATGTCTACTTTCTGTTACAGTGCTCGGCTGTGAAATGTGGGAAACCCTATCCAGAACCTTTGATTTTCCTATACTGCTAAAAATGCTGATAAAACCAGCAATGAACTCCCTAGGTGACCCTAAGCAAGCTCTTCTCTCTCAGAGGGAACCTCTCTGCTCCTCATAGCACACTTTTCAGGGTTGTTGTAACAAGTACTGATACTGATACTGAAAAAGTATTATTACTCTTTATTAAAAATACTAGTCAGCCCTCCACATTTGTGGGTTTCACTATGCAGATCTGATTATTCACAGATTACTTGCTGTCAACTCTGCTGCCTCCCTATGCGATTTTTAATAGAGACTGCAAGCCTCATGAGACTGGGGCCATTTCTGCACTAGCCCGTTATAGCGCGATGATTCCACTTTCAACATCCTCTGGAATCCTGGGGTTTGTAGTTTCGGGAGGGACAGGATTCCAGAGGATGTTGAAAGTGGAATCATCGCGCTATAACACGCTAGTGCGGAAATGGCCTGAGAAATAGCGAAGGAGGCTTGTAAGTCCCAATTAATAATGGTGTGAGACATCAATAGAGGCGGCAGTAAACCCCATCAGCCACCCAACTTCTGCCTTATGAAGGATTTCAATAGATTCAAAGGAATCCATGGTGGATTGTCTATGATGATCATACTTTTTTGTGTGTTAAATATGGTTTGGGAGGCCCTAGAGTTATTCACAGATCTTTTTTTTCCAATTTCACGGGGGTCCTGTGACCCTAACCCTCGCAAATGTGGAAAGAGGGCTGCATGATACTAGAGCAATTTTTCTTTTTCTTTTGAGGAGGTAAGTGCAAGTGGGAAAGCAGAAATCCAGACCTGAAGAAGAAAACTAAGAACACAGGAGGAAGTTTTTAAATACTTGTTAATACTCTGTAACACCTCCTCTCCACGTTCTAAAGTTCCAAACCACAGATTCGACAGAATTCTGCAGTCGTGCCCTCAATCAGACCGTCGGTAACACCAACTGCAAACAACCTGCGATTAAGACGTGCATTAACCGTCCCTGTCCCACTGTCAGGCGAGCTGAAAACACAGCACTGAGGCCATTTCCGCACTAGCCTGTTCTAGCGCGATGATTCCACTTTCAACCTCCTCTGGAATCCTGGGGTTTGCAGTTTCGGGAGGGGCCGGACGGCCCCCCCCGAAACTGCAAACCCCAGGATTCCAGAGGAGGTTGAAAGTGGAATCATCGCGCTATAACAGGCCAGTGCGGAAAGCCGATTCATGGACGCAGAGCGTCACGTACAGAGCGCAGGAACGCTCCCTCGGGTCCCAGAGAAGGAAGTGAGTCGGGTTGCTAGAAACCCCTCAAACCACAACAAGAGACTCTCTCTCTCTCTGTCTCTCTCTCCCTCCCACACACGCCCCCCTCCGAACGGCTTGCAGCTCTGAGGCGCAAGAAGAACTTTCCATGAGACGTCGTAGGAAGTCACCCTCCCGTTAAAAACTTACCTCACGACTCGCGGGTCCCAGAGGGAGGGAGGGAGGGACGGAGGGAGGAAGCAACGCTCGGCTGTTTCCCCTCCTTTGCTTTCTTTTTCTTTCTTTCTCCCTCCGTCCCTCCCTCCTTCCTCACAGCCTCTCTCTGATTTGCTCCCCGTCGGGTTACCTACCGAGCCCTGGGCTCGTAAAGAACGCGCACCGGCGAGGGCTGGAGGGAGAGGCGGGCGCCTTTAGAGACCAGAAAGGGCGGGAGGGGCACCTTAAGCGGCCGCCGGAGTCAGGCAGTGAGGGCAGCGCCGTCGGCTCCGCGCCTCCCTGCGCCCAGGGCCCGAGCGTGGGCTGCGACGGAGGCGACGGCTTCTCTCTCCATAGGGGCTACTCGCTCGGGAGCGAAGAGAGGTTTTGAGGCTTTCAGGGCTCCTGCGCCTTTAAGAGCCGCTTGCTAGGCAGCAGTTCAACGGGTGGAGTGTTGTATTTGCCTCGGAAAGGAAGCAAAGCCAGAAGCCTAGCAACCTTGGTCGATTATCGCCCGCCCGCATCCTGTTGAGGGGAGAGCGCCTTAAACTCTTTGCTAGGAATTTAGAGGTTTTAAAAACTTTGGCCCTTTCTGCACAGCACTGTTGTAGTGCTATTATTCCACTTTCAACTTCCTGTGGAATTCTGGGGTTTGTAGTTTACTGAGGCCAAAGACCTCTCTGGCTGAGAATTCTAAAGGCCCCTCCCTAAACTGCAAGCCCTGGGATTCCATAGGCTGGTGAAAGTGGAATAACAGCACTATAACCATGTAGGCCATTTCCACACTAGCCTGTTGTAGCGTGATGATTCCACTTTCAACATCCTATGGAATCCTGGGGTTTGCAGTTTCGGGAGGGGCTGGCTGGCCGCTCCCGAAACTGCAAACCCGAGGATTCCATAGGATGTTGAAAGTGGAATCATCGCGCTATAACAGGCTAGGGCAGAAATGGCCTAGTGCGGAAATGGCCGTTTTCTTGTATTTCATTAAACGCCATTAATAATAATAATTATTATTTTTATCCCACCTCTCTCAATGAACCGAGGCGGCACTGCAGCAATATATAAAATACATTAAAACATTAAAATGTACCCCATCCTCCCCACCCACCCACCCTTCTAGCCCCCTAAAACACATTAACTATTAAAAACAATTAAAAACAAGGTTAAAAAGAAGAGGACAGTTGACGAGAGGCGGTGGAACACTAGTCTGGGAAGGCCTGTCGGAAGAGGACAGTCTTGACTGCCTTTTAAAAAATTAGGAGTCCCAGATCTCAAGGCCTGGCGAGAGTCTCTGGTTTTCATGAGTTGTCTCCAAGAGGGAGACGGGGGTGCATTTTTGGTGGGTTCAACCCTGGACAAAAGGAAAGGGCTGTGTGTGCAAATATCTCAGGCTCACCTGGCAAAGGAGAAGCTTGCTACAGTTTCCAAGGCTTAACTGACTTGTTGATGCAATTTGGAAATACGCTGTAGGGAGGGTCTCTGCATTCACTCATTTTCTTCCTTCCCTCCCAGTCATTGTGATGACAGGTTTTACCTTCCATTCTGCTCTGCATCCACCTTCTGAATAGAAGCAAATGGGCAAAATCCACTGGGTGACCTTGGGTGTGTCTCACACACACAGCCCCAGAAAACTCTGTAGGGTTTCCACAATTTGGAAACAACTTGAAGGCACATAACAACAATAGGTGAAATTCAGGGCTTGCTGGCACTGTGCTGTTATTCCCCTTTCAACATCCTGTGGAGCCCTGGGGTTTGTAGTTTAGGGAGGGATATTTAGACTTCTCAGCCAGAGAGCTCTTCGGCCTCAATAAACTGCCAACCTCAGAATTCCACAGGATGTTGAAAGTGAAATAATAGCATTATAACAGTGCAGGGCAGAAATTGCCTAAGAATTCCTTAGCCCATTTTCCCAAGTAACTAAGAAGAAATAATCCCCTCATTTCACCTTAACTAAGAACAGCCTTGTAGCTAATATTTCTGTCTTAATTTCCAAACAGGATGGTTTTGTGTGTGTGCACATTTGTTTAATTACAAGCTGCGAGCAACTGTGGTTGGTACTTATTACTATTATTCTTTATATAATGCCATCAATGTACATGGCACTTTACAAGTAAAACAAGACACAAGCCAACCCTGCCCAAGGCCTACAATCTAATGTACGTACACGCAAAGGAAGGAGTAACGCAGATATAAAGCTATGGAATACAATTGTAAAACATATCCAGAAGGAATACAAAAAATATAAAATCAAGCAAACTGACAAATACAACTAATCAAAATATACAAAATGATAAAATATTAAACTAAAACTCTAGAAACTTTGGAAAACAAGAAGGCTTTCAACTAAGATTTAAAAACAACAAGGGGAGGAACAGTCCACAAATGTTCAGGGAGACAATTCCAGGGGTACGGAGCAGTAAATGAAACAGGATCAAGGAAGAGAAAACTTTGGTTGAGTGAGAAGCCTGGAGTTCTTATAATGCAGATCCCAGACAAGGGGACCCAGTTTGTATAGGGCTTTGAACATTAAAACAAGAAGCTTGTACTGAGTCCTAAAAATCAGTAGGCAACCAGTGAAAAGATATAAAAGGGGTAACATGATCAAAACAAAGGGCCAAAAAGAATTTTAGCAGTAGAATGGTGAATGGAAACAGGAAGCCTGGGACAGATAACAGATAAAAGATTACAGTAATCAAGGCAGGAAATTACCAAGGCATGAACTAAATTATTTGTAGAGGAAACTGGTAAAAAAGGTCTGATTTTTGGCAATATTATGAAGAAGTGACATGGCTTTGCTACAGCCTCAGTGTAAAAAACCAAAAGACAAAAAAGAGTAAAAAAATAAAACTAAGACTATATGGTTTGTTTGGTTGTTGTTGTTGTTGTTGTTGTTTGCATGATACATGAAAATGTTACTACAAAGAAAAAAATTGTACTTGCTTTGTGGACCCCTTAGGGAGTCCATTGACCCCAGATTAAGAAACCTCTGCTGTACAGTATGTCTGACTGAAGCTGGAGACCAGCTTCTGACTTACCAGATGCAGGATAATATTGTACAACTGAAGTGAAATCTCCCTTATTTGATTTATATCCTTCCTCTCTTCCTATGCAGGATCCAAGATAGGCATACAGTTACTTGGGGAATAAGTCCTCTCAGATCTACTGGATTTCTATATAGAATTCTATATAGACTTGCATAAAACCAAGCTCTGTGATATAGGAGAAGATCCAGAAAAATATTTGTTATTTGATCTTAAAAAAAAACACACACTTCCATATCTTTTCTGTGAGTATCTCTCGAGAAGCTTAATCTTATTCACCCCCCAAAAACATACAAACAGCATTTAATGAAAGGAGCCTTGCCAAGTACACAAATACTAGCATAGCCTACAATCTGAGGTACAAAACTTGCCAGGTAATACAGAAAGGGCCTTGAGATAAGCCCTTATCACAACTAATGGCTGCAATCAAAGTGCCCTTAAAGGCACAGCTCCAAGAGACAGTTCAAAGGTTGGCCATTCTAATTTAACTCTGAAATTACATTTAATCCAAACCATGAAGCAAAGTCCTGAAAACAGGGAGATTCCCAAGGAGAAAAACCCATAAAATATAGGCCCTGCCCTGTATGTATTAAAACAGAAGCTTTAAGAAATGATACTTTACTCACATTATGCCTGGTCTCAAAATATAACACCACTATCTCACACCTTTTCACCTATCCTAGTTTGGTAGGGACAGTTCCAATCAATCTTCTGTTGCCCATCTTCTTCAGCTGCTTTTAAAAATGTCTCAGGTTCTTTTAACTTTTCCCACTTTTCCCCTCAATTTAGTTCAGTTCCTGCAAACTAAGTTCAAATTGCAAAAGTAACTTGCACTCAACTCAGCCAAAGAGAGAGGAGGTGGCAGAGTCTTGCCTTTGTCTGTAGGTTCAGGCAAAAGCAAACTGCCGCAACCTCTCCTAGCTTGTGTGTTCTTCATTAATAATGTTTGCCCTCTTGATGTTCTTGGCCCACATGTATCCTGATTTCCATCTGCAAAATGATAGTGGATATGCTATGGAGGAGGAAGAGCTGTCAAATCTAATAAAAGATTAGCTCAAGAGAATGTGGAGAGCGGGAACCACTTTCTAGTGTAGCTTGGCCACACAGTCCCAGTTTGCATCTGTGAAATATTGGGGGGGGGGTGACCTTGGCAATTGGGGTGTGCCCTCAGAAACCTTCTAGAGCCACAACATGCATGCGATCAAAGGCAGCACAGATGTATGTTAGACTATTTGGACAAATTGTTCTGTTTGTGTATAAATCTGCTTTTTCTATGATTCCTTTTGCTAGATATTCCCAATGAGAACTTTAAGTATATAGAACATGTGTCTGTAGAGATAGGGTAGCATCATATCACAGATTTTGTGATTTGTTATCTTAACAGCATGAGGTCTGCAGACTATTGGTGGTGTGCAGTGACTGATACTGAATTACTGTATATCATATTGCAGGCATGGTGAACAGTGTAGCCCTTTAGATGTTGTTAGACTGCTACTCCTGTGGTCCCTAAACTGTGTAGAACTGAGGAGAGTTGCACCCCAGCAACATTTGGAGGGCCAGACACCACATTTTTCTCCTCTTCCCTCAATATTTTATTGTCTGTCATTGATTTATAGCACTGTGAAACTATTTTAATTGCCATGGTACCATCCTGTGGCTTCCTCAGATTTGCATTTTAGGAAATAATTACTTAGAATCCATAGTAAGAACTCTAGTGCCTCACCAAACTGCAAACCCAAGGAATCCGTAGTACGGCATCAGGGCAATTGTGTTACCACGGTTCTGACATGCCCGGTGATAGCACTAGATATCGCCTTGATATCAAACTTATTTGGCCTTCACTTGACCTTTCTCTGCCACCCTGCTCCACGTGTTTGCAAGGGCCACCGGACAAGCACATAAACAGGTGCGGCCGGTAATGTTTGGACATTCCAATCTCCACTTAGGCAGGCAGATTAATGCCACTCTGTTGCTTCAGGGACCATTTCTTGCAGACACACCTTGCTTAAGCACGACTCTACACGAAGACGCACGGCCCTGAGCCGGCAACCTCTCAATGCTGAGCTATTTGCATATTGGCTACACTATTGTTATCCAACGCTAAGCTAATCATGTAAAACCTGACCTTTTCTAATGCTTTTGTCCCGCTCCAAATTTCCTTTGTTCTCACCGAGATTGGCCTGTAGGCACAATCCACCCTATAAAAAGCCCCCGATTCCGATTCCTCCTCGGAACGCTCTGGACTGCTAACCCACCTTACTGTCACGTTGTCCAGCGAGTCGCCCCCTCAGTGAACCGCGCTGAGCTTTCTTCCCTGCAATCCTCTGCATTTCTCCAGGACTACGAGATAAGGTGTCGTATCACCCATTTCCCCTGAAAGCTCCCATTTCTAATTTCCTAGTTAGCTGTGTGCTTGTGGTGTCTTTTCTGTTGTCTGTCCTTTAATAAAGCTATCATTTTTACCAGTTTAAAACTGTCTGACTGCTCTTCTAACATGACGCTGTATAGATAGGGTTGCAAG
The DNA here is from genome assembly GCA_948474755.1 of Ctenosaura bakeri. Lineage (NCBI taxonomy): Eukaryota > Metazoa > Chordata > Lepidosauria > Squamata > Iguanidae > Ctenosaura > Ctenosaura bakeri. Next base: position 153,084 of record CAOLHI010003295.1, read on the forward strand.
ATCCCTGCTTAGTTACCCTGCCTCTCGTTAACTTAAGAGAGTGCTCAAGTTAATTTCCCCATCTTGTGTTTTTATTTGGGTGCCCCTCCCTGGACCCCCAGAATACAGGGTAACAATTGAAACAGTATCATAGTGCTATAATTGTGTAGTGTCAAAGGGCTCATAAAGTCATGGACTGCGCAGGTCAGTCATCAGTGGGGATTAGTTCTGTTTTTCCCCTCTATTTGTGCTCCAGGGGATATAAAGTCCTTTACCAGAAACAAGGTTGGTGCAAAATTATGCCATCTATGGGAACACGGTTGTCATCTGGAAGAGTGCTCTACAGGAAATGTTATATTGGTTTCCTGTCCTGTTGAGTTATTTTGTTCTTATAATTGTGTGCCTTCATGTTATTTACTACTTGTAGTTTCTCCAAGGTGAATCTATTTTGAGGTCGTGGCAAATTTGTTCAGAGGGGATTTGCCATTGCCTTCATCTGAGACCGAGAGAGTGTGACTTGTCCAAGGTCACTCAGTGGGTTACCATAGCCAAGCGGGGATCTGAACCCTCATCTCAGGGCTATAATCTAACACTCAAGCCACTACACTAGTACTCAATGTTCTGGTCATTGCCCCTGCACAACTATCCCAATGGAATAGCTGTGTATTTGCGGAGTGTTCTACAGGTAAGTCTTAGATATTCAGTTAGTATGTCTTTTATAGCAGCCATCAGGAACAACATAAGACATTTTCCTGTGTAGTGCCTGTACAACTCCATGCTTTGATATGATCGAATTGGAAAAATATATTAATTGATAGATATGTTTAATTGACATAAAACATAAATTATACACATTTATGGCTGAAAGGCAATGTGGAAAAGGGAAACTGGGTGCATAGCAGGCCAAAAGGTAACCTCAGCATGGCCAGGTGGTAGGTTCACTGAGAATTAGCCAAGAAAGCCTGACCTAATGACTCTAAGCTAATCTTCTCAACAAAAACAATAGTTAAACTGTGCATTTCCTACCAAAACCTTGCACAGGCACTTTACCCAACCAAGATATTGAAACAATCAGTCTATTCCAAACTCGTTTTGTTTACTCTACCAGAAAGTGATTAACTCACACCCCTTCAGGGAGGGAAATAGAGTATAAAATCCTCAGTTTTGGGCAACTAGCTTTGCAGTACACCAGTTACTGAATGTGTCTCTGCCACTTTGATTCCTGCTCCTACTGCCCTGGGACACAAGTCTAAGCCATCTCTATTGCTTTTTCACTACTGTTCTGGATTGGTAATTATAACCCAAAAACCTCAGCCTTGCTATCCATAATTTTTCCTCCCTTTATCATTTGGTTAGCTGTTGTGTAAATGTGCCACTGTTTGTATCCTGTGTGCAGGCGTGAGTGAATTCCCCTCAATAAAACACTGTTTACTTTTGAATCTCTGGCTCTTTTTTTCCTGCATGATCCTGTAAACATTGGTGGAAAGATCTTATTAAGTTATCCTCCTCCTCGCAGGCCTCCTAATTTTTAACTAATTTAATGTGCCTCTACCACATGGACATAATGGCATTGTGGGTAGACCCCTGAGTCACCCACATTTTGGGGTAATACCTGCTTGAGGCCAAAGAGAAAAATAGTACTTTTCTATGCACTCAAGTCAGGCTATATGATACAGCCTCCAGGTTATTTGACATGTGAGGCACAAAATCCCAGAAGCCTTGTTCCTTATCCATGACAGTAAAACTACAGTTTTAATCAAATAAATACCTAACAATTTGTTGTCCCTTTGTGTTCTTGTAGTGGCTGTTTTTCTCTTCCTAATGGTACAGTCAGCCCTGGTAGCAGTATATCTCACTGATGTAGCAGGCTTTCTCATATTCTATGACCTCCTCAGGCAGTGGATCTCAAGTAGAGGATTGCTTTGTAGGTTTCATTCAGCCGTCTAAATCTGGCATCAGTTCATGAAATAGCCTTCATTATTGCTGTGCTTCCATTATCCATATTCTCTGTTGTATATTTTGTATGGAATGATTGTAAAGAAAGTTGTGTGGCGAAGGTTATTTTATGGTTTGACTGCTAGCACAAAAGTTTGTATGTATTCTTCCCCATTTTATAGAAATGAGAAAAGTGGAGTTTATCAGATTCTATAAGACATCATTCCTTGCAGTAACTGAATGGAAGTTTTAGCTTGCTATAAATTCACTCACACTGCAGGCGAGCTGAGCCAAGAAGAATCTTACAAAAATCAGAAAGGAAATTGCATTCCATGAACCTGATGCAATTCTGATATTGCAAGAGGAACAAGACAACATTATTATAAAAGCTAACAATGTTCCCAGGGTGCACTCTGTTTGCAAATATCAGCTGACAGTTCTGAACACACCAGAGATTTTATTATCTGATACAGTCCTTTTCTTCTTGCTTTCTCCTTTAGCATCATTGGAAGAGATTTCTTTCTTTCAAAATATACGAAAATACAATTGTTCATTTAAAATTTGATTTGAAATGGCATTTGCAAATCCTTTGCAAATCATTTTCTTCAGCATTCTGTCAGTTCGCAAATGTTAGGCACTGAAGAAATGAAGCAGATGAATAATAGTTACATTAGGAACTGTAGGGACTGTTTGAATGTTACCCTGAAAATCTGGGGGTCCCAGAGGGGCACCTCAATATACTACAAGTGATAGGGAAAGTAAGCTCAACGGAGCACAAGCAATAGCAATACAAGAGGCAGGGTAACCTAGTGAGATCTTTTACCCAGTTTTTATGGGGTCAGGCCCAATGAGAAATCACACAAAAAGGTTCAATGAATGACTTTATTAAACAGTAATAGCTCTCATCTATGCAAACACACACACATCCAAGGGCTAAAGAGAAATAAAGAGTGGAAATAAGATAGAGGGATTGTTGAAGAATTTGTCATTTGGATGATACTGCACCTTTTCCTAAAGACCTTGGTCCGGAAAGCAGTGAAAGAAAAGGAACTCAGCAAAAAGACGCTGAGGGGATCACACGGCTATCAGGAGGGGGAACAGTCAGTTGGTATGACCGGGTGGCATCCAAAGAACTATTCAAAAACAGGGACTATTTGTAGGAAAAATTTACCTTGAGGGCAAATCCTCTCCTGGGGAGAACAAAGGGGACAGCAACAGAAGACAACTTCACACTGGCACCTTCTTTGATATTGGAAGATAACAAGGTGTTACCCAAGTATCAGGATCTTCTGCCGCTTTGGGTTGCAGTGTGAGTTTATGTAGATGGATTTTACCTGATAAGGTTTTATTGCTTCCAGTGCCCAACTTTGTGGGAAAACTCTTAAACCCTTCAAGTTAGCTCCTTAAAGGCTGATGATCCTTTGTCCACCATGGCTTGGCACAGCATGAGGGCTGGGGAACTTTTTACCTGAAAAAATGTTTACTTTAGCTCTCAGAACTGGCCAATGAATTGTTATAATTTAGAAGATCTGGCCATCCAATGCCTGCTGCTAACAGGAGTGCTCTTATCCAAGAGTCTGCCAACCAGCCATGCCCTCCTCCAAGAAACAGTAATGAGTGGACATCATTTGACCAGTTGTGTAGGGACGGGGGGCAGCAGTTTGCCCCAGGCAGCAATGTTTGGGGGGCATCCCAGCCTATAACCATGCCCCCGCATGCCCTGGCCATGCCCCCCACGCACCACAGCCACACTCCCATGCACAGTGGCCATGCCCCTCGTGCCGTGGTCCCATCCCCTCCTGCCCCCCCACTCCAAGCTCCGCTACTGCATTTGACCCTCCAGATATTTTTGAACAGCAGCTCCAACCATTCCTGCTGGGACTCACGGTTCACCATCTGGAGGGGAAAATGATTTCCAGGCTAGCAGAGAATAATAATGCCCTCTGATTTTTGGGGGCTGATTGTTTTTCTGTCAGCATTACTCAGGCAGGCCAATTAACTCACCCATCAGAGATGTTAAACCTTGGACAAAAAAAAAAATGAAGAAATGGGGGAGGGATTGTTTTTCTCATTTTTCCAAAGTCTTTTTTTTTTTCTGAAAAAAATTAGAAGGTGGATTATGGAATGTTTTCTTTTGCGATGATGAACAAAATCATTCCTTCCCAACATCACTTCTAAAAATTATGTAGTAGGTAGAGACTCTATACTATATACACTGTCTCACATCATTACAATTCTTTGTCTTAGTTTTTGTTTCTTAGCTCCTCTTAAGAGAATTATTGCTGTATGTCTGCTTGGCACTATAAAGAACCATGGGGAGCAAAACAGCAATCTTTGTTTTACTGATGTTGATGATCTCTTCTGTTTTTATTGTTTGGCTTTCTGCCTGATCATAAAACGGCAAAAACAAGGAGGTTTCATATAGTTCCACTGTTCCTTTATAGTTCAGACCTTGTAGCTCTGTTTGTAACAAAAAAAGAAAAAAACCACATTTTTGAAAAAGTCAATTCAATTTGTAAATTTTCAGTACATCAATTATGCCCCACATATTCCCTAACAACAGGTTTTTATTTTCAGAATAAAATGTACTCTTATTATATGAAACATGAGACTCTTATGCTTAGCCAAGTAATGCATAATACATTTTATGTTTCTGAAGTAATAAAACAACTTTCAACCTGTAAAGTGTGCTCATTTGCGTTTTTCATTTTTTCCAAAAAACATGACAAAAAAAATCCCCCATGGTTTCAAAATTTCCAGAGGTTTTACATCTCTACTACCCATACATGCAAGTACCTTTTGGGAGCAACTTTATATGTTCTTCTTTTCTAATGGACACTCAATATGATTCCTAGTTTTCACTAATTATTCACAATCATCATTACTCTGTATATGGGAAAGGGGTTACCCTGTTATGACATTTTGTTTGAAGGGAGGGGTTGTATCCCTGCAGACTGCCATGGAACCTCACATCTGTCAGTACAGGGATGTTAAAGTATTTTTCTGTTGCCTCTCAACCCACGAGGGCCCTCTGACAATGTATGATGCACAGAAAACATTTAAAGTATTAAATATGCAAATACAAAACATTTGAAAAGAGAATAAAACTACTCTTTAAAAAATACTTTTAAAATCACCAAGAGTTAGAACAGGCTGAACAATCACCCCAGCTCCAAGGATCAAAGACCATGCAAAACTATACAGTCTTTGCTGTCTGCCCCCCCCCATACCATCCCCAAAGATCAAAAGTTATGGAGCCAGCCTGATTTCCTTTGGGAAGAAGTTTAACTGTTGGGGTGCTGCTACTGAGAAAGCCTTGTCATCTGTACCTATCAGTGTATATTAGTTTGTTTCTAGCCAGCTAGAGACTCGGAAGTTCCTCCTCCCCATAGGGATGGTTGAGAGGTGCAGGTCTTTCCACAAAGAGCACGTAGCATGCACTCCAACATTTCGCTGATGAAAACGGGGATGTGCACACTACTTTTGTACATTGAAATCACTTTGCAGCAGTTGAACTAATCTGAGAACAAAGAGGCAGAGTGGGAGAAGAGAGAAACTGGAACATTTTAAAAGCAGCTGAAAAAGCTGGAGAACAGAGGATTCATCTGGACTGCCCCTACCAAATTAGGTCAGTTGGAGGATATGCCATTGTGTGAAAGGAAAATGCTTCATACACAGCCTGCACCTAATACTTATTTAAATCCCCCTATAACCTAGCAGAAAAAGCTAGCTTGGTGTAGTGGTTTAAGCACTGGACTACAACCCTGGAGACCAGGGTTCGAGTTCCTGCTCAGTCATGGAAACCCACTGGATGACCTTGTGTCACACATTCGCAGCCCCAGAAAACCCCATGATAGGGTCGCATTAGAGTAACCATAAGTCAGAAACAACTTGAAGGCATATAAGAACAATAACCTAGCAGGCAAACCTGGGCTTATCATTAGGCCATGTGAGATGACTAGACTCGTTATAGCGTATTATTCCACTTTCAACATCCTATGGAATCCTGAAACTGCTAACCCCAGGATTCCATAGGATGTTGAAAGTGGAATAATAGTGCTATAACAGTATAGTGCACAAATGGCTTGGAATACTTTGAGTATCATGGAAAGGAAGCAAATTCCTACTTATACACATTGTTTTTTTTATTGTATTTCAATTGCCTGGCAGTTTTCAATCAGGTGTCAAAATAACCTTGCTGGTTTCAGGTACCATGTTCCTGTTATTTTGATGAGAACCTTAGTCTTCTCTACTTCCATTAGCAAAATGTCATGAGCCAACCCCATTGATTAGAATGACTGAGCTACTTCAGGATAAGAGCAAGAGTTTCATCTCCCCTGCTCCCCGTGTGTTCAAGGTGAAAAGACTGTTATCTGAAGAGAACAGGAGGCCAGTGAGCACGGAACAGTAACCCTATCTTATCAGGAACCATGCATGGAAACCCAAGATAAGCTGGAATATTTAGCTTGCAAATCCTATATATCCCAGCCATCACAGCCAGTGGGTGATGGATTGCGGAAGCTGCAGTCTAAAATGTTTGAAAGTCCAGATTCCACAACCTCATTCTAGAACTTGAAAACTAAGTAAATTTTCAGGCAGGCTGCTGTAACTGAAGTGGCACTGACGAAGGTTTGGATGGTTTGCAGAATGCAATTAATATTAGAAAACAGAACTAAAAGTGTTGTCCATCAATTTCTTAAGGCATCAGAATTGCACAAGACATTTTGTTCTCATCAGGCATTAGTTCTTTTGTACTGCACATCTACTCAAAGGCCACACCTATTGGTCACCTAGTAACTTTTCTTTTACCGTCAACAGCAACTCAGTGTTTCATCACCAAGTGCTTATACTTCAATAGGACTAGTGCACTTTATTTCCCAGCCTCAGCAATAAATGGTCTAAGAGGGATAAACACCTTTTAAAATTGTTCTGTATAGAAATGAAAAATAATATATTCCACTATTAGTTCTTTAGTTTGAAATGGAAGCAGTGGAAGGTAATGGCAAGCATCTGGAAGAAATATTGGAACAGATTCATCAACTCAACGTAATCTTAGGAAAGACTTTTCTCAAAAGTGACTGTCAAGACAATGAGAAGATAGTGGACTGTATTCCTAAACTGACTCCTCTTCTTTTGGACCTCCTCAAAGCCCTCAGCTGGCAACTGGAGCACACAACTAAGATTCTTCAAAGTACCAGGCAGCTATTGACGAAGCTTCATGGAAAATGTTCACAGTATATTTCAAGTCAAGGCAAGTAACGATAGATTTGTAAAAAAAGGAGTATATGTTGAGTGCGCAGTATCCAATTTCCACCCCTGAATATGCCTGTGAATTCAAATTATGTTTAAACATGTAACACAGGTGTGATTAGTTTCTCAAAACCTCTGTATCTTTGAATAAGATGTTTTTGTAGAAGAGATATTTTTCTGAAAGGGTTTCTATAGAGAGCAGAAACTGTAGGGAAGATTTTATTCTACAGTTTTGATAATAAACATTTGGAGGGCCAAAGCTATGGATCCCTGATTTTAAGTATAATACAAGTGGACTGCAACATGTAGCCAAACATTGGGTACAAGGAAGGAGGATGGTGAAGTTCCCAGTGGGAGAAGTGTTTGTTAGTAAATGTGCTAGAGCAAAATATTTAAATTAATAAATAATTTCAACAACATAATATTTAATGTTTTCCCTTATGCACTGGGCAATTTACAAGTTTTATGATACTGATTATCACACATGCTATGCAAAGTAAACCTTCTATATCTGCTATAGACCTGTGTTTTTTTAAGGAAAAAAATCATAAAAAGAGCTTCTTCCTGCTGTAATCATTTTGGAATTATTTCTCAGTTATCAACAAACATGTAGGTAGTTTTCATCTAGGTGACATGACGGACAATATGTACTTGCATGACATCCCCACCAAAGATTTCTAAGCAAACTTAAGAATCAGGATTGTCTTGCAAATTAGTAATTGGTTAAATATTGGTAAGCAAAGGCTAGGAGTAAATGGATTTCACTCTCAAATCAGGGCCAACCGAAGATATTTTGCTGCTGATGATAAAAACAAGATGCCACCATCCCTCTCCATGTGCGGAAGTAAATTAGAATGGCAGTTAAATTTTACAGGGGAGGGAAGAGCAGGGCAGTTTGCGAAGAAAGGCTAGGGGATTTAGGAAGACTTAGGAGGTGCTGCCAATGCTGTCTCACCAGCATGAACTGCCTTGACAGGTCATTAATTCTGCCAAGTGATATAGTTGGTCCCTCTCTCAACAGAAGGAATTCCATAGCAGGGCACACCAAGGAACAGTATTAGTACCAGGGATGTAAATCATTATTTTGCTCTTGGCTGGGAGAAAGAAAATCTTCAAACATTTTCTCACTGCTGGGCACAACTGGGACTTTTAAACAAACATTTGACTACACATAATACATTGGTTCTTGCATAGAAAACTACAGGGAAGGGTTGCATAAAAAACACCAGAAAAGAGAATTTTTTTTTCGTATTTCTACTCTGCCTCTCTCTCTTAAATATTATTATTATTAATTAGTATTATTAATTAAATAATAAATACAAAAGCTTTAAAGAAGATAACAACTGTTTGACAAGGTTTCTCAACAATGTGAGAACAAGAAAGTTTGAAAATATTCTTTACAATCCAAACTAGGATTGGTGTTATTTAAAGTGTTCACTGAATTTCTGGAGTTAGATGTAAGAGGTGATGCTGCTTTCAGAAAATAATTTAAGTTAATGAAAATCACCAAGTGTGGCCAAAATGGCATTTGTCAGACCAGGTGAATGGAGAGCCAAGTGGCTGACTTGGAAAGAAGATCTGATTATGCAAAGTGGAACAAAACATAAATATATAAATATACAGATTTTACATATATATTGATGGGGTCTGAACTGGTGGGAACTGAACAAGAAATACATCTTTGGGTCATGGTAGATAACACAGTAAAAAAGTAAAATCACAAAAATGGCTGGATTTTAGCTCTATGCCAGTGGTTCTCAACCTGGGGGTCGGGGTCCCTTTGGGGGGTCGAACGACCATTTCACAGGGGTCACCACTCCTCAATCCTGTCCCCCCTTTTAAAAGAAGGTGGCCTCACAGCCAATGGGAGCAGTGCTTCTGAGATCCCTGTGCAGGGAGGAGGGGAGAGGAGGCATGCTGGGTGTTTCCCTGTCCTTCCCTGCCTGGTGGGAAAGCACTGGAGGAGCCTGAGGTGGAGCCGGAGGTGCGGAGAGCAGGAGGAGAGAGCTGGAGCCTGAATGTTAAGGCAGAGGTGAGTACCCCGAGAGGAGAGAGCTGGAGCCGGAGCATTAAGGCGGAGGTGAAGAGAGGAGACCCCGTGCTGGTGGGAGGGGAGAGGAGGTGTGTAGCCGGGCGCAGCCAGGCGCTGCTTGGATGCTTGCGCCTACACCACACACACACACACACACACATGGAGGGCTTCCCCTTCAGTGTTCCTTTCCCCTTCATGCTGGCTTGCAGAGTCAGAGTTGCTTGCCGGGGCGAGTGAGCAGCTGGGTGCTGCTTGGACACTCGCGCCCGCACCACACACACACACACACACACACAGAGAGAGAGAGAGGGGCTTCCCATTCAGGGTTTATGGCACTGCAGCGGGACGTCTGGGAGGTAAGACCCCGTCCCCTCACCCTCTCACCCTGCCGGCGAACAGAGTTGCTTGCCAGGGCGAGCGAGCAGCTGGGCTCCGCTTGCTTCCCAAAGTGGCAGGGCTGCAGCAGCGGCGATCGCCCGGTCGCCCATTCATTCTGGGCACGCCGCTCCGTGGGAGTTGTCGGTGTGGCTGTCGCTTTTGGTCTGGTAGGCAAAGGGGGAATCTTTCCTGTGGTGGATCTGCCATCTGACGGTCCCTCCGAGACCGAGAACTCGGTCGGGAAAGGAGCAGGGGGTGTCAGCCAAAGGCTTCGGTTTGTGTAGCAAGAGCGCGCAAGGCTCCTTGGTTGTTGTTTTGGGGTTTGTTTGTTTTTTGACCTGAAAGCGCTGCTCAGATCCGTCCTGTGGACTTTGGCCATTTCCACATTCCAGTGTTATAGCACTATGATTCCACTTTCACCATCCTATGGAATCCTGAGGTTTGCAGTTCAAACTGCAAACCCCAGGATTCCATAGGATGGTGAAAGTGGAATAATAGCGCTATAACAGTCTAGTGCAGAAATAGCCAGGATGACTTTCTCCTCTTGTTTTTGTTGTGCGTGGACCCTTGGCGCTTGCCACACACACGTGTTGTGTTCTTTGCTCTGACTGTCTTGCATTCTTCGCTTTTTGTATGTTCAGTGTCTGCACTCCCTTTAAGGGAGGAAGGGAGGGAGTGAAACAAAACACGTCTGCTTATGCAGCACCATCTTTCCTCTCTCCCTGTCCTTTCCTCCCTGTGCCTCGTGTAAAATGTGGGCTGTTTCGGCATTGCCTTCAGGAGTGACTGGCTTTTTAAACTGTGGAAACCCAACATTCAGAACTAGAACTACTGCCTTAATTCTGGCATTGATGGACGCTTTCTGTGCTTAAAAAATGGGAGGAGGGTTACCAGTTTTTAGGCATTAGAAGTCTATCCAGAGCAGTGATTTAGGGCAGTGTTTCCACTCTATTTGATGTTGGAAATAACTAAATAAATAAATAAATAAATAAATAAATAAATAATAAATAACGAAAATGATTTTATGGTTGGGGGTCACCACAACATTAGGATCTGTATTAAGGGGTCGCGGCATTAGGAAGGTTGAGAACCACTGCTCTATGCACTTTGACATTGTTGTTGTCAACATTATTTATACCCTACCTTTTATCCAAAACTGAGAATTGAGTTGATTACAAATTATGTGAGGATAGTCTAGATAAAAACATGCACAACATCAGTATTAAAACAATTTAAAGCAAACAATAATAAAAAGCAGTTAGAAAATGGTACAGTTAAAGCAATACAGTACCCTCTTGAAAGCTCTTTAAAAACCTGCAGTTTTAAAAGGCAATAAAAAAGGTCTTTGCATGCTGATCAAATGACAGCAAGGAGGGGGCTGTTCTGGCCTTCTTGGGAAGGAAGCTCTAGAATCTAGGGGGTAACCCTAAGAAGACCATATCTTACTTCCCCACCAGCTATGCCTGAGAAGATAGCCTAAGAGAAAGGCCATCCCTGAGGATTTCTGGGCCTAGGTAGTCTCATCCAGGGATATGGCCTGTCAGATAGCCTGGACCTAATCCATTTACGGCTTTATAGGTTACAATGGCCTCTCCACTTTTGTGGGAATTTGGGGCATAGAAACCTTGTGAAAGTGGAAAAGCCATGAAGAACTCCCCCCGCCCCCAGCTCCTTTTCCCATTGCCTTCTGAGGCTTTCCCTATTCTTTTGTGTTTTGCCTTGGGTGTGTTCTCCACACCTGGGCATAATGTATCAAAATGGAAGGGGGAATCGCCTGATGGAAAAAGAAATGCTTGTGGAAACCTTCCCCCCACCAATCCCCTTGCATTTTGCCTCAGCACTAGTTCTCTGCTCCAGGACAAAATGCATGGGAATGGGAGATGGGAGTTCCAGAGGTGAGAACATGCATGCATGCCTCCCCCCACAACACACACATTCCTTTGCCTTTTTCCAGAGCACACTTGTCTCCCTTCTCTGTGCCTGGCAAAATGCAAGGGAATAGAAGGAGAAGAATGGGGGGAAGGCAGGCACACTCAGGAATAATCAAATTTGTGAAGGTCAAACCTGTGAATGTGGAAGGAGGATTATACATTGAATTTTGCCCAGAAAGAGACCAGTGAAGCTTTTGTGGCAGGTGAGTTTCATGGTCCCTGTAAACATGCAAAATGTTGTAAGCCAGTGGTGAGCGTCGTCTCGTCATAGCTTCACTTGTTCACTCATGCTCCTTCACTAGATCAGATGTCCTTCAATAACTTATTCATTACAGTGTCTAGTAGGTGGCTTTGACAGCTTAAGAGAAGGGCATAAAAAGTTGCCCAATTCTTGCCTGCCCCTTTGGTACTGACTCTCGCTACTGTAGTTTCATTTAGCTATCAAAGGACTTTCTTGTGATAAAAAGTATAAATGCTTCCCATCCTTATTGCATTTGTTTCTTCTCAAAATTATTAGGAGCATTCCGCCTCCTTTTCCAAGAAAAATACTTTTGAAAAAAAAGCCTGCCCACACTCTCAAGAAAATAAGAGATGAAGGATGAGAACAGTGTCTGTCTTTGTATTCTAAAACTGGGTTATTAAGGTCAGAAGGCCAAAGCAAACAAGGTCACAAAAAAGAGCATATCATTCTGAAGAATAAGTACTTTGCTTCCTGAAGTTTCTAATGATGTACTGAATGTTTCTTTTTAATATTGTGTTGGTGAAAGGGGGTTCAAAATTACAGAGCCAGGAGTCTGATTACACAGGCTTTCTTTAGACAAAAAAAAAGTTTCCATCTTTTTATGAAAAAGAAAAAAAACCTGGTTCCAGAGAGCCAAACATTTTGTGCAAAATTGCTGAAGTTTGTGCTATTTGGAAACTAATTTTTGCAGGAAAGCATGGGTTTTGTGTGAAACATTGGTTGCACAAAACTGACAACCAACCATCCAACCATCAGTGTCTTGGAGTTGCTTCCTATACTTGCAGAGGCTTTAAATATGCCTTTGAATGTATGTTTTTGAAAATGGGTGTCCAGGAGTAAATAGGCATTCTTTTGGTACATTGCTAGTCTGTTCCCCAGCAATTTACCTTCCTAAGCTAAATGACATGATCCAACAGTGCTAGTGGATCTAAATTTCATTGGCCAGTGCTGTGCTGTCCAGAGACTTCTTACATACAAACTGCTCCACACACCCCTCAGTACAGAAAGGTCTATGGGTTGGATGGAACCAGATGTTACCCTAATTTCTGGGGTTCCGTGGGGGATGCCCTAATGAGCTCCTCGTGATGGGGGATGGAAACTAGCCAGAGCACAAGCAATAGCAATGCGAGAGGCAGAGTAACCTAGTGGGGTCTTTTTACCCAGGTTTTACAGGGTCAGGACAAGCCAAAAACCAAACGAAGATGTCTAATAAACTATTTTATTGAAGAAAAGTCTCATGCACCAACGCAATCACTCACACACTCACTCAAGACCTATTAAGAAGCAAAAGAGAGGAAACTGGATAGGGAAACTATTGAAAGGATTGTAGCTGGGGTAATACTGCACCTTTTCCTGAAGTCCTTGGTCCAGGAAAAACAGCGAAGAAATGGAGGTCAGTACGGAGAGGGCTGAGGGGATTACTCAAAGGACAGAGAAACAGTCTACTGGGATGACCGAGAGTGAACCAAAAACTCATTCAAAAACAGGGACTATTTGTAGGGGGGAAAGTACCTGGACTGCTAATCCTTTCCCGGGGAGAACAATGGGCATTGCAACGGAAAAGAAGCTCCACGATGGCAACTCCTTTTGCATGATGAGATCACAAGGTGTTGCCAAAGTCTCAGGATCTTCAATTGCATTGGGTTGTGATGCAACTTTATGTAAATAGTCCTTGCCTGATAGGATTTTATTGCTATCGGTGCTCAACTTGGGGCACACACGCTAATCGCCTCAAGTTGGCTTCTCAGGGGCTGAGGACCATTTGTCTACTGTGGGTTTGCACAGCTTGAAGTCTCCTGGGGCTACATGACAGGTGAATGTACTGGCCTGGCCTGGCCTGGCCTGGTTTTTGATGGTTCGACTGTGGCTGCCTATGTGCTCATCCAGGTGACCTCTCAGGCACATTGAATCATATTTTAATATCAAAATTGTAGACCCTGGGACAGGGTTTTCCAATGAAGTAACACAGATACTGCTTGGTGAATGCTCATTGTTGCCTTAAAGAACATGAAGTCCTCAGTCACTCCTCGTAGAATTACCTCAGTGTGGATTTCTGAGTCCTTCCTGACTACAAGCCAAGGGGACTTGAGCACCAAATGTTAGATCATGTCATTTAGCTTAGGAAGGTAAATTGCTGGGGAACAAACTAGCAATGTACCAAAAGAATGCCTGTTTACTCCTGGTCACCCATCTTCGAATACATACATTCAAAGGCATATTTCAGCTGCACTGGGCATGCCTCCACCAGTACTATCCTTGCCAAGCCATTCCCCAAAAGTGTTGATTATGCCACACTGGTACCTCTCCTATTGCATATGACATGGTCTCTTCCACCAGCACTTCCCCTCATCCTCAGAGGCATCTCTCATTCCAACAGAAGCAGCATGTGAGTCTCTCTTATCCTTACAGAGTCTCTGGTAAGTCAGCTACCTCCTTCCTTCAGCCCCAAAGGAGAGAGCGTGGAACAAAGTGGGGCTGCCACCGTTAATCCCTGAGCCCCCAGGCACTAATATATACCTTCAGATCTGTGATAGGGCAACTGATGAGAGGAATGGAATGAAAACCACATTACAACTCTGTCTTCTCACCTCCATGTCACTTGTTGATGAGAGAATGGTAGAGTTGAGAGAAATTAATCCCACCGCCACTACCATGCTGCATCCAGCCAGGTCTCTGTTATACAGGCCATGCCAGTCTTCATGCAGAATGAAATCTTGGATGGTTGCTGTGTTCTAATTTACTGACTTGGCATTCACCAGAGCACCACTTTTCAAGATTATGTGAAGTCAGGGACAGTTTAGGGGCAACCAGTTCCCAGTCTTCTACCATGACAGCATAACAGACTCCCTGTTCCATATCTCTCTCTGCCCTGTGTGGTTCCTACAGCTACTTCCTGTTCCCTATCATCACCCTTCTCCTTAAAGAAACACATTTATCTGTCAACAGACAGCAACTCTGACTATAATGGCTCTGATAATAAACAAAATCAGATGAATCATCAACAGGGCTGATCCCCCCTCTAGGTAAGGAGGACTGGCCATAAGCCACATGTCCCGCTGGTGTCTCCCACAAAAAAGCAATTCTCTTTGGTACAACCCTTTTAGCAGCTCAGCTTTTATCACCTGTCCCAAGAATACTCATGTAGTTGTGAATGGGAGAAACTGGACACAGCTGGTCGCAAAACTGCTGACTTGCAGCACAGGAAGCCCAACTGAGCAAAGATGGATTCTGCAAGCTAGATTTCCCCTAGGAGAAGATCCAGCAATAGCAAGCAAGCAGCTAGATGCCAGGCAATGCACACACTGTCTCCCCTGACAGATGTTCCATGGGTAACCATCTCCCCTCATCATAAAGGTGTGGACAAGTAGCAGAGGTTTTTGAAGGTGATGACATTAAGAAATAGAACTTCAGCATCAGTGAACAGCTGTGATAGAAAGATTGCAAAGACGAAAAAGCATGCAATCCCCCCTTTATGTACTTGAGAGAGATAGTATAGAAATCTGTCATGTGAATGACAAAACTTGTTCTCCTTTTATTCCCTCTCTTTACAAGAAGATGCTGAAAGGGTTTTTTGGTTTTGGGTCCCCCCCGCCTTTTTATAGGGGGTAACCCAGAAAGGTTGAATCTTATCTATGGAAACTTGTTATCATAACTATACAGGGGCTATAGTCATGATAAAAATATAACAAAGGTTCAATAGGAATATAATCCTATGGGCTCAGTTAAAAATCAGACCAGCTTCTCTCTACCAGTGTTAGCCAGTTGTCTACAGAAATCATGCCATTCATAATTATGGGGAAGTGTGCCACCAAAAATCTATTCCTACCTGGTATAGGGAGTGATTTAAATATATAATTTTAACTCATGGTTTTCACTCTCCATTGTCCACCTGAGTAAATGGTACAACTAGAAACTTCAAGAGGTAGAATTAAAACACAATTAATAGTGGTGGAGCTTGAAGTGTGTGGAGGGGGAAGGGTGTGGCCATGGTGCCTGGGGGCATGGCCAGGGCAAAACATTGCCACCCGGGGTGAAGCGCCCCCCCCCCCATTCCTGGGCCACTGACCGTTGATGAATAGCATAATTAAAAGTAGTCAAAAGGAGGGAAACAGTAAACATCCATTATTCTTTTCTGTGGGGAAGACAACCCATAGTGACCCAAAACTCTATAGTGGCCAGTACCCTTATATAACTACATCAGTAATGCAAATAGCCTGCATCAGGGTTAGGCAGCTTTGTGAAGCTTCATGTATCTTGCATGATCCTTCACCATTGGTTGTTGTGACCAGGGCTGATAGGAACTTGTGGCACTTTTGAGACTAACTCTGAGAAAGAAGTTGGCAGCATAAACTTTTGTAGATTAAAATCTACTTCATCAGAAAGCTTATGTTACCAACTTCTTCCTCTCAGCCTTAAAGGTGCTAAAAGATCCTTTTGCATACTAGTTCAGACTAACATGGCTATGTCTCTGAATTCTAGGGCTGATTAGGATGCATTACTTGAAGAATGAGTTGAAAGATGCAGACAGGTTAAGCAAATCCTTGGAGTATATTGGTGAAGCTAGATCAGAACAGTCTTGGTTTTAAATCTTTTTATTTATTTACAAAGTGGTGGATACAGGTGCCTAAATTAAATTCATTTCCCCTGCAAGCAAGATAAAGAGCTGTTAGAAATAATAAAGGATGTAAATGGCCTATAAATTGAGCTCGCAAAAACACTGCACCAGAGATGAGGAGCCTGTGGGCCAGCATCTGTGATCAATGGCCATGCCAGCTGGGGCTGATGGAAGTTAAAATCTGACAACATCTGGAGGACCACACATTACCCAGATCCTGGACTGTATACAAATCAAAGTGCTTACTTAATTTTCTGAACCAAACAAATCACAAGCAGTGTGTTAGGTAGGTATGTAATTTATATATATGTATATTTTCTTTTCAGAAGGGAGCAGCCTTGCAGATTGGCTTCTACACTTCCATAAGCAGATATTACAAGCTGTTGGACACTTTGAAGAATCAGAAAAAGGACTCCTTGAAATGAACTGTAGAAAAATGAATACAGTTCAGCAGGCACAATGTATATCTGAGAAGTCTCATGCTGATGAAGAGGAAGTAAAAGACATGCAGTTGATGGCTTGTGTAAATCAACCAATCCAACAATTTTCATCCATGCATGAAGAAGAAAACAGAGCCCAAGAAATAGAAAATAAAGTGGTGGTGACTGAAACGGTTGTATCTGTACATCAAAGTACAGCGAGCCAAGAACTGGAACTTCCAGTGCTTGTGAAAAAAGAAAATCAAAGTATACCAGAGAAATCAGTTACAAAGCCAAGGAAGAATAATGGAAATGGGGTCCATTTAGTGAAATCTTCACGTACAAAATCATCAGAAAACATTGCTTTGGAAGACTTTCCAGGAAGCAATGCGAGCAATGTAATTGTATCCAGACAGATAGAAAACAGCAGTGTAAACAATCTGCAGAAAGCTCCCAATCAAGAAGAGCAGGCAGAGATAAAGGAATGCCTGGAAGAGAGAGCAAATAGGAATCACGGGTTGGTAGAAAAGCCCAGGGAGAGACATGACAGTGACAATCAGAAAGGCAAAAGTAATGAAATTGCCCAGAGGAACCAAGAATGTTCTACAAGGTCAGCAAACTTACCTAAAAGGATTGCCTTGTCCACCGGTGACTTGGAGGAAGAAGAAAATGAAAGGGACTGGATGAACAAAGAGTAAGAGCAAGTGGTCTTCTTTACATCTTCAGTAGTAGCGTTTCAGGGATTTTTTGAGCTGGGAGATTTTGGTTTTCTCCTTTCTTTGCAGAATCTGTAACAACCATTACTGGATTTAGGTATACAGAAAATGGCTGGGTATATAGAACACTATTCCCATCCAGTTTGCTTTTCAAAATATTCACCACAGTTCAACAGTGGTTTTGGCATAATTAAGCTAATTGAAATCAATAAGCTCACTCTTCTCTGGGTTCAAGGGTATAAAAGTCTGTGCATTGCAAAATATTTTCTGCCAAGCAGGAAGGTGTAGAAAATTCAATCAATTTATCTGCAAAGGAAGGCCATAGGCTCCAACCAACAGAACACTCTGAAATTCTGCCAGCCATCTTTTTAGCATGAAGAAGAGTTAAGGGAGGGTGTATTGACTCTGTCCTCATATTTCTCCTTGCAAACAGCCAACCAGCAGGAGTCAAGTTGCTGTTGTTGTTGTTTTTTTTAATAACTACAGCATATGTGCAGTATCCAGGCTGGTAGACCAGGATATGGGTTGAATGCCTAATACCCATTTCTCTTATGTAAAAATCAAGCATCCAGATACCTATCAACCATAGGATGCGTACCTAGACTTCTCCTTCTGAATACATACAACCTCAAGCTAGATCCACTGGTAGATTCATTATCCCACTGCTATGTATAAAAACTTCTATTATTTCAAATACAGTCAATTAACTTATCCATAAGTTTTTTAAATTGATAATTGAAAATATTAATATATATACTAACCAAAGGAGTTTCTCTCCTTTTGAACACTTCCTGATTATTAAGAACTACAAGCAGATGTCCCAGCATCAGGAACAGTGCCCTTATATGAAGAAGCAATACAAAGTCTTCTTAGAATTGGTGCCACATATTGTATAATGCTGTCCATGCAGAGGGCTGGGTGTGCTGATACTCCCCTCTTTATTTGCCCAGGATTTTGTGTTGCAGTGCTTATATTTATTATATCACACCCAGAGACTCATTAATATAGATGGGTTTATAGTGTTTTAATAGATGACACTTAGGCATGTCACAAGCATCACTTAGTTGTACTACTTAGAGAAACACTGAGGCTTTTCACACGTTACCTGTTTGCACGACTGGGGAGGGTGTCTAACGCGAAAAACCTCATCCGGAACGCTGCCACTTCTCCGCTGCTTCGTCCCGCAGGTCGTTTCCTGGTAGCGCGACCGTCACGCTAGCGCCCCACCCCTTCCTTCTGCAGCGCAGTCTGGGAGCTGTAGGCTGCACTGGGGGAGGAAGTGTGACCAGCCTGGCTCGTTTGACGCACCGCACACAGTGCACCGGGAGCATTGTGCAACTGCACAGTATTTTCGGCTTAGAGACGAAAATAAGAAAATGCGCGCACGTCCCGCTTTAGGCTCGTGAGCGTCATGTGAATGGGAGTGCGTCGTATGGACCGACACTCCCATTTACACAACGCTCAAGGGGCCCTCACGCTACAGAAACTGTGTGCAAAAAGGGCCCCAGTTAAGAAAATCAGAAATATTGACCCCTATAGTGAAGGGAGGAGGAGAGAGACCAAGGCTAAGAGAGACCAGCTTGTCTAAGGCTGGCCAATGGTTTCATGGCAGAAGAAAGATTAAACTGGGGACTTCTCGATTCCTAGCTCAGCTGCCACTCTATTCCATGGATGAGTTAACATTATCCTTTTCTCTTTTGTTTGCAAATCTGGACAATGATGTATTTTGTCTTCAGATTTCTTATAGGAGTGAATGGTTCTAATGAACCAGAAGTGGCCTGCTGTATTACAGCCCCTTGCAGCATTCTAGAAAACATAGTGGTCAAGTTTGTCAATCATTTAAGTTCATTGGTGGTGGATGATTCAGAAGAACTGGTCAGCAATGTCATCAGTGCTGGGTGCTCACAGGCCAGCCCACCGATTGTCTCTCCGGTTACTGTTACAATCCCATTTACTTCCCGCTATAGAGGAATGTTCCGAGACATTATGGTAAAGGTGACAAACTCAGACTTTCAGTCATGTTACTTAACTCCTGTCTCTTTGGAAGGACATCAAGGAAACCACAAGGTTAGTGAACTCTAAAGATTATGTTAGGAATGTGTGCTAGTAACTGGGAAGATCTGGTTTGGCCTTTGATTTGACAGTTCAGAAAACAGCCAGTTTCAGCTTTGGTTCATCTGGGGGCAGGAAGAACTTGGTTAGATCCAAATGTCAGTTCATAAATTTCAGTCTTTCTGCTTCCTGATAGCTATCACTGGAAATCCACAAATGGTTGTAACATTTTTTTTCTTCTTAGAATTGGATGACAACTTTCTCTTTGACAAGATACTATGCTTGGCATATTTCAGACAAATAGGCTTGGGGATTTTTCTGCTATATGGCTTCCAGTATTGTTTTTAAGGCAACTGTCAACAGCAGATGTTTGATTCTTAACAGGATTGGATCATCTGAGAGAACACATTTCAGAAGAAGAGGTGCAGGAAATTTTGTGCAAGATTAGCTCTTACAGTTAGGGAGCACTCATTTTCTTAGATTTTTGTAGGCAGTTTGATTCTTGTACATGCAGAATAGTGAAGCCTTAGACAACAAGCTTGCAAAATTTCAGAATGATTGGTGTGGCATTTTAGGTAGAGAGATACTATTTAAGGTGTGTCTGGAAGAGAGAAGTGATTTGTTTCCCCTTACTGCCTTCTGAGTTTTTTTGTTGGGGGGTGGGAGGGTCAATGTGTATGGCAATTTTAAGAAATCTACAAAGTTTCAGAGGGACGAGTACAAGGGCAGCAGTGTTAGGGGCCTAGCAAGTGCCCTATGGTATCAGGTCTGAGAGCAGGCCTGTTTATTCCTCAACAGTGTGGCTTCTTCATTGATACATTAATAGATTGGTGATCACACAGGAAGCAGCAGTCACACTTATGAATATAAAGTCGCTGTCAGATAAAGTTCCCCTGAAGCACAATGGTACAAGAAATCTGGCCCAGTTGTTGTAACTCTCATGTTGTTCAGATCCCTGACTTAAGTTAATTTTTCACATTAGAATTCATAATCTCTTCTAAAACAAAGCATCTTTCCTTCTTTTCCTTCATGCAGGGGACCTTTGCTGAGGTAGAAACCTGTCAGCTTGGAATTTTTTCCGTGGTTTCATGTTTAAAGAAAGAAACAATCATCATTCCAAAGAAAGGAGTTTCACGAAAAATAAGTATGGATTCCAGAATTTCATTTTTCTATCCATCATCAACATTCAGTTCTCGAGTCACCATGCATTTAAAGGTATGCTTGAAAGATATTGTTTATCAAAATCCTTGAGAATTCCAGGAAGTTCCTCATTGGAAAAATGCCTAAGCCCACTATTTGGAAGGAAGAGAGAAGCACCCTGTTAGAGAATGGGTAAAGAAGCAGACATTTTAAGTTGTAATTAATGTAGGGAAGCTCATATATGCATATTTATTTTACTTGTTTGTGTGATTGCTTTATATCATGCTTTTCTTCCAGTGCGGGAGCCCAGACCAACCCACCGTGTGATAAACAAAACACAATAGCTTAATATTAAAATTCTGTTAAACAAATTATCCTGTTTTTACAACTAAATTGAAAGCAAATTAAAAACATAACTGGAGGAGGGATGTACAGCCCAATCGTACCTTTAGTTGCCAAAAGCCTGCCTAAGTAACATGGCATATGCCTGTTGGCAGAATGATTTTTACTTTACTATTTATTTATACCTTGAATTTATACCCCAACCCTTCTTCTGGGATAGACTCCAAGGCAACTAACCAAAATATAAAGCAATATTATATTCAAGAATTGTATTCTACAAAAGTTAAAAAAAAGAATTAAATTCAAATGTTATTAAAACTATTATTAAAATGGTTAAAATGTATTTGAGACATAAACAGCTAATAAAAAAAACAGAAAATAAAACACAGCATGACCATTTCACACATATACTGCTAACACAATTCACACTTGAAAGGCCTGCTTGAAAGAAAAAGACTTCAGCTGTGGGTGGAAAGAGAACAGGGAGGGGGGCAATTGGACCTTCTGTGTTCCACAGCCTAGGAGCAGCCATGGAGAAGGTCTTCTTTCATATTCTCACCAAACATGCCAGTGAAGGTGAACAATAACAGGGAGGAGTCTAGCCTATCTTTTCTTAGAAGGGAGTTCCATATGCTAGTCACTCAGTGACTAACATACAAAGGAGTGGCTTATGTGTGTGAAATTGCCCTCATTAACCAGTCATCAGAGACAGAGCTTCTATATAGCCTACATAGCTGAATCATATTAACATATTCAGCCAGTGTTAACAAAGACAGTTTGCTGCCTGGGATGGAAATGCAAACATTGGACTATGACCATACACACAAATACCAATAATAGGGACATCATAAGCTACAGGAGTCTGTAAAGTAGGCATTCTGTGGTACTGTAATATGAGTGGCAGAAAAAAACACCACCCATCAGTGCCAAGTGTGAAAAGTGCACCCAAGCCTTGCACTCAAGACCTGCCCAGCCTGACACCTCTTTGTGTTCAGGTCTAAGCAGCCAGGGTGTTACCCTGTTTTCTGGGGGTCCCAGGAAGGACACCTAAATGCGCTCTCAATTATATAAGTTGGGGAAATTAGCCAAGAGCACAAGCTTGCAATGTGAGAGGCAGGGCAACGGAACAGAATCTTTTACCCCATGTCTACAGGGTCACGCTGAGTCAAGGAGCAAACAGGATTGAAATGACAAATGTGATCTTTATTAAAATACAATCAAACAGTGTATGCAACACACTCACACAGAGAACTAAAGAAATAAAGGTTGGAGTGGGATAGAGGGATTTTTAGAGGAGTTGTTGGTTTGGGTGATACTATACCTGTCCTGAAGCCCAGGTAGTCTGAAGATTGAGTTCGGAGATATGGAGTCTCAGTACGTGCGACTGAGGGGAAGCCTTGCCAAGCAAAGCAGCAGCAAGGCTGGATGGAAGTCGGGAATGATCCAAAGAAGCTCACAAAGTCAGGGGTTTATATAGGGGGAAATGTAGCCACAGGCCAGTCCGTACTTGGGGAAAACAATGAGTTTTGGGCTGGAGACAAAGCCTCCAAAAGCATGATTTTGTTAATTTAGCATGATTGAGTTAAGTCTGAATTGACAAAGGAGTAGACAGTATGCAAATGCAGAGTGCTTGACAGATGAGGATTCTCCTAATCAAGCCTCCTGCTCGGGGCAGGGAGTTCTTTGTAAGTAGTATATACATAATAGAGTACATGACTTTGAGGTCTCCTGAAGCGGCGGACGGCTATTTCTGGCCAGCCTGTATTGTGTTGGAATATTACAGCGATTAGTGGTCGTGCCTGTCTGCGAGCTTGTCCAGGGGACCTCGCAGACACATAGAGAGGGATGGTAGAAGAAAGCCAAATTATTGATATCAAAGTGATATCTAATATCCCACAAATCTGGGCTAGCAACTGCAGTAACAAGGGAGATCTCTGAATCAAACCAGTGCCAGGACAAACGGGTCTGCCTCAGTTCTCCCTTTCTGAGAATGCAGTCCCTTCCTCACTCTTGTCCCCCTCTCGCTTCTTCCTTTCAGGACTCTCCCCACTTTTTACTGCCTTCCCTAAATCTACCCTTCTCCCAGATGTAAGGATCAGCAGTGATTTATATTTTCCCAGACTGTGGTACTGCTGGCAAGATGATATTATTGGTAGCATGTATATTCCAGGATTCAAAATAAAACTCTGTGACACTGTTTTAAGGAACATAGAACTTCAAACATTTATTGTAACACTGTTACTTTAAATGTGTTTTGTACATAAATGTTTATAAACAGCATACCATTCTTCTCTCTCTCTCTCTTTCAATTCATTCGCTATCTCTCGTACACCCAATTTCTCAGTTCTCTCTCCTACAGAGCTCTTCAAATCTCCAACCTTCCCCAGACACACCACAAATCACACTCTTCTTCAAACACACACCAGACAGTTAAAATCCGTTATTTTCCTCTTTCCACCAGCCCCTCCCCTGGGCTATCCAAGGTTCCATTTCACCAGCCAATCAGCTTAAACACTCTCAGTGGCCAAAGAGGCTCTGTTATCAGGACCCCCTCCCGTCAGGTTCATCACAGGTGCCCAACCCAACCAAGTTATATTGGCATCTGAGACAGACAATCTTCTCCATGCACATACCTTTTTTGCTTTCTAGCAATAAAAATACAATGATAATGAACTCTAAAAATTCGCTATCTTTTCATGATACCAGAGATCTTGCTGTCCAAGATGCCTGCCAGACTCTGCCTACTGGTAGAGCTAACTGTGCTGTCAGCACTGAACTGAGTGATAATTTACAGAATAATCAGACTGATGAACAAGTGTGAATCTGTGGCTCCTTCAGTACAAGCTGTGACCAATGGAATCTGTGGCTCCTTCCCTACTTCAGTACTTCAAGAAGAGGAGCAACACAGGTGTGAGATGAAAAAATGGCAGAGAGACCACCTATGTAATTTTGGGCATCTAATATTACAGGGCAATGAGGAAATGAGGGAAAAAATTTTGTGATTACCACCACCCCCTTTTTTGCACAACAGTACTCTATCTCATTGCCAGTATCATGAAAGATTTTGAAAGTCCCTTCCATTCCCAAAGGAATTTGTCATGTGTGATAGAAGGTTGCTATTCAAGATAAAGAAGCTGTAAGGTTGCAGAATCAGTTATGCATTGCTTTCTCTTCTTGCCATTGTCTGAATGGGGTCTGAAAGAACACAGCTAAATTGCTGGTTATCTTTTTTCTTTGTACAGTGGCCCCTCCACTTTCATAAGGCTTTGGGACACAGAACCCTCACAAAAGTGAAAAAAGCATGAATAGATCTCACTCTCATTCCCTTCTGGGGCTTCCCCTTCCATTGCCCTTCCCCTTCCCCTTTCCATTGCCTTGCCTTTTGCTCACTGGGGTCAGAGGCAAGGGAGTGAAGAAGGAGCCTCAAAGGGGAAAATGAAGGCTCATTCCCTTCCTTTTGCCTCAACTTGAGTTCTTAGCACTGGGTCCAGGCATGTGCATATCTTCCTTCTCCCCTCTCGAGCTCCCCTTTCCATTCTCTTGCCTTTTGTCCTGGTGCTTGCCTTCCTTCTCTGCTCCCAGCAAAGGGAAGGGGAGGAGGAGAATGAGAGGGGGGGAATAGTCAAATTCACAAAGGTCAAATCTACAAATGTGGAAGGAGGATGCACTCCAGTAGTTACACTGCTTTGTTTCTTTTTAAAAGATTTCTGATACCAAGAAACTGAAATTGTCATTCACTTCACCTCTGGGTGGCAGCAAAAGCTTAAAAAACCCAGAAAGAGCTTAATCTCAGGCTAACTGTTACTCAGTTCAAAGATCAGTTCTACATGCCTGCCTTTTTCCTGTGAGGGCAAAAAAAAGGTGTTCATTTCTTTTAAAATTAATCAAACACTTTGACTAACAAAGACCCACATTCTCTAATAAAATCCCAGAGATCCTGTGAATCTACTGCATCCTTCCTGTGAACCACTTTTCTAATATATGTCAAAGAAGTACAACCAGAAAGCAGAGAGGAAGACAACTGTGTTTGAATCACAGTGTGGAAGTGACATGCAACAAAGTCACTCCAAGGTGTAAAATGTGAGTCAAATTCTCACATTTTAAAGTTAATGCAGATGTGGGTGATGGTATGACATGTAACATTTACTCTTCTGTGTTAAAACAGTGTTTTTGAATCATGGGGGGCATTTGACTTTTTTATGTAAAGGACATTTTTAAAAGAGAAATAAAAATAAATGTGTTGGTAACATTGTACTTGTAAATCCAGGAAGAATGCTTCCACTAAATTTACATACATTTTATGCAGTAACAGCTCGTGCTATTAGGGGTTTTAGACATAATTTCAAACTGTGGCTTGAATAGCCAACAACTTTTTATTCCAATTTTCCATATGTCTCCCAAACATCCCCCACTTGCCTCTGCTAAATCAGCAGTGGAAAAAAGATCTGTTTTACCATGTTTCAAGGAATCATCAGTTACATGATCCACAAACTTCACATACCCATCAACAGCTATTTTTTAGTGCAAATTTGTTAAAAAGTCTTTAAACATTTGATGTGGCAGTAAGGGAAGGCCTGCCGTAGATTCCAGTGGAGAGTTGACCTCTGAATCTCTCAGACCTGTATTATACCATGTATCAAACTGATTGCCTATGTAATATCACAGCTGAAAATAACTGGCGTCAATGGCCAAAAGAATCAACATGCTCTACTATTTAGAGTCTTAAACTAGTATTTCAGAGGCTAGGTTTAAGTCCTCACTGAGTCTTAAAACTCATCTAGTGACCTGGATCTAATTGCTTTAGGGGTGTATCGATGGGGTATATAAAACTGATATGACCCATAGAATTTTGTTAAGATAGTGTAGAGAAGATGAAAGCAGGTACACCACATTGAGTTCACAGAAGGAGGTGTGGGATACAACTGTAGCAACTAATTAATTAAGGCCATTTCCGCAAGGGGCGAGGGAATTGCCCCGTGCTGGTACTTACCGGACTTCTTGGCTCCACACTTGGGTCCAGGCTGGTCTGGAGCAGTGCATGGCCGCCACTCCGCACTGCTCCAGGGACAAAAATGGCGGCTTGCGGTTGGTCAAGGCTCTCCACCAAACGCTGAAGCTCGCCAGCCTAAAGCTCACTCCCGGCAGATCACAGGCTTGCATTGGTGCGAGCCTGCAAATCTGCACTGGAGCGCGGCCACGAAGTGGCGTGCTCTATGCTTTTGAAAGACCTGTTTCAAGCGGTCTTTCAAAAGCTTGCTGGATGACCACTTGGGGTCGTTCCGGAGCGGGCTGAGGTGCAGAACTACACTAAGTAGGTCCGACCCAGTCCGCTCTCAGGTGCAGACGTCCTCCCTGGAGGATGCTCTGCACCGTTTCTTTAAGCCCGTGTGGAAATGTATAGGCAATTAATAGAATTTATTAAGCAGAATTAATTGAATTTAATTAATTGAATAATTAACTGTGATTAATTAATATAAATTAATTAATTACAGTTTAATGTAGTATTCTAAAAATCTGTTGGTGTAAGATCAGAGTTTAGGCTATTTTCTGTTTTCACTCTTTTCTCTTGACTCAAGCCCCACATAGCCAGGAATCTGAAAGCTAAAGCTGATGCCTCTACAAGGTATGCCCCATGATCAAGAATGATGGTGCAGAGTATCAAAATTTGTACTTGCTTAGAAATTACTCTCCATGTAGGCATATTTTTCATTAATCTTTCAAGGCCTAGAATTATTTGTCTTTCCCAATGGGGCACCCCCAAACCTTGTTAATACACAGAAGTAAGCAATAGGCAACACAACTCCTTTGAAAGTATTTCTACTACCTTCATTTGTAAATCACTAATAGACCACGGGATGTGCAGAGGCAATTGTTTAGTCGATGTTGCATGCTTATTTTAGGTTTTCTTTTAAAGTGAACAGAAGTTGTTGCTCCTTTTGCAGATTCCCATGCCCCTAGGAACTTTAATCCCATCTGCCATACTTATGGAGGGAATTGCACAGATGGGGGAAATCCCTTTTCTATTTACTCAAACCATTTCCTTCCTCTATAGGAAAGGGAAGCCCCTTCCTGAATATCAGTATTGGGTCAACATAGCCTATGGCCAGAATTCAACTCAGTTTTAATGAGAAGAACAGGGGAGTAGCAGTGTTTTGAAAACACTGTTATCTCAACAGGAAAGGACGGATTTCTTAACACTGTAACTGCATATTAGCTCTCAGTTTTGCCAAAAAAAGTAGATAACAAAATTAAAGCTTGAAAAAAGTTGCTGTTTTGGACCACAGCCCCCACAAGCCTTCAGTCAGAATCCTACCTTCAAGGAAGTTTCTATACTATTGTTGTTGTGTATCTTCAAGTCATTTCTAACTCACAACAATCCTAAGGTGAACCTATCACAGGCTTTTCTTAGCAAGATTTGTTCAGAAGGAGTTTGCCTTTGTCATCATCTAAGGCTGAGAGAATATGACTTGCCCAACGTCACCCAAAGGGTTTTCATGCCCAAGTGAGAAACTGAACTCTATTTGTAGTCATAGTCCAACACTCAGGCCACTGAAACATATTGGCCCCTTTTCCACACTATGCTAAGACTTAAATGTACTTTAACCATGCATTAGCTAAGGGCCTACAGTAGTGGTCCATAGGTCAAATCCAGCTCTCTCTGAGCAATATGTGTGTGTGTGTGTGTGTGTGTGTGTGTGTGTGTATATATATATATATATATATAAACAATGGGAAACACCTTGGAAGCAAGCTTGTTGCAGGATAAGAGTCAAGAACTGCTGCTTTAACACCACCTTTTTCTTCTGAAACTACCAATCCAAAAATTGTCAGTCATAGGGCAGGTCTTTGGATGACAAGTTTTCGAATAGAGAATACTTCTTTTGCATACACTGTTCTGTGGAGTATTGTGTGCATTGATTGCAGGGCCAGCATGAGGCATGGCTACTCTCCTCACTGGGCCCCACATCTACACTCTCTCCTCCTCTTCCCTTTATAAGGATAGGAAGCAGTATCAGAGGAAGAACAACTTAGATGGAAAATAGTCTGATAGTCCTGGCATCTTGTAGTTCTCATAATATCTCTGTGGTCCAACTGTAGCATGGCTCTGGAGCAGGAGTAGGAAACTGTTCAGATACCAGGGCTGGTTTTCCACTCACAACTCTCCCATGGGCCAGCCCCTCTGAGTATGCCAAAATACCCTTTCCCTTCCCTTTCTCTTCCAACATGGCAGCTAGAAGTGATGTCATGTTATTTCTCTATTTTGGAAAACAAACAGAGGGAAAATGGAAGTATTTGGGCTAAGGACTCTATGGAGGCTTGGGGGTAGAGGAACTTTTTTTTTTTTTGCACATTTGTGTAGATTTATAGAGCTTTGGCCACAATTTTGGGGTGAAAATCACCCAAAAATCATGCCAGAAAAAAATAAATCAGGAGTTCAGGGACCTTGATGGAGTGAGGAGGCTTCAGGGGCTAAAAAAGTGGGGCCCAAGGGTCACATGCAGCTTAAATGCTACACTTTCCCCACACCTGCTCTAAAATAATCATCTGTTGGACTCCTTGGCCCATTGTGAGGATATTTAAATGGCAAGTGCCAACCATGGTCACACAGGCTTCAGTACTAGAGTACTTGCAGCCAGAATTTTGGATCAGCATTAGGTCTCCTGATGGCTTAGGTCATTAGCAAATGCCCAAAAGAATTATCCCTCATAGCACACCTGAATGCCTGGACTGATAATTGTTGTTGTTCCTTTAAGTCATTTAAGTCATTTCTGACTTATGGTGACCATAAGGTTAACTTATTATGGGATTTTCTGGGACAGAGAGTGCATGACATGCCAGAGGTCATCCGGTGGGTTTCCATAGCCAAGTGGGGAACAGAACCCTGGTCTCCTGGGTCATAGTCCAGTGCTCAGACCACTATACCATACTGGCTCTCAGACTAATGATACATAATGGCAAGAAGACTTATAATAACTACAACAGTGATAACAATAGCAATAGTGACAATACCAATACCAATTGTGCACAGGTACAACCGATCGAGCCATCCACAATTTCCTTATTGAAAACAAAGCATGATGCATATCATTCAGTAGTGTCGACAAGCCCTCTGGTGCATCTGGAGCATCCCTCATCCCAGCCTTTCAACAAACCTGTCACAGTTATTCTACCTTGTTCTCCAAATCAAGAGAAGAAGATGGAGGGTGATGAGATGGACCACGTGAGAGCGGCAAGTGCTTCTGCACACAAGGTTACCAGTATGCATCCTTTTCGGTGAGCAATAATTACTACCATTTACAAGTTCTGGTGATCTAAAGAATGAGAAAGGATTTCCTGTCAAAAACATTGTCAGTCACTGGAAGAATTTTAATTCCTGCATGTGAATGAAAGGCTTATTGTTTTGTTTGTCAGCAGGAGCAACACCTCCACCAAAAAAAAGGTGGTACAAAAATGTATTGAGCAGAAAATACTGTATCCTCTGCAAAATCTTTTATTTAACCCAAAATGTAAGCCCTTTGTGCAAGAAAACTTTTACAAAATTGTCACAAAAAGGTCCCAAAATGCAAATACAACAACACATGCAAAAAGTATTATAATCTCAGCCTGAAAAGTAATTGCTCTTGTATGCAAAAATGAAAAAGGGAAGAGTGTTATATTTAATGAATTGTATTCCTGATCATTTTCTGTAGACATTCATTTCTTAGCAACTTTTTATGCGTAACACAGCATGTGCATTATTGTGAGAGATCTCCCAATGAGGTTTTTTTTAAAAAGCTTTTTTTTTTTTTACTTTTACTAATCCTCCCATTTTTTTTTCTGTGAAACAAGATATATTCCCAGTTTCCCAGCACAATTGCTGAGATCTTTGTGCACAAATGGCTAGTTACTATTAGGCTGTGCCACTAGGTTCCTGGCCTGGTCAGTTTATCCCTTCTGCCCATTTCCATAAACTTGACCATTCCTGATCTACCTGTTGAGTTCCCCTGTTTCACTCCATAACATATGGGATCCTTTCTTTTAACTGTAGTAGCATCATGTTTGTATATCTAGCCATCCTTCCAGCAGCAGTTAGCAATCTAAAGCAGAGATGGAAAAATGGATGCACTGATTTTGATGTCCCAAGATGGAATAAATAAATCTACAATGTATATGGAAGAATCTGACATGGGATTTACAGCAGGTCCAGAGTGTCCATAACATCTTGGTCAAAATTCAATTGTTAGTTCCAACTATAATAGACTAATTGAATCGATGAAACTTAAATCAATGTTTATTTACCAAGATCTCACTAATTCAATAGTTCTAGCTAGGATTCATATGTACGTTTAGCCCATAGCTCATTTCACATTCAGTGAAGCTTGACACTGCTTTTAATAAATGTTGCAACAAAATGTTCTGTCAATAGTGAAATAGTGAGAACTTTCCCAAGAAATATAAGAATGATATGATGCAGCAGTGTGATGGAGCAGCTTTGTACTATCAACAGAGTACACAGCATTTGCATTCATATTCAGTGGCATTGCAAAAGTTCTGGGAACTAAGAAAGCTTTTGTTTGCTCAATTGAGACAGCAAAATAGCATATTTGCACTTACTTACTTACTTACTTATTTATTTGACAACACCACCAGCCCTGCCATGAGTGGCCCATTTTTATACACACATGAATATGGTAGCTCTTATGTGATCTAATTTCAGGGAGACTTTCTAGACAAACTCTAGCTATAAGCACAGTATTCACCTGAATTTTTTCTCTTTGGTATAAATAAGGTTCTTCTGGTACCAAAACATGAAAAATATCTCCCACACTCAAGAGGTAGGTGGGTGATTTTAATTTTGAAAATTGCTGGAAGTTTTTTTTTTTTAATGACAGTGGGGAAGTCAGAAGTGTGGACTGGCCCTCTGACATTCTGCAGGAAGTCCCAAATCCTCGACAATTGTTCACTCCTGATTTATATGTACGCATGTTGAGAAAATGAGAAACAATTATAAACAGGCACTGCTAACCCTAACAGGCCATTTGATCATCAACTTACAATCCTCAGAAAGCCAGTTAAAAATGTCTTGGTAACTTTTCTCAGCTATTTTCTAAATATGTATTGTTTTCTTCTTCCCTAATAAAACTGTAAAACGATACTGCAAATAGATGTGATTTCACATCCCTCTCCTCTCTCTCTCTCTCTCTCTCTCTCTCTCTCTCTCTCACGCACACACACCATGATATGCTAATTCAATAAATACTAGCCTGACAGGCCAGATAGATAACATGATTCCCTCCAGATACTTTGGGTTACAGCTCTCTTCTGTCCCAGCCAACCTGGACAATGGTTAAAGAGGCTGACACCTATAGTCCAAAAATCTGAAGAGTGTCTTGTTGCGTACTGTTATAATAGGCCAGTAGTGTCAATAAAAAGATGTCTAGCAAGAAATATGAGAATCTACAAAGAAAAAGTTGTCTTTTTGCCTGATTCACCTCAACTAGCACAGTTCTCAGTGACCTAAAATATTGAACAGAAGAAGACTCTCCGGGCTAAACACAAATGTTTTAGTTTCCAAAAAGTTGCAGGTTTTGTTTTTAGATTTTAAGTCTTGATCATGTCTTCTGATTCTCCAGAGCAATGAGTGCCTCCCCAAGAAAACATGGGGGGAATCTGAATGAATCCTTAAAATTATTGGGGTACAGAAACAAAGAAGAGGGATGGGTGCTAATGGATGACATCCCAGTGCGAAACTCACGGAACGGCCTTGTCTCTTTTGAATTGGATGAACCCTTAGAGAGGTGAGACAACATACTATATTTTTTGTTATTTTATTAATATATTATTACCCTACATTATATCAAAATATCTCTGGGTCACTGAGTTAGAACACTTTAAAGCAACAGAAATAATTTAAATAAGCTAAGAACATATTAATCATATAATGAGTTTTAAAAGATTTTAAATATTTCAAAAGTTTAAGAACTATCACTATTTGAGATGAATTCATGAGGCCCAAAGGCACCTAGATGAAATCAGTGTTGGCACCAATCAGACTTCCAGAGGGAAGACATCCCAAAATTGGGGTCCACTCCCATGTCCCAACAGTGTCCCGATCTCACTGGTAAGACGTAGAGGAGCTCCCTGCCCTTTTCCACAGCAGACTTCAGTCCTTCAATAAGCACTAATGAAGTGCCTAAACATTAAAAAAAAAAATAACCTTGAGGAATGTGAAATTATTGACTAGCTGTACAATGCAGAAAAAAATCTTTGCCAAATAGCTGGAATGTCTTATAGTTGAAATTCTTGACCTGAAATATATTTCATCACAAGCAAGATGAGACCTATTAATCTCACTTGAGACGTTTTAGTAAGAATGCAGAAAAAAGAGGTGCCAGCATGCATTCTGCTTTATTTCTTTTTCATATTTGAACTCTCTGGGTATTTGTATTTATTTATTTTATTATCTATTTATTTTTAAGTTTTACCTCACTTTTCTCCCAGCATAGTATTCAAGGTGGCACGTAGTATTCAAGGTGGCACACAATTAAATTAAACTTAGATATTAAAACACAGAAGTTAAAATAACAAGTTTAAAACAGCATTTAAAAGATGTTTAAAGCATAATAAAATCTGTATTAATGCATGTTTAGAGAAGCAACATGCATTAGAAAAAAAGTAGGAAAAATACATAGTTCTCAATTTGCATTGTATGACACAGTAATTAATCTGCAATGACTTGGAGACTTTTATAAAAAAAGTTTGTTATATGGACAAGTTTTGGGGTTTTTTCCAGACCAACTACTTAAGACAGTAGGGCTGCAGGATAATGTTTTAATAGGCAAAAAAGGTTCCCCTTATAGAAAATGAGCATACCTGGGAGACATTAACAACAGAATCTTTTTTCTTCTCATCAGTTTTCTACTGTGCATAGAAAGGTTGTGTACTTGTTTAATGAGAAGTATTCAGTCATGAAATTGTTTGTCTTCAGACCAAAGTGATACACCTATATTTACCATATGATGGTTTGTCTGTCTCATTTATAAAAACTCACTACTTGAAGTTTCAATTAGTGAAGAATATGTTGTATGTATGATGGAACCCTTAAAACCACAGCATACTGTATGTTGTGCTAGTGAAGTACCTAAATACTGAGAAATGATTTTCCAGGAAACGTTTCATAAATCACAGTCAATTACTATTGTTTATCTTTCTGTCTCTATTTTTCTGCTATTTTGATATATGAATTGTATTATATATAACAAATGTTATATATACATTATAAATAACATAAACAAAGGGGACATACCTCAGTGGCAGAGCACAGGTTTTGCATATAGTAGGTCCCAGTTTCAAGCCCTGGTATCTCCAGGTAGATCTCGAAAAATTCCTCTCAGAAACCTTGGAGAGAAACTGTAAGTCAACAGAAAGAATACTGAGCTGGATAGACCAATGGTGTGACTCATTATAAGACAACTTCCTATGTTCTTCCAACAGTACAGTGATCTACCAGTCAATCAACTGAGTGATCAGTTGATACTTAAATAACAAAACAGAGAAGTTTAAATAAGAAGCCATTTAAAAAAGGAAAGCTGAGATGACTGCTTAAAGAATGCTTAGTGTGGAAGACTAAGGCCATTTCCTCACTACATTGTTATAGTACTATTATTCCACTTTCAGCAGCATCTGGAATCCTGGGGTTTGCAGTTTAGAATTCTCAGCCAGACAGCTCTTTGACCTCATAGAATCATAGAAACATAGAATCACAGAGTTGAAAGAGACCACGGGGGCCATCCAGTCCATCCCACTGCTATGTAGGAACACACTGCAAAGCATTCCCAACAGATGGCCATCCAGCCCCTGATTAAAAACCTCCAGAGAAGGAGACTCCACCACACTCCAAGGCAGCATATTCCACTGCCGGACAGCTCTGACCATCAGGAAGTTCTTCTTGAGGTTCAGGTGGAATCTCCTTTCCTGCAGCTTGAATCCATTGCTCCTTGTCTAATCTCTGGAGCAGCAGAAAACAAGCCCACTCCCTCCTTGACATGACATCCCTTCAAATATTTAAACGTGGCTATCATGTCCCCTCTTAACCTTCTCTTCTGCAGACTAAATAAACCCAGCTCCCTAAGCCACTCTTCAGAGGTCATAGCTTCCAGATCCTTCACTATTTTGGTCGCCCTCCTGTGGACACGTTCCAGCTTGTCAATATCCTTCTTGAATTGAGCTGCCCAGAACTGGACACAGTATTCCAGATGAGGTCTAACCAATGCAGAATAGAGTGGTACCATTACCTCCCTTGATCTAGACACAATACTCCTATTGATGCAAACAAGAATCACGTTGGCTTTCTTGGCTGCTGCATCACACTGCTGACTCATGTTCAGCTTGTGATCTACCAAGACTCCTAGATCCCTTTCACACATACTGTTATCCAGCCACACATCCCCCATCCTGTATTTGTGCATTTCATTTTTTATGGTTAAGTGTAGAACCTTACATTTCTCTCTGTTGAAATTCATTTTGTTAGCTTTGGTCCAGTTCTCCAATCTGTCAGGGTCATTTTGAAATTTTATGCTGTCCTCTGGGGTATAACCCTTCCCAATTTGGTGTCATCTGCAGATTTGATCAGCATGCCCTCCACTCCTTCATCCAAGTCATTGATGAAGATGTTTAATAGCACTGGGCCCAGGACAGAACCTTGTGGCACCCCAGTAGTTGTTACCACAGTTCTGTCATGCCCAGTGATAGCACTAGATATCGCCTTGATATCAAACTTATTTGGCCTTCACTTGACCTTTCTCTGCCACCCTGCTCCACGTGTTTGCAAGGGCCACTGGACAAGTACATAAACAGGCGCAGCCGGTAATGGTTGGACATTCCAATCCCCACTTAGGCAGGCAGATTAATGCCACTCCGTAGCTTCAGGGACCATTTCTTGCAGACACACCTTGCTTAAGTGCGACTTTACACAAAGAAGCACAGCCCTGAGACGGCACCCTCTCAATGCTGAGCTATTTGCATACTGGCTACACTGTTCTTATCCAGCGCTAAGCTAATCATGTAAAACTTGACTTTTTCCAGCGCTTTTGTCCTGCTCCAAATTTCCTTTGTTCTCACTGAGCATGGCATGGCTTGTAGGCACAATTCACCCTATAAAAAGTCCTTGATTCTCAGTCCACCTTGGATCGCCCTGGACTTCCATCTAGCCTTGCTGCCGCTCTGTCCCATGAAGTTGTCCTCTCAGTTCCCAATAACTGAGTCTGCCTCTCTTGTTGGAACACTCCGGACTGCTATCCCACCTTGCTGTCGGTTTGTCCAGTGAGTCGTCCCCTCAGCGAACCGCGCTGAGCTTTCTTCTCTGCAATCCTCTGCTTTTCTCCAGGACTACGAAATAAGATGTCATATCACCCATTTCCCCCGAAAACTCTCATCTCTAATTTCTAGTTAGCTGTGTGCTTGCGGTGCCTTTTCTGTTGTTTGTCCTTTAATAAAGCTATTATTTTTACTATTTTAAAACTGACCTGACGCTGTATACGTAGGCTTACAAGATCCCTGCTAAGTTACCCTGCCTCTCGTTAGCTTAAGTACAAGTACAAGTTTATTATTACGGCAAAAAGCCAGCAATTATCAACAGTGACTTTACAATTTAAGCACTAGAATACATTTTAACACAGTCACGTTACGGCGCAGTTACAATTAAAATATAAAATAGAAATTAGAAAAAAATTACAAAGAATAAAACAATTACAAAGCATAAATCATAAATAACGATTGGGCTAAAACAATTAAACTAGAGCACATAGTTAACATATTTAAAAGTTTGGCTAGAGTACTTGATTAATCATAAGTTTACGACAGCTCATAGCTGCTGCACAAAAATTTGCAACTTTAACTGTAATCTGTGTATTAGTATCTGAAAAAAGAAACTCTATATAAAATTTTTCTTGTCTACCAGGAAACTTTTGAATGAGAGGAGTTATAAGAGTTTTTCTAAGATCACGATAAAATGTACAATAAAACAGAACATGACATACAGACTCTACCTCATCCAATCCACAATACCATATTCGTTCTGAGTAGGGGATCTTTTTAAATCTTCCTTCCAGCACTTTCGAGGGAAGACAGCTTAAGAGAGTGCTCGAGTCAATTTCCCCATCTTGTGTTTTTATTTGGTTATTTGGGTGCCCCTCCTGGGACCCACACAATACAGGATAACATAGTCACTTCTCTCCAGGATGAAAAGCAGCCATTAGTGAGTACGCTTTGGGTTCAGTCAGTAAATCAATTACAAATCCACCTAA
>CAOLHI010003296.1:0-189647 GCA_948474755.1 Ctenosaura bakeri
AACTGTCAAGGATGCGCTCCCTGGTCTTTCTGTCTACATGGATGCCCGGAGGGTCCTCATGGTCACCAAAGGTGGCCTGGGCCAGGGCAACCCCTAACTGCCCACGTCCCACCCACCCGTAGCCTGGTGCCATGGAATCAAGCCTGGACCCATTCCACCTCCTGATGGCCCAACTTGGAAGCCCTGGCATGTGAGCTGCGACCTTCCAATAGTCCCTGTCCTAATCGCTGTCAGTACCAGACTCACCAGTGGATCCCACGCTGTCTGAATCCTCCCTGCTCCATCTCCTATGCCTTTTTCTTTTGCCTTTTGTACTCTTGCTCCCCCTGCTAGAGTGAGCTGTGTCCTCCTCCACCCCAGATGAACTGCTTGAGCTGCTGCCAGACAAGGAGGAGGACCTCCGCCTGTGCCTAGTGCTGCTAACTGCCCACTGCTGCGGAACCTCGGCAACCTCAGGTGCCCCCGCAGAGGCAGACCTGGACTTCAAGGACTCCATCTTCTCTGCAAGCTTCTCCAAAGAAAGTGGGGTGCCCTCTAGAACCATGCTGTTGGGAACTGCTGTAGGTGACGAGGCAGTGCCACTGCCCTCATTTTTCTTCTTACATTGGCTGCCCGACAGCCTGAGCTCAGCCCATGACTTTTGAGCCCACTCCACCTGACTCCTGGTTCTGGGCAATGGGACTGCTGCTGCTGCCCCAGATTTTTTCTGTGGCATGATGCCCTGGAAGGGGGTAGAGAAGATGAACAGCTCTCACAGGGGGTGGTGCAGGGCAAGAAGGAGCCACCTAGCCGGGCCTGGGCAGTACTGGCGAGCGCCTAGTTGCCAGGAAAAATTCACAATGAGCAGGGGCACGAGCCCCAACATGCCCAGCCTGCAACTGGCCAAGCTAACGAGGGCCAGCTACTAGCAGCATGCTTGCTCCGCAATTACAGCTCCTAGCCCTGAGAAGGGCTATTGGTTTAAATTATGAAGAGGCTCGTGCACCACAGATGCTAACGCTGCTGCCACCACCACCACCGATGCCACGCCACCACGGCAGCACACCATCACCACCTCACCACCACCACATTCACCCAGCTGCTAAGCCACTGCTACTTCTCCACCGCCGCCGCCTCTCACTGCTCTGAAGGTCCATTCTCCACTGCCACTGAGAAGAGCCTGACCCATGATGGCGGCTGGCCTCCTATATCCTCAGCGAGCAGACCTGACTCACTCAAACCCGCTCCTCCAGCCAATGAGCTCAAAGACAGCCACTTTGAACACATTGGCTGGTGGCCAAACAAAAGGGTAGACCAGGGCATGCACAGACGCATGTCCAAAATGGCCACCACCAGCCTGAAGCCTGGAAGAGCCTCCAGGAGGAAGCAGCCACGTCCCGAGCCACAAACATGCTGAGCGGTAAGTTTCTCAGCGCCCTTACTGCTGAGTTTCTGACTCTGATAACTGAAGCCCCTGTCAGAGCTGATGATGATGCGGTCCCTTTTGCTCAGGGTGGAGATGACAAGCAGCAGCAGCAGCAGCTGTTGGTCCCTGTGGCTCTGGCTGGAGATGAGTTCTGCAGCTCAAGGGCTCCCCCTGCTGCCATGGACCAAGCAGGTGTGGACGTTCCTCTGCCTGCTCCTTTAGAGCAACAGGGATCCGATTCTGTGCCTGCTCCTTTGGAGCAACAGGGATCTGATTCTAAAGAGGTTCTGGAGCCTGGTTCAATAAGCCCCCAATCAAGGTGGAGACTCAAGAGGGCTGTGCAAAGGGAGGCTTCCTTGGTTAAGTTTAAGAAGCGGTGACCAGACACACCTGTGCCTGGGGCTATATAACTGCCTGCCTGGAAGCTTCCCTTTGCTTGGGGCAAACTTCTTACAAGTTGTCCTCTTGCCTGTACCTTGCTCCCAGCACCCGGTTCCTGATACCTTTACTTGATCTCTGGACTCTTGAACCTTGGCTTTGGAACTCTGACTATGGCTTCGCTTGGTGCTCTGGTAAATGAACTTCCTTGAGTAGAAGTGCTTGCTTGTCTCCTCCCAGCTGGACTTTGCTGGCTCTCCCACTCTCTTCTCTGGGCTGGCTTGCCGCCCAGGTCTCTGACCTTGACACTGACCTGTATTTGTTATCAGCTTCTCCTGGCTGCCAGCCCAGACCAAGCTAGGACACCTGTTGCTTGTTATCTTCTTCAGGGCAAGCTTCTGGGGAAACTTCTGCCTCGGATTCAGAATCCTCCTCCTCATTACCAGGGTCTCCAAAGCAGGGCATGACAACTGTCTTATCCAGTACCTGTAACTTTTCCCCATATTCCCCAATCCAATCTGTATTCAGAGTTATTAACAGAGAGAGGTTGGGCTCCTGAGGGAATACATTGCCATCCTCCTTGGTGTTAAGTCTCATCTCCATAACAACCAGCCTATTCAAAACAGACACAGTTGACTGAGGCCCAAGAGCTCTCTGGTTGAGAATTCTAAAGGTCCCTCCCTAAACTTCAAACCCCAGGATTCCATAGGATCTTCTTAGGCAGCCAATCTTATGGTGTCTTTGCCTGACACAGCCAATCATATGAGGTCTTCGCTGACACAGACAAACAAACGTTGACTTTTATATGTTAGACAAGATAGGTCTGAGGTGAAGGGGGCTGGGGCTTGGCATTTGATCGTTATGTTCAAAAGTGCAGGTTTGTCGATTTTCATATTCTGCCTTTTATGGAATTTTTAAATGGTTTTAGTTTTATAGGTTGCTTAATGGTTTTTAGAAATTAATCAGTCTCTCTCTCTCTCTCTCTCTCTGTATCACTGATGTTTTTGTATGTTTTTACTCTGTTGGTGTTAATGTTTTGTAAGCCATCCTGAGTCCCAGAGAAAAGATAGGACATAGGTGAATAAAATAAATAATAGATATCCAATTATGTTTCAGATTTGTTTCCTTCTTTACAGCAGTTAAAGTAATGGATTTTGCCCCCATCTGCTTGCTTAGACCTCTTTCCAAACAGAAAAACTTCCAAGGAGAGAGAATCTGTGCTTTCCTACAGAGGTTGGGCATTTTGAATGGGATAATGAAGATTACGGCTACCCTGTTAGAACCATACAAAAATAATTAACCTTAATAGGCATGTGAAAAATGGCAATATGGACACGGTTGAGCTAAAATCCCTTTGAAACCTTTTTGTTTTTAAATAAAGGGAGTTTTGAAATTCCATTTCATTGTTGAATTTAGATATGCTGAAAATGGGAAATTGCAGTTGCCCTCTGCTGCCACCTTTATTAGTTCTTCCCTAAATGCTCTTCCTTTGTCAAAGGTACTGATTTTATGAGCTCATTAATTCTGCTGTGCTAATGCACTTTTCTTATCTTCTAATTAGCCACTAGTCTCCTTCCGGCATATTTATGATGCTGTCTTCCCGTCTCATTTTTGTCTTGCCATATGGAGACAGATGCCCACTCCAGAAACCAGTTCAGTTTGATGTCCTCATATTCCTTGAGCATTTCCAGCTGCACCAACTACCTTTCACATTAAGATAAAACTAAAATGGCCCAAATCCCCTAAACACTCCATATCCCATTTCGTCTTGTAAACCAAGCTGGATTAGTCCTGGTTAGTACTTGGATGGGAGGCCGCCAATGAATACCAGGTACTGTAGGCTATATTTCAGAGGAAGGAGTTGGCAAAATCATCTCTGAGTATTCCTTGCCTTTGAAAACCCTATGAAATTCATGGGGTCACCATAAGTTGGCAGGCGACTGGAAGACATAGGTACAGATACAAAATAAAATGGAGTGGGGCTGTGGATCATGTAAGGTAAGAGATATGCTCTCATCTGTAAAATTTTAAAAGACAAAACCCAATGAGTGAATATAAAATAAGCTAGTGAATATAAATACAAAGTCTGCTTGACTCCCAAAGGAATTGATTTTCCAAGTTGGAGATCTTATGTAATTTCTAAGCACTGCTTCTGGAATAGTTAATTTTTTAAAAAAAGGAAGTAAAAGTTTCTCAAGTTTGCCTTAATGTTTTCAACACAATCCTGGTGTGAAGGAAAAAGACAGCAGGCCAGTGGATTACCTTAGCCTTATGATAGTCAGTTCTTCCAGCACAAATTAGGAAGCAATAAGTACTCTGTCTATATTCATGTTGCAGCACAAATATATCTGCTGCCCTGGGCAGAATTTAAGTATTTATTAGAGCCCTGGGCTAAATCCTAAGCTTCAAGTCACAAGACACTCATTCTCCCTGCTACGTACCTCAGGTAATGCCCAAATTGTGGAAACTGTTAACACTCACACAGGAACCTTGAAAAACCTGAACAATTCTGATGAATATCCACATCACTGACAATATATTAATGAATGTTCACAATTATTTGGTCCAGTCCAGACATACAGCCTTTCTGCACCCCACTCCCATCCTGCAATGGGAGAAGGATGGGACTGAAACAATGCTTCTGTATGATGTTGTCGCAATCCCATCCTCAGGTGGTGCAATCACAGATTAAATCATTGATGGGTTTTCCCTGTTAATGATCTGTGATCGCACCACCATCTCGTACCTACCTGTCCTGCAGAAGCTGCAGAAATGTGATGGCTATGCTTCCTAGTGCAGTGCAGCCTGGGAAAGTGCCCAGCTGCACTGCAGAAGGAAGATGTGTGGCCATTGCACTCCCTTCTGCAGGGAGCCAGCCAATGTGAAGGAGAGCGCTCCCATCATGCTCCCTTCCTGGCAGAGCTGCTGCCAGGATCCCCACCAATGACTTTGGAAAAAGGCAGGGTACGGAAAGGGCCATAGTCACACTTTGAGCAGAACTGTTGAAACCAGTTTAACCTGTTACACACTCTTGTGTCCTAATCAATAGATTCTGCTGTACAGGAATGCCTTGCTTTTTCAGCTCTTGTTACGCACCTGATTCCTTTCCCATATAACTCTTGATTTCATTTCTCTCTCACTTCCTTTTTCCTCTCCCCATTTACACTCCTCATACGCTAGTCCTTGTCAAAATGTGGAGATCTGGGCCAGCCAGAGCCCAGATCTCAGGCCTGCTTTAAATTCTCCCTTCCTGGAGAAGCAGTACCCTTTTATATATTTACCACCCCCTGGCTCCCTCTCCACACTTATATCCCCCTTCTGCTTTCTCTAAGCCCACAACCATTGTGGATACAGGGCAAAGTGTTTACAGTTTTATCCCAACTGAATATGCCAATTGTGGAAGCATGTGTAGCTGAGCTCAAATTAAAGAGACACTGTATGGAAGTGCTCTTTTATATATTAAACAAGCTGACAAGGGAAAGGTATTTGGCAATGAAATGTTATCAAACATTAAAACACTTCCAGCTGTTAACAGGCAAACACTTCCCCAACACTCTCTCTCTCTCTCTGAAGGAACTCTTCACACTCACAGAAGGAACTCCTTTTCAAACCCTGTTTCTGTTATTCTTCTGTTCTGCTAACTCACCCACCGAGCCCCTCCCTCTGGCTAACCTGGGTTCTTCAGTCAGAGAACCAATCAAATTAAATCCCTCTCTGTTGTTGGGGTGGCTCTGCTGGCTATACCCCACCGGGGGTTCATCACAGTCCTTTTCTTCTTTTCCTTTCCTCTTTCTCTCCCCATCATTCCTAGCCAAACATCTACTCCTTCTCTTCTCCTCCTCTCTTTTTCACCACATCTTCCAATTACATTCATCTTCTTCCTAGTCCCACTCACTCTCTCTCATACTTTATTTCCCACACAGAGACAAACAGACCAATTGTCCCAATGACATGTGTCTTCTTCCTTGTCCTGCTTTCTTTCTGATCATCTTCCCCTTCTAGCGATATTTCTCGTAGTTGGACTCAGTCATCCTCCTTCCTCTCTTCCGTCTTTCTACATCTTTCTCCTTAGCCCCCCCACCAGAAACCTTTGATGGGGATATGTTAGACTGTCAGCTCGTGTCATTGAACGCAATGGGACTTGCTTCTGGATGTATATGTGCATGTGCCTTCAAGTTACCTGTCAACTTATGGTGACCCCATGGGTTTTCTTAGGCCAGGAATTCTCAGACGTGGTTTTGCCAGTTCCTTTCTCTGAAATATAGCCTACAGCACCTGGTATTTGTTAGCAGTCTCCCATCCAAGTACTTGTCAAGGTTATATGCCAGGCAGGCATGGTTTCCTCTGTGTGGACAGCAGAGGAAGAGGTGATGTGGCCAGACGAGCAGGTGCAAGGTCAGCAGGATTGTTTTGGCTATGACTTGTATACTGGAGAAGGCCACATGCCAGAATGCTGATTGGGTCACCCCACTTGTTCAGGGTGACAAGGGGATGTAAAAAGGCTCGTGTTTGCCTTTACCAGCTGCCAGTCAGGATTGCCTAGCTGGACCTGTCATGCTGCTGACAGTTTACATTTTGTAAGGAGAGATGCTGCCCGTTTATCTTCTGTTATTCTTACCTGTTTTATTGCTGCTGGAATGCTTTGTCAAGTGCCTTTATCTTAGAGTGCGGCAATAAAGTCTGCCTCTAAGCCTACTTAATGAGCCTCTGGAATTTTTTTCTGCTTTCACTGGGAACCTCTATGTGGCAAAGCCTTGCTTCACTGTTCAAACTCTGCTCATGCTTAGAGGAGCCAGATCGTGCTCACTCTGACA
This sequence comes from Ctenosaura bakeri, assembly GCA_948474755.1. Lineage (NCBI taxonomy): Eukaryota > Metazoa > Chordata > Lepidosauria > Squamata > Iguanidae > Ctenosaura > Ctenosaura bakeri. The sequence continues at coordinate 6,598 of CAOLHI010003296.1, forward strand.
GTACTAACCAGGAGTGACCTTGCTTAGCTTCCAAAATCAGAGAAGATGTGGTGTCTTAAAAGGAATACTCCATTAGAAGAGGAGCTCAGAAAAGATTCTTATTGCTTTGCAGCATTTCTTTTGTTGGACTGTAACTCCCATATGTGGTTTGCAAAGGTGGTAAAAACAGATCTGGGAACATTTGTTTGGTTTTAAAGTTCAGCGCAAAACTTAGAAAAGTTAAATTCTAACTAGGGAAAAGTTTTCTCATTTTTTAGAGTTGGGAGGAGTTGTTCGATGTGACAAAATTTGCCATTGTTGTTTGATGTGACAAAATTCTGAACAACTCTGGTTTATACTTAATCTAACAAGCTTAATGACATTACCAGCATCATGATATTACCAGCATCTGTGGTACACCCCCTGGAACATCACCAGGGGCCATTCCAAGGTTTCAGGTTTCAGGCTGTGAAATGTCAGGGTGTGAGATGCCCCTGATCTGGCAATCCTGATTTTAAAAAATGGTATAAACATTCAGCCTCCCGCCCTCATGAAGTTACAGACTGAGCTTTTTAAAAATTTAAGTATGCATTTGACTTCAGTCCCAAACCCATACAATCCAGGCAGGTAGGAAGCCATGTCATGCCTTCCAACATTTCATAGATGAAAACCAGGACATATGTAGCCAAGGAACACCAGCGTCTGGTCAAGAAGCCAAAAGTTCTAAATGGAGAAGGACAGACAAGCTACAAAAAGCTGAAGTCTTTTGTTTTTGCCTGTGTCTACAGGAACAGAACAAGATTTCAGCTCCATTCTCCTGCCACTGAGTCAAATGAGTGAATATCATGTTTTGTCTTTGAATGCAATGTGTTACAACTGAATTAAACCAAGGATGAAGGGAAAGTGAGAGGAAGAGATAGAAATTGGGACATTTTAAAATCAGTTGAAAAAATGGGATGATGGGAGATTAAGTTGGGACTGTCACTGCTGAATCAGGACAGACATAGGGTACACCATGTGGTGGTGGAAGGGGTTAAAATCACTGGGACTTTTGCTCCCAGTTGGAGCTGTAATGAGAGTTTCTTTCTACTTTTGTCTCTTTAATAGGAAAACCAGGTTTTGCAGCAGACTAAACAAGAAGAAGCAGTTCTCTGTGTGTGCAGCATTTCTGAAGAGCCTGTTTGAGTAGTTGGGACTGCATATTCTCCTAGGCAGAAAAATCCAGTAGCCTAGGACAATTCTCAGGTTTGGTTGCTTTCCTGTCCTCCAGTCCTATAGTTTTTTTCCTTAAATGTTCCCAGTAGCTTGTCATAATAAATAGTTACATTTTTACAAGAGGTATGGTATGCGTCGTTGTTCTCACTTTTACAATAGTCTGTCTTTGCTGTAATCTTATTTAATCCTTCTTTATTCAGTTATCAAAGTGATGTTATATATTTTTCTTCCTTATTAGAGGACCTGTAGTTTTTAAGTTTTTATAAAAATGGTATTTGTGCTCCTGGAAATTTTGTCAGATCTAAGACATCCCTCACCATGAATCCTCCCATGGTCGGTTAAAGGACAAATCTTGCTCTCTCTAAGCCACTTCTGTTTACCTTTTTATTAATTCCAGACATCTTTTAGGCTCTAATAGAATTTTCCAGAGCAGGAACTGTATTTTAACAAGTTATAAATTGGAATCAATAAGCTTCTGGGCTGGCGTTTATCTGAGAAGACTTTATCCTATGAGCAACTATAATTGCCTGCAAAGTAATTTCTAGCTCTCTTCCTCCTGCAAGCATATTGGCCAGACCATAAGAACCAGGCAAGCCTTCAGGATATGCAGGAACCTCATTAACACAACACTTCACTCTAGTTAACTTTGATCACTAGTTTTGTTTGCATGGTGCCAATTTTAACCTCAGAATATATATTATGGCAGGGACAGGTGACTTGTGGTTGTCCCAATGTGTTACAGTATGATTCCCAACAATTTTCATGAAGGGCACAGCCAGGGTTAGCATCCACATCTGCCTTCCTGCCCAATAAAGGGATACATGGCCCCCACATATGTGCATTGTTTGCCCCCATTAGCACACCTGCATACACACAACCACATTCATGTATTCACCCCTCCCTTCTCTGCTCACTCTTTCATATTAATGGGAAGGATGGCATGTAGAGAAGGCAATTTCCCCTCCACTGTTCTCTCCATTAACAATGCACTGCCCACAATCCACCAAACTGCTGTTTGGAAAGGTGGGAAGAATGAATGTGATATTCATGGGAGAATGTAGTCATAGCTCCAACATTTCACAAATGAAAACTAGGAGGCATATGGCCAAGCCACATGAGAATATAGTCAAAAGGATTCAACTAGGCAATAATAGTCCAAATCTAGCAATGAGGAAGAAGAAAAAAAGCAGAGAAACCCAGGAATCTATGTATTGAATTTAGGAAAAGCAAAACTTTGCCCCTCCTTCCTGTTGAGTCAATTGACTGCAGGGTACTTATACACTTTGAACTCACTCTGCAGCAACTGAAGCTGAGGATAAATGGGGGAGAGTTAAGTAGAGGACAGAGAAAATGGGGCACTTTAAGGCCATTTCCGCACTATACTGTTATAGTGCTATTATTCCACTTTCAACATCCTGTAAGATTCTGGGGTTTGTAGTTTACTGAGGCCAAAGAGTTCTCCAGTTGAGAATTCTAAAGCCCCTCCCTAAACTGCAAACCCCAGGATTCCATAGGATGTTGAAAGTGGAATACAGCACTACAACAGTGTAGTGCAGAAACAGCCTAAATGTAGCTAAGAAAGTGGGACAGCAGAGGATTAACTGGGGTGTCCTCCCACAACCAGAACGGTTGTTTGGAGGGGATGCTTCTGTACTGGTGTGTCTGTGTGTGAGAACAGACAGGCCTTCATAGGCTATATGGGGCCCACAGGTTACCCCACATGGGAACCTGAGAACCAAGAGGTATCAGCCTCCCCTTCCTCCACCCTTCAAAAAATTTCTAGAAACCAGAGGGAGAGGGAAAGAAAAGGGAAAGCTTTAGGTTCTATGTGCACCCTAATGATCTTGATAAGACATCAGCAAACACTTCCTGTGCCGCAAATAAGTTACTTAACAGTGATGGACATAAGAAAATTGGGGTTATTACTGGTAAATAAGGAACAGCTGGAATATATGGTGGTGCTGAAGTTAGATGTAAGTATTTTTAGCTCCCAGAAACCTTTTCCTGTCACTGTCTCACCTTTTCAACGAAGAAAGGTTCGCTCTGGGACTTCTCCTGAGGCAGAAAGAACTCAAGTAGAAGGAGCAAGGAGAAGGGGGGGGAGCAAATGTGTCAAAAACTGTAAGTGCCCACCCACCCTCCAAAATGTCTAAAACTGTGAGGATGGCAGAGGAAACAAAAACCTTATTTAGAAAGTAAAAGTGGGAAGTTTGTGTTTCTAAAACCTCCACATGAGGATCAATTAATGTTGCCACAGGTAGAAACAGGAAAAAGATCATAATGATATTTTTTGTTGTTCCAGACCATGGGCCATGCCAACTACACGATCTGGAGAGCTGCAGTTCAAAATGTAATATTTGCAAACTCTACTTAGAACAGAACTGTGACACAGCCACATCCCAACATTTGTTAGGCTAGGGATAATCCTCACACAGAATAGACAGTTGACATTTTGGGAGTGACTTAACAGGTCACAAGGGCTTCTGGTCATTTCTATGCTCATTTAACCAGCTCACAATTCTGCTGCTCTGCATTTACAAACTTATTCAAGACTGCAGATTGCTCCATAGCAGGCCCTTCCATGTCATGTCTCCATTTTACTCCCTACTTCCTCCAGTAGTGAGTTAACATCCACACAAAAGGAAAACCACATTGACTTGATGGCAGTGCTTTAGCAAACTCTCACAAAGAGTCTTTTACTTTGAACTTTACAGCTTTTAGTTCCCACAAGTGTCAGTTGCACCCAGCAGGTTTTGCAATTCACAGGATGGTCTAATTGCATTGTGATATCATGGATGTGTTTGATTGAACGGTATATTTATAGTGCATCTAGGCAGCCCATTATATTTCAGTTTTGCATCTCACTCTCCTTTGACTATTCTCTTCCCATATTCTCCATGTGCTCATGAGATTCTTTCTTTCTCCTGAGATCTATGAATGAATATTGAAACCTACACACATGATCCCACATGCCAGCAAAAAACCTAGTGGTATATACAGAAAAGAGAAGGCAGAATCTCAAAACTGCAGAACTTAGCTAAGGACCTTATCACACTACACTGCTATAGCACTATTATTCCACTTTAGTTGTCATGGCAACATCCTATGGACTGTAGTGTAGTATGGAAAGGCCCACTGTTATGGTGCTATTATTCCACTTTCAATATACTGTGGAATTTTGGGGGTTTGCAGTTTTCTGAGGCCAAAGAGCTCTCTGGCTGAGAATTCTAAAGGCCCTTCCCTAAACTGCAAACCTTAGGATTCCACAGGATGTGGAAAGTGGAATAATAACACTATAAAAGTGTAGTGAAGAAATGGCCTTTGTTAGCAAAGGTAAGTTTTTGCCTATTTGGAAAAGTACCTCTTACACATTCTATTATCATATCCGAACACTTGTTAAAAAACAAATATTTAAACTATCTTTATCAGTACCATGATACTTAGGTGTTCCATTCTGACACATAACACAAGACTTAACCTCCAAACACTTATCTTCAGCATCAGGGTTTCTCTACACTGAAGAAAATATAGCAAAGGGCAGGGTGGGGCAGCTGGTCAAATAGCTTTCTAGAAATTCCAGTTTGTCCAGTGAGAGTCAATTCCACTGCATCTCTTCTAACTCTGTAAGTACAGCAATCATTTTTGTTTTTTTCAGTGCTTTGCTACAAGTCACCTGGGGTTTTGGTGCCTGAATGATGTGTTTCCAGCCCCTGTTCAACCAGTGGGAGAATCTGTCTGTCTTTCATATGATGGATAGAGCAGTGTGGAAGCCTGAAAATTCAGGTATACAAGATGGTCAGAGAAGAACCTAACCATTTTTGTAAGTAATGTTACTTTGCTTCTCACCCCACCAAAATATACTAATTATGAGAAACATGTTTACTTTCATGGTTTTTGGTTAAGATATTCAGTTGCTTCATCTGTCTTATATATGGTGCAATGGCACATAATGTTCAGTCAGTTGTCTCGTAGAGCTGTGATATGTTTTATTCTGGCTGCTGGTTTATTAATGGCGTGGGAGATGACTTATTAATGGTCTAGAATATGGCTTATTAATGGACCAGAATGACTGGCTGATGGCTTTTTCAGCTGGTGGTAAATGGTTTAGAGTTACTTCAAGATCATTCCAGTCCTATTCAGCAATGCTTTAACAAAACTACTGACTGAGCGGTAGTGGTCAGTGGGGAAAGGTGATGGTTTACATGTAAACAGTGGTTACTTATCCACTGAATCATTTTGGTGCTTTTCTTGCTAACAGAAAATGGCAGCAATGACGTATTCATTTTTCTCCACTGATGTTTTTCCCCTCATAGTGAACATGACGTCTCTTCAACTTCATCTCAGTTGGCAGCCTAGAGCTGCCCTTGCCAAGAAAAATATCACAGCATTCAGACAGAGTGTTAAGGCAGCATCTGCTTCTGTCACAGTCCAATAAAGAAAGTGCACTGTCCCTTGTAAGCACAGAAAGCTAGCTGCCATCAGTGCTCATATTTCTCTTTTCCAGTTGGTCCCACCACTCTTTTGCCTCTGTGAAAGGTTTTTGACTTCTTCAGAGTTTATCCTGATAGTATGAAGTGTGAAATCCTGCATTTCTGGTTCCCTAGTGGTCTTGTTGAGATTGAAAGACCACCTGCTAACATTTCTGAAAATTAAGTTCTTTTTGCTTTTGTGAAAAGAACACACACACAACTCCAGTAACAGCTCAAAAGAAACTGCCTCCTCTTGAGTTCCTTATTCTTTCCATCTCTGTGTGTGTTCCATAAAGTTCAGAACAGACATATTCCCTGTGTACAGGAAGACAATGATCTTGACACCTAACTTTCCCCTCCCTGCTACTTTCTGCCATCCTCTCATATAACTGTCCTTACTTTCTCTATATCAGAGTGGACAAAGTGAGGCCAGCAGGTGGCCCTCAGGGCATCCACAAGGGTAAAACTAATTGGCTTGAAATAGTGGTATGGAAGGCAATTCCACCATCTTTGGAGGCTTCCTGTCCCCCTAGAAGTCAAAAACAATTTTTGCATTTTTTAAAAAAATGTTTTTGCACCTAAAATGACCTTTCAGGGGTGTGGGGTGCATTTCAGCCACACTTTGCACTCCAATTTAGGGCCAGCAAAGGCCTTTGTGGAAGAGGAAGTAAGCAGGAAGTGACTTCTGCTCACTTCTGGTTGTTTAAAAAGCCTTCTCCTAGGCCTAAAATGGCTCAGGAAAACCTCAAAACATGGTGAAAAATGGCTTCAGGCCCCCCTGTTTGGGGGCCAAACAATGATTTTTTTTTCTTTCCATGAACAGGTATGGTGGATGGTTATGGCCCTCCAAGATCTCCTGGGGCACAAGTTTGGCACTCTAGCTTTCCACAGTTGCCCACCCTTGGACAAACTTTGCTAGAAGCAAGGGTCTAACAGAGCATATGGCCCCATTTATACTACCTTCTCACAGTGGCCTCAAGACAGAATTCTGCCTTTTGACTCATGGACATACCGGTTTCACACAGATCCTTATGTATACTAAAACACTACTGTTCTATTAGCAAACCAAATGTTGCACTGGCTTTTTTTTTTCAAAGTTCTAACAGTAAGTACCTACAAGAACCCAACTTGCCAAAAGAGCTGACCAAGCGTTTCTCACAAACAAGATATAGACTCTTCCTTCTCATGCTGTTCCCCAGCAAGTGGGCTTTAGCAGAATGGTGCCTCTGGTCTCAGAGCAGTGGTAGACAAAATGCAGCCCTGCATATCTTTTTGGACCTCAGTTTCCATCAGTGCTAGTTGGCATAGCCAAAGGAACACTGGCAGATGTTGTCCAGCATGTGGAGGGCTGCACTTTGCCTGCTCTGTCCTACAGAAAGCATATAGTCGTCAAGATGGCATTGATCCATATCTTCAACTGTACCAGTTTGGCAAGAACAGTCCCAATTAATTCTCTGTCATCCCATTTTTTCAGCTGTGTTTAAAGTGTCCCAGATGCTCTCTTTTCCTCTCTCTTTTCCTCAGCTTACTTCAGTTGTTGCAAATTGAGTTCAAAGTGCAAAAGAAGTTTGCGCTGAATTAACTCAGTGGGGAGGAAAGGAGAAGGCAGAATATTTTCTTTCTAGTAGGCTCAGGCAAAAGCTAACTGCTGCAGACTCTCCTAGCTTATTTGGGCCATTTCTGCACTAAACTGATGTAGTGCTCTTATTCCACTTTCAACATCCTGTGGAATTCTGGAGTTTGTAGTCTACTGAGGCCAAAGAGCTCTTTGGCTGAGAATTCTAAATGCCCCTCCCTAAACTGCAAATCGCAGGATTCCATAGGATGTTGAATGTGGAATAATAGCACCATACCAGTATAGTGCAGAAATGGCCCTGGTCTTCCTCAACAGTAAATTGCCATTTTGACAACAGTCTGATGTTGCTTAGCTTGATGCATGCTGTTTTTTCAACTGTGAAATGCTGGAAGATATGTTGATCTGATTAGGCTTCTAGCTAGGAGTAAAGGTTTTTAGCTAGGGATGGTCACTGCATCTTGTGGCAGCAAACTGCATTGTATCTTTTCCATGTTCAAAGGCAATATGTCTCTGCATGCTTGCTACTGGGTAGCAGTTGGAACATGTGGCTGCTGGCCTCATTTCTTCATTGAAGACTTCCCAGATGCCCATCATTTTGACCACTAAGTTGGTCACATTTAAGAAGGACAAATGCTCTGGCCTTCAACTCCCATCAGCCCCACCCACCAGCCAATGGTTTGTAGGAGTTGTAGGTCAAAACAGGTGAAGAGCAAGAGGTCTCTCACTCCAGCTCAACAAACTGGAGCACCTTGTTTTTATTTATGCTTTCACTTTTGCTCTCAGCCCTCCACTCAAGGTTGCCCATGCATTGGCATTTAACAAGGAAAGACAATAAGGAACTCGGACTTGAATCTTAATTCTGACCTTACTGAATGTGCAGCAGGATGTAATTTGTTAAAATATAAATTAGCTCTCACTGTGTAAATTTCACCACTTTCTAATCTTTCCCTCTAATTTCTATATTGATTTGAATTAATTGCTATTCAAGGAGTCACAAGCTCTTCTCTATGACCTTCTAATGACTTGCACTGATGCTCTCTACCACTTGATTTGAATTTTAACCATGAGCTGTTTTTCAGCTTCAGTTGTAGCTTAGAAGAGAAGTTTCCATTATCAAAAGGAGTGCAATTCAACACTTCATTTTACATAGCTCAAGAATACAACACTGCTTGTATTTTTTTAATCATCCACAAAATAGTCACTTTAGGGAGCTCTCTCTCAACTGTAATATGATTGGTTACAACCAGCAGAATATACTTCACCACAGAGGATGCTTTCTTTCTTCTATGGGCCTCAGTGTTCAAATCATAGGGTAGGCTGGTAGGTTGCCAGAGTGAAAACTGGAGAGAGTTTCTGTACCATAATGGTATTTCAGTAGGTGCTACTTGTTACCTGATTGCATAACAGGCCATGCATGCTGAAATTCCCATCTTTGCACAACCGTTAAAAACACAGTAGCCCTCTCCAATTTACACCACTATAGCACACAATCATATTCCATTGTAACTGCCATGGCTCCATTCTATGGAGCCTTGGATTTTGTGGTTTGGTGAATCTCTTTGAGAAGTTCTAGTATCCTTCCTTATACAGGAAATCCCAGGATTCCACAGGATGTTGCCATGATAGTTAAAGTGGAATCATGCTACAATTGAGTAGTATGAAAGGTCCTCTGGCTTATTGTGTTGTCTGACAATGGCCACTGACAGAACCAAGGTCATCCAGTGGTGATTTGGACCTGGTTTTTTCAATATTTAAGGCATTTTCAGTCAGGGGACTGCTCACACTAGCAGTTACATGGCACTGTGCCTCTATTCCATCTTGTTTTTTGTTCCTTAATGGAGTCTCCATGTTATTTAAAACAAAAAGATGGATGAAGCTGTGGGAAAACACTGAAATGTAGGAGGGCTTACATCTGAAGTCTGCATAAACTTCTGTGAAAGAAGTAGGGGAGGTGATGGGATAAAACCCACACTAGAATCACCTTCCATGGCCTATCCACCAGAGAGGTTTTGTAGATCATGGAAGTCCAATGAGGTGACAGGGCTGCAATCATCAAGCCAGGCTAGAAAAGCATGGAACATATGCTTGCTTAATATGGAGCCAGGAGCCAGGAGCTGGTGGTACAACATGCCTCTACAGCAGGTTTGGGGAATGTTTGGCTCTCCAGATAGTGTTGGACTGCAGTTCCCAGAAGTCCTTGCCAACATAGTGAGGGACAAAGGAAGCTGTTGCCCAAAAACGTCTGAAGGTTCTCCTAGATCAGAGCTTTCCAAACTTTTCATGTTAGTGACACACTTTTTAGACATGCATCATTTTGCAACACAGTAACTCAGTTTTACCAGCAAACGGGGGTTAAACTAACCCCTTATAAGAGATACAGACACATACATAAATTGCAATAACAAAATATATGTGGACACGACATATCTCGTGAAAAACTTTTGTATTTTTTTTTCAAATTTATGATTTATAAATAATAATATACATTTCCAAGATTGTAGGTGACACACTTACACACTTTTGGAGACACACTAAGGTGTCGCAGCACACCATGTGGGAACTGCTGCCCTAGATTATTTCCTAGTTCTCTTGTCCCCAGTTTGATCCACAAAACATCTTCTTTCAGCTCCGTCCCCAGCAGGTTTATTCAAAATCTGCCATTTCACCACCTACCCAAGCTTTTGAATATGGCAAATGAATATTCTGTTTTATTTTGGGGTTTTTTATTCTTAAATCTTGATGGGTTATGACAAAACAATAGAATGTAATTACCCTGCGCTCCAGTTAAATAGGAAAAAACTCTTCTCATATTTCCTCAGGAACACTTATTATTGTTCATTTTCTGTATAAGGAAACAGAAACAGCTGTGAGACCTAAGGGCACAGAGCAAGTTCACACGCTATGATTTTCAGACTGCATGGGCACAGCAGAAACATGGAGGGAAGAGAAGAGTCCTCACAAGAAGTTGTGCTTGTTTCCTTGCACCACACTCCCAATGGCAGCACAGAAGCCACAAAGTATGTCTGTGTATTTTTGTGGCTTTGACAACTAGGAATAAAAGAGGGATCACTGCTTCTATTTGCATGTTTGGAGGTGTACCAAGAATATTTAGTAACCATTAGAAATGCACAAAGTCATCCTGATACCAATGTGGAGTGTGTTATTGAACTTAGCTGTGGTCCTATATACAAACTTACCCCAGAGTAGATCATATTGAACCATAGCACTTCTGAACAGACATGTATGAATTGCATGGCTAATCAATTATGAATCTGTTCAGGAAGATGAATCAGGACTTCTGTATTTTTCAAAGTCCTTTCAATGAGTGTTCTTTGTTTTTAACACTGTATTTTGTGCTTTTCAGCATTCAGTCAATAATAACATTACCTAGTATTTCATATTTCTATTTGACTAATTTTTTCAGTAATGGATATTATTGTCCTCATATTACAGACAGAAGTCTGAGCAAAAAGTGAGAAATACTTTTGAGGCTAACATTTATCTAGATGGTTTAATGCCATCCAAACTAGGCAGTATATTACAGGCAAGTTTATCATCTTGCCTTTCTGTTGTGACCAGTGAAGAAGGAAAATGGTTTTGGATTTGGTCCACTGTAAGCAGATATCAAGCATTTGTTTTGATTAAATAAGAGCAACAACGTTGTACTTGCTGCATCCCTCTCGCACTGTTTACTTTAGCTAAGGAATTTATGTCCTACATAACTGGGGCTGTTCTGCTCCTCTCTCCTTCAGTGAATAGTAAAATGAAACTTTATCATTCCAGAAGACAAAATGCAAACAGGCTAACTGGTAAGTTTTATCAGTAAAGTACAAAAATTGCCACCACAACTGAAATACAAGGAGCTCCCTGTTATCAGATCAGACTACTTGTCCATCTAGCTCTGTATTGTCTCTGCTGACTGGCAGTGGCTCTCTCCAGTGTCAGGCCACTACCTGGTCCTTGAACATAGAACTTTCTGTCAAAGGTTTTTGATAGAAAGGTTGGCAAAGGTTTTTTGGATTACAGCTCCCAGAATCTCCCAACCAGGATGGCCACTGGGCATGCTAGCTAGGGATGCCTGGGAGTTTTAGTCCAAAAAGTAACATTTCCAAACTTTGATTCTGCTACCAAATAAGAGTTTATAAAATCAATCAATCAGTCACTTTATTTATACTCCAAAGACTGGAACTCAAGGCTTCTAGACTGGGGCCCTTTCCACAGCTTACTTGCGTCCGGCACGGGCACGTGGGGATCACACGAGCAGCCTCTTCTGCGAGGCTCTCGCATCCCTGCTGCTTCTGCTATGCAGGAGTTGCCGGCCGGCTGGCAGGCAGCATGAGGGCTCCGCCTCCTCCTTCCACAGCACAGCCCAGTATTTTCCCAGGCTGCGCTGGGGAAGGAAGCACGAGGGCCGCAGCTCCAGAGGCTCTGCATGCAAAGTAAGTGCATGTGGGGCCCCGGAGTGATGCACAATTGCGCATCATTTTCAGCTAAAAGCCTAAAATGATATAGTGCATGATCGGTGCCTGCTGGCCCTGGCAGCATCACGCAGTTGCAAGGACATCATCTGAAATGCTCCTCGCAATCGCGTGATGCTCTGGAGGCCCTTTTGCATGACGAATGCCATGCGAAAAGGACCTGGGATTCAAAGTGAAACAAGGGTAATATTTTTGGTAATATCTCTGCTAGCTTTACCACCAGATGACTCTAGCAGAAATATAATGTCTTGATACAGATACAGCCAGAGCCTGGGATGCTGTGGTTGGGTACTAATCACCCATGCTTCAGCTAGAAGCTTACAGTAGTTCCAGTACAGCAAACTGAAACTCCCTTACACAATGAGTTAAAACAATACAGGTGCCAGAACTAGAACTTTACCCACCAGATAGCCAGGAGTGGAAACTGAATTTTATTGGAACATTGGCAATGAGACAGTGTTTCACACCGTATCAGAGAGAGGCAGGCTCATTTTGCAAGACCCAGAAATTTTGCATGGCACATAAGTGTTCTGACTGCACTGTCTTCCAACAGAGGCCCTTTCCGCACGAGGGAAAGGAACCGCGCAAAAACGGGACTCACCGGACTTCTTCAGCATCAGGACGAGGAGCAGTGAGAACTCATCGCTCCGCACTGCTCCAGCGCCCCAAATGGCGGCTTCCGATTGGTGGAGGCTCTCCACCAACCGGAGAAGTTCGCCAGCCTAAAGCCTGCCCCGGCAGATCTGCAGGCACGCACTAGTGCACACCTGCAAATCTGCACCGGAGCGTGGCAACAGAGTGACACAGGGTCACTCACTCCGTGCTTTTTAAAAACCTCTTAAAAGAGGTTTTTAAAAAGCACACTGCGCGACCAGTTCCAGTCGCTCCGGAGTGGACTGAGGTGCGGAACTACAAAAAGTAGTCTGCCCCAGTCCACTCCATGGTGCAGAAGACCTCCGTCGGAGGTCACTCTGCACCGTTTTAAAAGACTGGTGCGGAAAGGGCCAGAGAGGAACAGCTGGGAGGCTGCCAACCTGACTTCTGCAGCTCACCTCCTTGAAGCAGTCACCTCACTATGCTTAACAGTGAGGCTGGTTTCATTGAGCAGCATGAGTCAGATGACAAGACACCACTGTATGCTAAAAAGCTGTAAATACAGTAGTAATGGTCTGCACACGCACGCACGCGCACACACACACAGACAAAGATATTTTGATTTTGATCACAAGGATTCCAAATTCTTCAGTAAGCTAGGCTGTTTTGTTCTTCTGGGCTCATTTTAGGTCACATACTGGTGCTCAACAACCTCAAAAACAGTTTGAAGCTTCCCTGTTCCCCAGCATACTTGCTTTTGGCACAATAGCCAGAGCCTTTTTTCTTGGAGCTAAACTCATTTAATCCCCTGTGCATCAGTACCTATCTGGACAGCACAAAGCAGTAGGCAACTCTTCAATTGTACTTCATCATCATTACTGCTAGCATCATCACCAGCTATGATAATTGGGCTTCCCATTATCTAGACTTAGCTAAAGGGGGACACTTCCCTCTTCAGGTAAACCAAGGGTTAATGAGGTGTTGGGATTAGATTACATTTTAGTGTGGGTCAGCATCATAGGTCATGTGGGTCAGCATCATAGGTCACAGGGTGAGACTTGACCAATCAAAAAGGAAAGAGCTGAGCATCTTCAAGATGCTTCGAGATGCTTCCAAGGAGAAGTTATAAAACTTCTTGTGAGGCCATGTGGCTGAGAGATATCAGAGAGAACAAAGGAACAACAAAGAAACAACAAAGGAACTGCCAGTAGCAGGCTGCAGGCCGTAGGCCTCGCCTCCTGGCTTCTTCCTCGTAGAAGGAAGCTATGAACATCTGTGAGTACTAGAAATAGTTATCTAGTCGCGTTAGGGACTTTTCTGTTATTTTGGAGGCTGGCTGATCTAAAGAATGTATCTGTGCTTTTATATCTGTTTTTGTAACTACTTGTAACTAAGCGTGCCTGGGAGGGGGGAGCCTTCCATGTGTGTTATTGTCTTGTTCATTTGCATGCCTTTAATAAATACTTTCGGTAAAAACCCTGTTTCTCTCCTTCCCATGCCAACGCTAGATAGACTGGGGGAAAAGGAAGATCCTTAAGATTAGGGATTGACATGTACTGGACAGCGTCCCACTGTGCTGTCCAAGGGTTCAGAATTCAGTGGGTGGTGGCAGCGAAGATTAATTAACAGCTAAGATTAATAACAGGCTGGAATCTACATCCTAGTATCACATAGTGACATTCCAGCATCACACCAGCTTAACATTTTCATTACATTTCCAAGTGTTTAAAGTGGTTCCCATGCACTGTTGTTGTTGTGTGCCTTCAAGTCGTTTCAAACTTATGGCGACCCAGCACAGCAGTGGTGTTTTGTTTGGGGTTGTTTTGCTTTGTTTTGTTTTGTTTTGCAAGATTTATTCAGAGGAGAGTTTGCCATTGCCTTGCTCTGAGGCTAAGAGTGTGTGACTTGCCCAAGGTCAGCCAAGTAAGGCCATGGTGTCCCAGTACCCTGGTCCAACAGTCAAACCACGTCATCACAATGGCTCTTTTTTTCATATGCATTATTTAATGTAATCCTAGAGACTGAGACCCAACATGGTGTAGTTGTTTGAGCACTGGACTGTAGCCCTGGAGACTCAGAGTTCAATTCCCTGCTCAGCCATAAAAACCTAGTGGGTGACCTTGGGGGCATCACATACTCTCACACCCAGAAAAAAGATTCACCTTACAATCGCCGTAAGTCAGAAATTACTTGAAGGCACACAACAACAAAGTGTAATCCTTACAGTGAGGTGGGGGGGGTCCAGAAGTTGTTTGACTGTGGCTTTCATCAGTTCTAGCTGGTGTAGCCAATGGTGAGAAATACTATAGATCTGACAACATGTGGCGAACCATATTTTGTCCACCTCTTCTATACAACACCCATCTGTATGGGGTAGAGTACAGCTGAGACTGCTTGCCACGGACCAGCTGACATTCAGAAAGTCAGATTACTGATAAAGATCAATTGTAAAGATTGGTGGGGGGGAGGGATTCATGGCAGAGGTGAGACTTGAAGCAGGGATTTTTTGATATGCAGCTTGCTCTCTTTGAGACTGCCTTTAGTTTTGCCTTCCAAAGTGGCATATACATGTTTTATTTCTCTTTAAAGAGGTTGATACTTGTTACCACTCAAAGGGAACATTACTGGTCTTAATGATTGACTCTTAAAGTAATGTCTCTTGCCTCAGGGATGGGGTGGGAAATCCCCAGGCCTTTTGATGTGTGTAATTAAAGATGTCCACAGATGAAAGGCTTTGTGAATAGATTGATTTTTTTAACCTTAAGACATTTCCCAGTCTTGAATTAATACAGTCAAGTTTACTATGAAATGCTTGATCATTTAAAAATGAACTGTTCTATTAAGTTTCTAATCAAGCAAACCCTAGATTTTGTTTTCTCTGTAGATGTTAGAATAATTACACTTAATGACATCTACTAAATTTTCATTAATTTGAATAGGCTTTCCCCCTCTATTTCCACTACAAATGCACATTTTCCTTTGCAATTTCTTTACCATCTTGTAAACTGCATCATTCTAAATCTAGAGTATCTAGGATCACAATGAGTGGGTCTAAATACCCTAAAAGCACCAGATTCCATCTAATGTTGGAAGTTAAGCAGGGTCAGCACTGATTCGTAACTCAGAGAGAGATTACCAACAAATACCAGGTGCTTGTAGGCTATATTTCAGAGGAAGGAACTGGCAAAAACATCAATGATTATTCCTTGCCTAACAAAACCCTATGAAATTAATGAGGTCACCATAAGCTGTCAGGTGACTCAAAGGTGCGCACGCACACACGCACACACACTGAGAAAATCACAATGGCTCTGATCCTGCAAAAGCAAGATCCAGATGCAAAAGCTGCTTTCCCACATCCCCTTATGCAAGCAGTCTTTCTTCTATTTCACATTCCCCAGTGAAATGTTCTGTGGATTGTGCTGGGGAATTGTTGAATATGTCTTTAAACTGCCATCTTTTTTTTAGCATGTGGGCACAAGGAACTCATCCTGCCTCAGATTCTTCTACATAACCTACACATCAGGGTAGGCTTGAAATGCCTGGTGATGCTCAGTTGATCTGAACCCAACTGAACTGTCTGGTGATAACTTTTTATGCAAATATGGATGTATATCCTGTTTTTCTGGAGCCAGTAATGATTGGGGTGTTTTTCTTCTCTCTACATTTGAATTTTGGTAAATTCTGACAAAACATGAACTGAAACAAATTCTCAGCCATGTCTTGAAGACCAATTAATTGTTTCCCTCACATTCATTTTTTGTTAAATTTTGATAAATTCTAACTAAAAACTGGCTGAAATTAAATACTTGCATATCTCTAAGAGCTGACAAGCAGTGAATCAAGCTCATATTAACCTGCCCCCTTTAAGCAAATTTTGTGGTAAACCCTTTTCCCAGCAGCACAACCCTAAAAGTTCACATTACGGATGAGAGAGAAGGCCTTCTTGGTGACTGAGCCCAGGTTCTAAAACTCTCTTTCAGAGGAGGCTAGGGGGGCATGCTCCACATTGTCTTCTGCTATATTTTGACTCTGTTTTAATTACTATTAGATTGTCTAGTCTGCATCTTAACTTATATGTCATGATTTTTTAACTATGTTTTCATTTTTAAAAGTACTGTACACTGCTTTGAGTCCTTCCAAGGAAAAAAAAGTGGGATACAAATAAGGATGGTAATAATAATAACAATAATAATAATGGTGATGATGTTTCAGTTTCTTCAAAACTAACATTAGGCTCACATGAAACAAAGCAACTAGGTCAGCTAAATCTTTTTGAACTTTCAAGAGACTACCTGAAGGCTTCTTTCAACATTCATCTATGGATGATTTTTTTCTTTCACCAGCCCCCACTTTCTTAATGTCTTTCAGTTTGGCTTTCAGATCTATGACCATTTCTGCACCTTACCTGTCTCTGTCACTGTCCCATCACAATCCCGGCAGGGTGGGAGTGCAATGCAAACACTCTACTCTGCACTTGCCCAGCTGCCTGCAGAAGGGTAGTGCAAGCAACACACACCTTCCTTTCACAGTGCAGCTGGCTACTTCCTGTACTGCACTGGGGAAGGAAGCACCTAGATCACGCTTCCTCCCTTTCCTCATGGCTGCTGGCGACAGGAGCATTGCACGATTGGAGGGCGTTACCAGATTTGGAATATCCTGCAATTACGACATATAGGGATGTGTTGGCAGTGGGGACTGCGACAAAATCATGCAAAAGCGTGACTCACAGACCACCAGCAGCGCATCCCCGTCATGGGAGAGCAACCTCATGTGGAAATGGCCTATGCTTTTTCAAAGTTGCTGAGGGTAGCTGGTGATGTAAGTTAATCTGCTTTTCCCATTTCTCTTGGTTTTGCTATTCACATATATGCAACAAGAGAATCTGGAATAGAGTTGCTGATTACCCCGCCTGCTGTAGGCAGGAACACACACCTACAGTAGGATTGGCTGCAGTAGAATTCCCCAGCTCAAACTTCATTTATTGCATTGCTTACTACAGGCACACTGCTTCAACTCAGCATTGAAAGTTTGTGTTTCTCCAGCCTCTTTCTCCATCTCACAGTACTAATGCTGCTAAAAAACTAAAGCTAGACAGAGAATAAGTAACAAAAGTGTGACTGGGTGTAGAAAAACCTCTCTAAAAATCTTAACTGTCCGAGACTTCACAAATGGAGGGACACCTGTAGGGCAAACAATAGTTAAGAGGGGATCTAAGTATTCTTATAGTTAGCATGACATAGTGGGGAATGTGTCAGCAAGATCAAATACATCTGTCAATGTGTCAGCAAGATAGATTCACCTTAGAGATCCCATAAGGTAGAAATGACTTGAAGGCACACTACAGCAACAACACAACAACAACAATTTTAATTTATGTTTTTACTGAAAAAGGACTTCACGTCCTCTAAGGAGCATTTGCAGAGTGAGTCAATCCTGTCATATCTTCCCTGAGATGCTTTAGGATAAAGAGTGTGTTTCTGAAGTTTCTGAAGCTAGTCTTATTCTTGTCTTGGAACTTCCTTTAGCTCTTGACAGTTGGGACCCTGAATATTCTGTAGAGTGGAACTTATGTAAGTAATTGCTATATAATCAACCCCTTTAGTTCTGGAAAATTAATTACACACCATGCTGAGATTCTTGGATATAGGGTGGGATATGATATGATGGATCAACTAATTAATTAACTAATTAATCCAACTAACTATAAATTGGACACTTTTAGATTTTGATTTGGAGACTTTGGCTTTCACATTCACTTTAAACATGCTTTCTAGGGATGGGACAAATCCAGAATTTTCTGAATCCAGATCCGAATCCCTGGAAGGTTCTGGGAATTCACAAATCTCGAATCTTTCGAATCCTTTTTTTTTTTAAGTGTTTAAAAAGCAAGGGAAAGAAGGATAATCTTGGGCAACACACATTCTCTCAGAGTTAGCAAAAGCCTAAGCAAAGGCAAACCTCCCTCTGAAGAAATCTGGCCAGGACAATTGTCATAGTTTTGCCTCAGGATCTCCTCAGATTGAAAATGACATGAAGGCCCTTTCTACACAGGCAAGAAAATGTGGATTAATCTGACATTTTCCTGCCTGTGTAAACAGGGCCACATACTACAGTAGAGAGATAATCCAGGTCAAAACTGAATTTTCTTTGCATAGTTCCTTCTGGCATCCTCGGGTTTGTAGTTTGATGATGCACACTTTGGCAGAGAAGGCTGTGACACGTTGTAAAGCTACAAACCCCAGAATGGTGTATGAAAGAGCTTTGCAACGGAGCTATACAAAGGAATCTTTCAGCTGCCATTGAAATCTCAAGCCTGTATCTTCTAGTCAAGTGCTGAACTTAAATATTAAATGTTCAATTTAGATACCTTAGAATACAACCTTAGATGTAATTTGTGAAATTGTTAGCAAAGGCTATTATTATTCCAAGGGAAAAACTCACCTACTTGCCATCTCCCCTTGTGTGTCTGCTCGTCCAGGTTTTCAGGCATCCTGGTCTCCAACAAACTATTTGGTTGGTGGATTCGAAAGATTCAGTTTGCCTGTTTTGGCACAGGGATTCAGTTTCACGAATCTCGAATCCTTGCCCAGGATTCAAGGATTCAGTTGGCCTATCCCTAATGCTTTCCATGCCAGTGATGGAGTAAATCCACTCTAACTTTAGTCTGAATGAGCAATCCAAATTTCTGCACCCTAACTCCAAAAGCAGTCCAACAAGTTAGGCAGAGCTTTTAGAGCCTGGACTTAAACCCAAAGTATATTCACCATCCCACTGACATGGGCCATTTCCGCACAAGGCGAGGGAATCGCTCCATGACATTACTCACTGGATCTTCTGGCTCCTCGGTCCAGTCTAGGGTGAATCGGAGCAGTGCAAGGTCTTAGATCTGCACTGCTCCGGCTTCCAAAATGGCGGCTTCCAGTTGGTCGTGGGTCCCGACCAACCGCGAAGCTTGCCACACCTAAAGCCCGCCCTCCACAGATCACAAGCTCACATTGGTGCAAGCCTGAGAATCTGCACAAGGGAGCAGGCATGCAATGGTGCACTCCGGAAAAAAGAAACTTCTTTTTTCTGGTCTTTAAAAAGAATGCTGGAGGACCAGTTGGGGGCATTTAGGAGCGGACTGAGGTGCGGATCTCCAGTAAGTAGTCCGAACCTAGTCCACTCCAAGGTGCAGACAACCTCCATAGAGGACACACTGCACCATTTTAATTCCCCCATGTGGAAAAGGCCATGGGAGCCTTAATCAGCTGCTGCTCACTTTATTGTTCAGGCTATAATTCAGGCTGCCCTTTTTTTTTTTTTAAGCTTTCATATACCGTGTACTTTGATTTTCTTCAGTGATGTGTTTCAGTTACATTCTCAAGTGATGGTTTGTCTGTTTGGACCTGACTTGATTATCCACCAGGAGAGTTTCAAACTCAGTTGGTCCAGATCATGAAATCAAGGCAAGGCACTGACAAATGGAGAAGGACAATGTTAAAATTAACATTGCTGCATTGACCCAGAAGCCAAGCAAAAAACTCCACAGACATCATGGGATAGTTAGTAATCATGAGTCACCTCTGGCACAATGCAACAGTTATTTTAAAAGCTGTTTCATGTCAAGAAAAAGTCAGAGGGAAGCAAAAGCTACCTTGAGTGATATTTTGAACAACAAAAGGAATCTTCCAATTGCAGCAAAATTTAAAATGGTACAAACTTGTGAAAGCATAGGGTCCAATCCTTGGTGGAAGGCCCCCTTCTGATGCCATTTGAAGAGTATAATGTGAGCAAATTGCCTGAACCATATGCAAAGCAGGAGAGCCCAATATAATGAGCAGGGTTTGGGGCTGGGAATTGGGTGATCCCCGAATCCTCATTGGGCCAAGAAACTCTCTTGGTGATATTGAATTTCATTCTCTCTCTCTATCCCTGGCCTCCTTCACAGGGTGAGGAGCAAGGAGCTGAGAGAGCCAGGTACTTTACCTTAGACCCAGGCTTTCCAAATGGTGTGCCACAACATGCTAGTGTGTCGCCTGAAGTATGTAGGTGTGTCACCTACAATCTTGAGCCCTTTTTGCATGGCATTTTGCAAGCAAGAGGGCCCTTTGAGCATCACATAAATGTGAGGAGCGGTCTGCATGACGCACTCACATTTACACAATGCTCAAGAGCTGGACACACAGTACATAAGCATTTTTTTTATTTTCAGCTTTTAGCTGAAAATGGTGCGTGCTTGTGCACCAATAAGGGGCCTGGGGTGTACTTACCTGCCGTGCGAAGCCTCCTGAGCCGTGACAGTCATGATTCCTGTCCCAGCGCAGCCTACAACTCCCAGGCTGCACTGTGGAAGGAAGGGGTGGGGCACAGGTGGGGCGCTTGCGCGACCAGGAAGGAGCTGTGGAGCCCAGGTAGCAGGGAAGTGGCAGGGAAGCGGCAGCATTCCTTCCAAGCCTTCTTGCGTGAGAACCCCCGCCCAGCAGCGCAAATGGGTAACGTGTGAAAAGGGCCTTGGAAATGTATGTTATTATTTATAAATCATATATTTTTAAAAATATATGAAAGGTTTTCATGAGATATGTTGTGTCCCCATACATTTTGTTATTACAATTTATGTATACATAAATACATTGTAAACTGCTTAGAGAACATTTAGCTGATAAGCAGTATAGAAATACACATGCTATTGCTATTGCTATGTGTCTACATCTCTTATAAGGGGTTAATTTAACCTCCAGTTTGCTAGTAAAGCTGAATTACTGTGTCACAAAATGATGCATGTCTAAAAAAGTGTGTCACCAACATGAAAAGTCTGGAAAGCTCTGCCTTAGACTCATTTGAAAGAAATATAATTAATAAAAAGAACAAAATAAATTCAATGAAATGAGGAAATATGGAAGAACTGAGTGGATGCCCTTGGCTCAAGAATATGGAGGTTGGCTCAGACAGCCAAGAGAAGATATCAGAAAAATCTCGCACTGATAGACAAAGGTGGTGAATGCAATGAAGTTTGGTTAAACAAGAAGTGTATCTTACTGCATGGGCAATTGTTTTCAAAGTGGCACCATGTTCTCAGAGCTAAGCTCTTCTAGCTGTTAGCAAAGGAGCAAGGAAGCATTATGTTTGCAGGTTGTTTACTACCAGCTACAGGCAACCATTGGCAGATGCCACAGAGAGACTGATTTAATGTGAGAGCCTTTCCTTCTTGCCCCTTTCTCAACAACCCTCAAGAAACAAAGTCAAGAAACAAAGCGTAGTCACAGAGATAGATTTCCCTCTGCTGTACTGATGAACTGAAAACCATGTATGACAGAAGCTGTTATGACAAATGTAGCATCAGAACAATAAATTTAAATGAAATGATTCAAAGCAAACACAGAAGTAATCTAATGGAGATCAAAGCCCGCTAGACTAGTCCAACATAAAACACACAACAACACACTTACAATTTTGTTTTTGTGTTTGGATGTATTTGTTTGCCTGAGATTGATTTGTTATCTTGCATTAGGCTTTTTGCCTGGATCTGTTTTAAGGACACTGGCATGCCTAATCAGAAAGTCCAAATGCTGCACTTCCCATGTTCCCTGTTAAGAGTCCCTGGGCAGTCAGTTACAGATGCCCGTCTCTGCCATTCCTTAAAACATAACTGCCTTAATTTAAAGTGGCAGAGTTTGTTGTTTTGCCTAGTGGCCATGAGAACAAGGTGCCATTTGAGAAACTATTGTTGTCATGCGGCAAGATGCTTTCAGAGCAATACTGAACAAGCTGTCTTTAAACTCTGTTTAAAAACACAGTCTCCCCTGATAACTGATGGATGCTTTATTCTCAAACTAGTTGGGAAAGACTGAGAATAAAATGGCTACTTCTTGCACAAATCTCATCACGTTGACAACATTGTGTACTCCTTCCACATTGTTGTTACGTGCCTCCAGATTGGCTCTGACTTATGGTTACCTTATCATAGGGTTTTATTGGCAAGATTATCCAGAGGATGTTTGCCATTGTCTTCGTCTTATGATAAAGAGAGTGTGGTTCATCCAAGGATGTCAAGCGAGACTCTCTGGCACAGTAGAGATTCAGACCCTGGACTCCCTGAGTCCTGATCCAGCACCCAAAACATTTCACCAGGCTACTGAAACCCACTATAGTCACCTGGTCTATATGTGTTTTGGTTTTTTTCCAGTAACTTTTGCCAGAACTGGGACTAAAGGTGGCTCACAAGGTTAAAATGGATATTGATTAAAAAAAAATCAAGTGTAGATAAATACATGCGAAAAGGATGTTCTTAAAGTTCAATGAAAGGGTACTATAATGTTGCAGCATACTTTAAAAGAAATTAAACACATTCAATAAAGAAAGAAAGGCAGTAAACTAAAAAACTAATAAAATCCATGAAAACTTGCTGAAATTCCAAAAAAAAAAAAAAAACCTTGGAGGCCAACATCTTGAACTGCTCTTCTTTTTTGTGCTGTAGGAAACTCTCCTTATTCTTTCCATGTTAATTCTTCCTCTGATACCAAATTTTCTATGAAAAATGTCCAAGAACACTTCTCCTTCATTAACTAAAGTATATCTGCATTACTGTTGCAATGTCACCCAGCTTGTGTGTTTTTCCTCATTAAAAACACTTAGCTTTGTTTACCATGAACCCCCAAATTTGGACTCCCGTCCAAACCCATGCCAAAATTTTGCAATTGTTTTGCAACATTTTGCAACAAAAGCCCCATGATTTGCAGTAGCCTCAAAACTGAGGCCACTTCTGCACTACACTGTTATGGTGCTGTTATTCCACTTTCAACATCCTATAGAATTCTGGGGGGTTGCAGTTTGGGGAAGGACGTTTAGAATTCTCAGACAGAGAGCTCTTTGGCCTCAGTAAACTACAAACCCCAGAATTCCATGGGCTGTTGAAAATGGAATAATAGCACTATAACAGTGTAGTGCCGAAATGGCCTATGATATAGACCTGTTAACTTGGACCTCCTAGTACATGTGTGTCTATGTGCCTTCAGATCCCCTGTCAATTTATGGTGTTTAATGAGTTTCATTAAAACTCTAGGTTTTAGGCAAGGAATACTCATGGATGGTTTTGCCACTTCCTTCCTCTGAAATATAGCTTACACTACCTAGTATTCATTGGCAGTCTCCCATCCAAGTACTAACCTGGGCTGAACCTGCTTTGCTTCCAAGATCATATGGGATTTGGTATCACCATAAGTCAACAGGCAGCTTGGAGGCACATGTACACACAGATGCAGTTGGATTGCAACTCCTATGATCTTTCACCATTGACTACATTAGCTAAGGCTGCTGGGAGTTGCAATCCAGCATCATCTAGAGGTCCAATTGCCCCCCCCCGTACAACAATTTCTGCCTCCTGAAGATGTAGAAAACTGCTTTCTGTTAATATGAACAGGTAAAGCAAAAGATTTTGTTTTATTTCATTTTAAGTTTTCCAGAATAAGCTGGGCAGGAGTCTATTATCTTAAGTCCTCTGATAATTCCTTCAGGAATATAAATCTTGCCTCTTCTTCATGCCTGATGTTCATATCTTGCCCAGTCTGCATAACAGTTATAAGTTCTGTTACTTAAGCCACTCACAAGGAAGTTACTAGAGATATGTAAGTGTGTAGGTGTCCCTCACCTATTTGACAGGTCAAGAACCAGAGCACTATCAAAAGCAGAAATCATCAAAAAGTGGAACACTTGTGTATAGACTGTACAAAAAAGAGTCAATTCAGAGAAAAAGGCAGCATGTGGTTGCTTTTTTGATGATCCACTCATTCAGCCCATTTCAATTACAACCATGCTGAAAGATTGAATTGAAAAAGGTTGAAGGAGTAGATGGTTATAAAGCAGACCACTGAAAAGTGGGGGAATGCTGAAATATGGTATAGGTCTGTTTTGTAATGAAGTTATGGTATGTTTTACCAGGGTATTATGAATATAGTGCAAGCTGGAGAGAATATTTATTCATTGGTCTATGCCACTGATGAGCTACATTTAACTAGTTCTAAGTAATTTCCTCCTCAGGGGAAAAAATGCTATTCCTTACATGCTATGGCTTTCTCTTTCCTTGCTGAAATATCTACAACATTCTAATGGCTCATTGTCAAGAATACTCTATCAAAAGCATTGAACAATATATCTTTCCGCTGAACATTACCTGTACTGTTGGGAGATTCTGGAATGCCAGTGACCCAGGTGTTGCTGGCTTTCTTCCTCAAATGCAAAACCATCAGTGAGAGACACACAAACATAGATATGGTTTATGGGAAAGGTCAATACAAGTTTGGAAACTGATACATGCTTTGGGGCTTTTTCATGTTATTACATTCAGCTTGGAAGTAAGTTCATTCTACTTTCGTACAAGCTTTCAGCCGTGCTGGTTCTATTAAATGGCACATGACTCAAAAGTTTCTGGAGGACTTAAATTTGGTGTAGATAAATCCACAAGACAGAATTGTTTAAGATAAATCCACAAGACAGAATTGTTTAATCTTATTATTTTCTTCAGCTGCTGGCATATTATTGTATATCATATGAAAGACAGTTTGTCCTCTACTGTCAAGAAAACTTGATATAATAATGGGAAATTGTGAAAAATTCAATAAAAGATGCCATCTTTCCTGAGAAAGATCTACACTCATGTACAAAAATATTTTTTCTTCTTGAAAGTAAGCTAGAGATTTTAAGCTGCTTCTCAGCATGGCTCTTACACCCATCTTATGGGAGATTTCTGTAATGTGTTGCTGACTTGGCCTTCCCAGGTTCTTTGTCCCTGAGGGCATATCTTTCTATGCTTTAGCTCTGTGTTTCCAGAAGGGTTATCATCAAACCCCTTCAAGTGGTTTGTTGTTCTTGATTGAAGCTGTTAAGCTATTGCTGTGAATAGTCCTCATTAGATTTACTAGGGATTACTTTGATTTGTCTCCTCTACATTTTAACAGATGTGTAATGGGAATGTAGATTACACAGATGTGTAATCAGATATGAGTATTATGACACCCAAATCAAAACTTTTAGATGTGTGAACAAATGATTTAAAACTATAAGTTATTGACCATCAAAAATATATGATTCAGTGGTTCCATTTGTTTATTTGTTCAATAAAGCCAGTACTGTTGGAGAGAAATGTACACCTGAAGCTGCCCTTTTAGTTTTAATTCATTTGTTCAGAGCCATATGACTCCAATGCTTCTGCAGAAGGCTGAATTTAGTACATTTAAAGCTGAACATCACTGACTTGTTTTCAACAAACAAAAAACACTTTGAGAAATATTGAACTGAATTCCCATCAGCAAAAAAAGGGTAGAAGAGTTTATTAAATTGTTAGCTTCCCTGAAGCATACAGACTGGTTATAAAAAAAAAAAAATCCCATTGTTTTTCTTTGGCACTGTTCACCTCTGCAACTATAGACTGATCTGACTTGACCTCACTTTACCTCCATCTTAGATTCTGTGTAGAGGGTAAAGTTCACAGTGTATATGAACAATCTCCCCAGAAATGGCAAACATGTGTTTGGGGTTTGTGCTAGTAATGACTGCCTCAAAATGTATTGATGACCAGAATTTTATAGCGGCAAAGGACTGGGCTTACCAGAATTTCCTTCCTCTGAGATTTCCTGGCCAGAACCTGAGATATGGGAATAGGTAGCTGTGATATCACAGGATATGTTTGTTGATGCTGTCAAGCTGGCAGAGCTGGCAAGGGCTAGAAGGTGGGCTGGAACTGTTTCTGGATCAACTGATTGTGGAAAGGGGCATGAGGACAGTCTGCTGTTGCTCAGGTTTATAGAGAATTTAGTTCCAGCACCTAAGGAGATCTCGTGTCAGGGCTTGTACAAGAAGGCTCAACAGTTACAAAGTGGGCACTGCATCCCCCGCTTTATTCCAAATGGTGTGATGGGCTCAAGAACTTCCAGCTATTGTCCTTCTTCTGTGCCCTTCCTCTCTCTCCCAGCTTTGTGCTGCACATGTTAAAGTTCAACACACATAAAAACCCCTGAATGCTGAGCCAGAGAGCCTTGTACTGAATGGTGTCCAAGCTTTAAAACCACCACACACACCCTCTCTCTCTCTCTCTCTTTCTCTCTCATTCTTTCTCTCTCATAACACACACACACACACACACACACACACACACATACACACAAACTTTCCCCTCCCCAGTGCTGCTTGCCTTTAGATTTCTCTTTCCAGCTGGATACCTAGAGAAATCCAGTAATTCATTGAAACTTCACCTGGTACCTTGAGACCTAGATTGGACAAATAAAGGAGCATAAGGTTTCTGTAGTTACTGACCATGATGGTTATATATGTCCCACAGTAGTGGAAGAACCAAGTCTCTTAATGCGTTACTTTATGTCCTGTTTATGTGCTTTCCATGAGCATCAGTGGTTGGACCCGGTAGGCTCAGAATGCTGCGGGTAAAGGCCATTAGTTTGATCCTGTGGAGCCCTTCTTACGTTCTTATGTCTTTAACTAATAAGTTCCTTCAATATGCCCAACAGAATTGGAAGTTATTTTTTTCTTAGGTCCCTATCACACTACACTGTTATAGTGCTATTATTCCACTTTAACTGCCCTGGCTGCACTCTGTGGAATTCTGAGGTTTGTAGTTTGGGAGGCACTGGAGCTCTCTGACCGAGAATTCTATATGCCCCTTCCTAAACTGTGAGTCCCATATTCCATGCAATATTGCCATGGCAGTTAAAGTGCAAAAATAGCGCTATAATAGTGTAGTGTGATAAGGCCCTTAGAATGTAACTGTTTGATCAATTCCATCTTGTTTAAAAGGCAACCATTTTATTTGTAAGGTATAAAGCTACAGTATAATATTTTTATACTGCAGGCTTGGAATCTTTCCTCTTTTCATGTGGTAATGGGGATAGCAGTTTTCAGAGTGGGGGCAGAGGCAGGGTAAAGACATCAGATCAGTTCTTATTTCAACCTGAAAATAAAATCTTCTATCCACATCATTTGAAGTCTCTACTGTCCACTGATAAATTCTTGACTCTAATTCAGTTATATGTGAAGAAGGTTGTTGTCCACCACACAATGCATGAATAAAGCATAGACGAATGGCATCTGTTGTTAAAGCTTCAGTGATTAAAAAAAAAAAGGAACAAATGACCTGATCAATAATGTTTATGGCAGGAAAAGGGGGGGTCAACATTCAATTGACCAACTAGTATCCAAACTACCTGTTCACCATGGTTAGTAGGCCTTGAATGAGACATCTAGCATTGTTAGCTATGACTCTGACATTAGGACTGGCAAGCTTTATATTCCATGTGATTTGGAAAATTATTCTTTGTTTGTTATATTTTTATTGTACCTCTCCGCCAAGTATTGCTCCACATTTTTCGAGCAATCTACCAGTTCTAGAACTTGGAAAAGTTACTTTTTTGAACTGTAGATTTCCTCCTTTTTTAAAAAAACTATCTGCTATCTGATCCAGAATTCTGTGCTGGCTGGGAGATTGTGGGAGTTACCACCCCAGGTACTAAAGGCCATTTCCACACAGGGCAAGAGAATTGCCCCACGCTGCTACTTACCAGATCTTCTGGCAGTCCAGTCCAGTCCAGTCCAGGATGAGGAGGAGCAGTGCATGGTCGTTGCTCCACACTGCTCTGGCATCCAAAATGGCGATTTCCAGTTGGTCGTGGATCTCGACCAAATGGTGAAGCTCACCAGCCTAAAGCACACCCTCGGCAGATTGCAGGCTTGCATTGGTGCGAGCCTGCAAATCTGCATGAGACAGCAGGCTCACAGTGGCGCGCTCCATGCTTTTGAAAAACCAGAAAAATCAGGTCTTTCAAAAGCACACTGGAGGACCACTTGGGGTCATTCCGGAGCGGACTGAGGTGCAGATCTACAGTAAGCAGTCCGAACCCAGTCCGCTCCAAGGTGCAGACGTCCTCCGTGGAGGATGCACTGCACTGTTTTAAATACCCCGTGTGGAAATGGCCTAAGTTTCAGTCTGTTCTGATGTCAGCAAAGGAAACAAGGCAACCACAAGCAATTCTATATTCATCAAAGCCCTTGATTTCCCATATACTGCTCTTGACTGTTGTGTTGAGTGCAATACTCTGACAAAAACTAAGGCCATTTCCACACCACACTATTACAGTGCTGTTATTACACTTTCAACATCCTATGGAATCCTGGGCTTTGCAGTTTTGGGAGGGGCCTTTAGAATTCTCAGCCAGAGAGCTCTTGGGCCTCAGTAAACTACAAACACAAGAATTCCACAGGATGTTGAAAGTTGAATAATAGCACTATAACAGTGTAAGGCAGAAATGGCCTAAATAAGTTAAGTTTAGTCCATTCCACTTCCACCCAGAAGGTTGCTCACAGGATACAATAAAAGTCATATTTTCCTTCCCACTCATTCTCTCAGATCATTGCACAGGGCCCTTTCACACTATGCAATTACAGCACTAAAATGCCAATTGCTGTGTTTCCATCCTGTGCGATGTAAAAGGGCCCCACGATTTGGTATTTATGTCTGACTTCCCTATAGTCACTCAGCCCTTCCAACTCCACTTTGTCAACAGCCATGGTTCATGTAAAAAGGAAAGCTAGAGGAGAAGTGGGTGCAGTAATAGCCTAGTAGATTGGCTGCCTCTGTGCACATTGCCAAGGACGAAGGCGCTTATATTATGCCTATGGGTACCTGTGGCATGCAGGGCCCATGGCATCTCACTTATCTTTACAGCACAGAGTCACCAGTGCAAATCCATTCCAGCTACAAAGAGTGTTACTGACCTTCCTGTGTTATAGAATTCTATCAGCAATGTTCTGGTGACTCATCCACCCTAGCAATGTGTAACTGAGTAATGCCATTGTGAAATTCTGTCTACTGTCCGCCCAGTGGGATAAAAAGTTATGTTAAAGGAAAGGAAGGAAATGTCAGAGGAACTGAAGACAAGTGCTCTCAGGAAGCTATGAAATGGCTCTCAAGGTTTACCTGGTTTCCCCTCCCCACAGCTCCTAAATGTGGACAAATATTATGTTACTACCAGTCTTTGTTAAAATGGTAGTGAAGGCCTAGCCTTGAATCTTCATTTTTTTTCTTTATCGTGTTAAAAATAATCTATGAGTAATACAGCCTATCATACTATTCTTAATATATCTTAATCAATAAGTGCTCATTAAACCCAATGATAGGGATTCTATAAAGCTGTTGTTGAAAATCCAAAATTTAAAAGAAAACAAAACGACCCAGACAGGTAGTCCCAGAACAATTGTTGTCTCTGTATCCCTCATATATATAAAACCTTCAGTGCCCTTTTTCATTATTATTTTGCAGATGCGACTGCAGCCCTCATAAAACAGTATGTGGCTTAAATTATGGATTTTTGAGAAGGCTCTTTGCTCACATTTCACTTCACTGATTCCAGTTTAAGCTGAAGCCTACTGCTAACTAACCACAAGAGAACACAGAAGTAGATAGCAAGGGTATATCAGAGCTATGGAAAAAAAAAACTGAACAAATTTCTGCTTGTCAGAAAAACTCTACTAAAAAGAAGAGAAGCCTTAAGCAGAGTCCCAAAGGGGCAGTCCACAGGCCTCAGCAATATCTAATCTATGTGCATGTCTGACAGGAAGACCAAATAGTTTAGTTGTTGGGGTGAACAAAAACTACATTTAGGAACGGATGGCTAACAGAACAAACACTAAGGGGGTAGAAAGGATCTCAATACGTGAATATGTAAGCTTTTAAAATGAGGGGGGTTTTGGGGGGAGAACTTTGCACTAAGCCTATGACAGACATACAAAGTTTTGAAGACCTTTTTAATTAGCAAGTTAGCTCATGAATTCTATATGATGTGTTATGCGACATAACTTAATGTATACCTAGCTCCACACAGAGGCATTAAAAAACCTCTTTACTGAATTGCAAAGATGCATAACAGGACACCAATAAGAGTGCCCAATGCGCACTGGTGTCCATTGCACGTTGGGACTGATATACATCAGTCCCATTGTCCATCAACCCTATTGCACAATGCTTCTCTGCTGCGTAATAACTTAACAGCAGCCTTCTAGTGGTTATGGATGTTACACAACTGCACAGTTCTAATTCCCACACATGTAAGTCCACTTACCAAAATGCAGGTCCTCGACAAGATTCCAGCCTGAGTCTATATGAACAGCAGTCCTAGGTTTTAGACAGCCACCACAGGCAAATTTTAATCAATGAACCAAGAAAACAGAATCAAATTGGAAGTTAGAATGATATGATATAATGTATGTAAATGTATTTGCAGACACCTTCTTTCTTCCCTCAGTACAAATATCAGGATTGTACATAGCAGAGAAGCATCCACTCATGAGCCATTTGAATGAGAAAATGGACACCCAGTAACAATTTCTTTTAAAATACCTTGAAAGTTTTCCAGCTGAATTTAAATATAATTGTAAAGAACAAAGTTCTGAGCACCTGGAGAAATAATAACAGAAAGTACTCATAATTACTAGTATATGTATACATTTCATTTGTAGCATTCCTACTTAATGTTGCAGTGGAATACTGAGCATGTGCATGTACATGCCCTGTGATCCCTGCTCTTGGGATAGGTGAGCTGGAGGAAGGTGAAGAATTAGTGGGGCATGAAGCCCCCAGTGCCTCAAACTGTTTTCAGAGAGACAAGTTTCTGGATTTTTTCCCCTAGAATTCCCCATGTCACTTCCTGCCAGGAAAAAGGGCCGCTCATGGTTCTAAAATGCCTTAAAGAGGGCTCGAAACATGGCTAAATTGCTCCCCATGTCCCCAGGGAAGAGTTGAAGGATTTAGGGGCAAAAAAAAAAATGAATATTGGAAGAGCCATGAGGCAGGGATAGGATCCTTCACAATCCCCTGAGATGTCAGCATACCCTCCAACTCTCCCATTTTGGCAAGGACATTCATGATTAATCCTCTGTTGTCCCCGTTTTTCAGCTACTTTTAAAATGTTCCAGTTTCTATTTCCTCCTTCCATTTTCCTCCATCTTCCATTTACTTCAGTTGCTGCGAACTGAGTTCAGAACACAAAAATAGTTTGCAATCAATTTACTTGGCGGAGAGGGAGGAGAGCAGAAGAGTGGGAGGAGTCTTGCCCTTCTCAGTAGGCTAAGGCAAAAGCAGACTGCTGCTGCTGCTCCTACCTTGTATGCACTTCCTCATTAAAAACTTTTGCCATCTTGTTATGGTGGAGCACTTTCAAGTCATTTCCAAGTTATGGCGACCCTAAGATGAACCCATCACAGGGTTTTCTTGGCAAGATTTCTTCAGAGGATGTCTGCCCTTGCCTTCCCCTGAGACTGAGAGAGTGTGACTTGTGCAAGGTCACTCTCTGGGTTTCTGAAGCTGAGCAAAGATTTGATCGCTGGTCTTCAGAATCCTAGTTTGACATACAAGCCACTATGAAAAACTTGCCATCTTGACTACATTCCAAAGTTGTTTGGCCACATGTGTCCCAATTTTCATTTGTGAAATGTTGGAGGTTATGGGACAGAGCAGTCCCCTAACACACAATAGTTTCCCACATCTAAAGATGCTAGCAGCAGGAGTGGGCATTGGGTGACATGGAGCAAAGTGTCTAATGACATCCAGCTCTCTTTCGTGATGTCTGAATCAGGTGTGTGTTACTGCAGTTTAGGCCTCCTTGGAGATACCCCTAGATATCATTTTGATATCAATAATTTGGCTCTCTTCCACCACCCCTCTCCACATGTTTGTGAGGCCCCCGGACAAGCACAGAACTAGGCTCGACCACTAATCGCTGGACATTCCATTCTCCACCCAGGCAGGCCAGAAATAGCCAGATCACCGCTTTAGGAGACCTCTCTGCAAACACCCTCATTATGTATGCACACTGTTTACAAAGGACTCCCTGCCCCGAGCAGGCAACTTGGCAAGCTGAATACTCAAATGCCAAGCACTCTGTGTTTGCATACTGGCCACCTCTTTGTCAATTTGGACATAACTCAATCATGCTAAATTCTGATCTTTCTAAGGCTTTGGCCCCGGGCCCAAAACGCATTGTTTTCCCCAAGTACGGCATAGCCTGCAATTACATTTCTCGCTATAAAAACCCCTGATTCTGAGACCATCCTCGGATTGCTCCCGAGTTCCAGACCACCTTGCTGCCGCTTTGCTTGGCGAGTTTCCCCTCAGCTCCACATGCTGAGATACATCTAACCCCAGCATCGCTCTCTATCTTCTTTCCGAGCTTTAGGAACAGGTTTCGTATCACCCGAATCAACTATCCCTCTGAAAATCCCGCTATCATACTCACACCTTTATTTTCCTTAGTTATCTCTCTGTGTGTGTTGCTTACATTGTGTGCCTGTATTCAATAAAGATCATTAATTATTTCCAACACGGTTTGCTTCTTGACTTGGCCTGACCCCGTAGACATTGGGTTACAAGATCCTGCTGCGTTATCCTGCCTCTCGTAGTGCCAACCAGTGCTCTTGACTAATTTCCCCATCTTGTGTAATTGTAAGGTTATTTAGGTGTCCCTCCCGGGACCCCCAGTAAACAGGGTAACATGTGGCCATGCAAATCCATGATCAGTGCCTGGATATATTGATGGACCAGATGTGGGTCAATAAACTGAGGCTGAATCCTGAGAAGATAAAGGCTTTGTGATCAAGGGGTTCCCACATCCTGGAAATACATAGATTATCTGTTCTCGATGGAGTTTGGCTTCCTCCAGAGAATCCAGTTCACAGCCCAGAGAAACCAATAAACCCATCTTTGTCACTGAAGTCAAATTAGGTTTAGCTGTGTAGAGTTTTACTAGCTAAAATATATGCCTTTAAGAATTGTTTGTCAGGGAAGAAAAGCCTAGTACTAGATCATGTTTTCCTGGCAATTCTAGTTTTCCTGGTTTCACTTTTGGGATCCCTCCCAGAACTATGTATTAAGTTAAAGAAAGAAGCTGTGGTGTTTCATTCTTCAGATAAAGCATATTACTAGGCTGGTAAGCAAGTTCAACAGATGTAGCTTTGCTATACTGATCCAAAAACTAGTAACCTCAAGTCTAGATTGTTGCAATGTGGTTTGTACAAGACTTCCTTTAAACTTGGCCCAGACACTGCAAGTTGTTCAGAACATTTTAATGGGGTGACCTACCAGAAAATCATAATAATCTCTTGAAGGAATTACAATGGCTATCTGTTTGTTAATGGAACAGATTTCTGATTTTGTTGAATATAAAGCCCTAAACAACAAGGTTTCTTGAGATATTATTTTCTCTTTTGTTAGACCCATTTGATTACTGAGATAATTTTGGCAAGTCATGCACAACAGGGCATTCAGCACTGTGGCACCCACTATTGGAATAATCTTTCTTTTTGATATTTAACATGCTATAACCATTTTTTAAATGTAAACTTTCCCTAAAAATGGTTGTAGCATGTCAAAAATCATTGACAAGGAACCAAATGTTCATGTCTTCCTTTTGGATAGTCTGGCCTACCATCTATTTCACTGACAACACAAATATTGCTTTTTTAAAAGATGTGTATTTATGTTTTATTGTTATTGTACACCACATTGAAATCTTCAGATTCAAGTGTTTTTTAAAAAAATCTCCACTAAATAAAGTAAAATATTAATTCACCTGGTAAGTGAACCTAATCCACCATTTACATGGTAGAAGAGTAGGGCCACGTACCTTATAGCACCGGATACCTAAGATACTCTTCAGACATCTCTTCATCATAATTTCTCTAATCCTTTCATTTTTCTTTATTGATGAGGAAGGATCATGATTCTGTAGGCATCTGTTTTGGCAACTGGCAAAAGCTATATGTACAGCAAAAGAAAGTGTATGGCACAAATTCAGTTCAGGTAGGTATCTATCTGCAGCATTTTGCTAAACTCTTTTTTCCATTTAAACAAGGCTAGACATCATGAATTCCTGTCAGGTGAGTTCCATCCAAATGAAACATGTGGCACAGTGCACATGCACATGCCATTATTACACTAGGGCCTTGTTATCTTGCTCACATAAGTAACACAGTACACAGCCATGGGAGAACTCCAAGGAATCATTCCTTGCTGAAAGCCACTATTTTGTTTTCACAGCTAGTAGGGTTATGTTTTTATTGCCTTGTTGGGAAACCAGCTGTTCTACTGAAGAGATTTCTTGCTCTGGCTGATTTGGACTGATTACAGTAGATATGTGGGCAGAATGCATTTTCTCTCTTCATTAGAATGTGAGTAACCGGTCATAATTTCAGGTGATTTCCTAGGGCTTTTTAAATGAGAGCAATAGTTGGTAACAAGTTTAAACCTTCAAAGTGGAGTTTATTTTGCTAAGTTCCCAACAGCCCAATCATAAAGTGAGAACAAATGTGGTCCACTGACTTAAGTGCTGTTTCAAATCTCTTTTCCAGCATGACTTCACTGTGTGGCCTTGAACAGTGATTGGCAGCTGGTCGGACATAGGGCTGGGTCAATAGAGTTGAGATAACAGAGGGAAGACTAACTATTGTGCCACCCACCCTTGCATTTCACTGGTGAAAGATTCACATGTCCCATTGCATGGGAGGTAGGAAGGGAGGGAGTTTGGAAGCCACAAAATCTATACACAAAACATACCCAGTAAAAGATTTGCTCTTTCCAAAATATTGCAAAGTATGCATTGCCCATTAAGGATATACGAGATCCTTGTGCTCCAGGTGCCCAGTTGGGGAAGCCAATCCGAAGCCATGAAATGCATTCACAAAGCATGTCCAGTGAAAGGATGTTAAAGTCCAAAAAACATGCCCAGCAAAAGGGTTTCCAGTTCTAAAGGGTGCCAAGTCAGTAGCAGCCCATCAAAAATCAAAGTATAAACCTTATCAATCCAGTTGGTGCTTGATGACCTAAACAGAGAAAAATAGAGACATAGAAATAAAGTCTTCTCTTTGTTTGCACAAAAACACACCCTCTTCTCACTGAAGAGGTGCAGAAATTTCCAAATAAAATGGAGAACAAAATAAAATAAAATGGAGAATTCATTGCAGACATTATTGTGAGGGAAAGCATAGAAAAGCAATATAAAAAGGTGCTTCTGGATTTGTAAAGCACTTTGCACAGATGACAGGAGGAGAAGGTGGTGATGGCTGTCTGAAAAAGGCATAGAAAGGATTGAAAGATTATTTGTGGCTGCTATTTATCAGATTCTGTACTGGAGAACTGAAGGAAGTTGATAACAAACTGGAAGAGAACATACTCAAAAACTTAGCCCTATTAATCTGTATCAGTAGACAAAGAGATTTTGCAACATTGTTGAGACTAAGGCCCTTACCACACAAAGTTGTCATACCACCAGAGCAACTCATTGTTCCCAGTCCAGGACCCATGCTATCATTTAACGTAATCATTAACCAGCTGCGATCCTGTTGCAGTGCATTGGAAATCCACCTTTTTTCAATGCTGGAAAAAAAAACTAGTAATGGCCCCCTTTTCCCACCACAATCCCATCAACTGTATGAGTGCCGTTTCTCAACAGCATGTGACGGGGCTTCCTGTCATAGATGATCCAGTAGTGGGCATGGTGTGGGCATTCCCAGGTTGTCCCTCCCTCAGCTATTCTCATGGTGTGGCAAGTCTGAAATCTATTGCCTTTCCGTGCTTATTTTAAATTTCTCCTTTGAGGGTTTTTTTATTTGTAATACTTTTTTTAGCATTATAGTGCAAAAACAGGGGTATCATTATGTTACAACACTGCTGCACTAGCATGGCTTATTAAAAAACCCAAGCAATCATGGACTGTTGAGGGGAAAGGTGGGGAAAAGAACTTGCCAAGGAAACTGCAATGCAAGGGGAACACTGGTGGCAATAATACTACTTATCCACTGAAGTCAAAAGGGTTGTGTTAGAGAGCATTCAGAACCTGATATCATCATGGAATTGGCAATGCAGGAATTGAAACAGAACAATGCACGATTGTGGCATGGTGCAGTTAGCACCAAAGTAAGAGAAATAAGTCTATAGTATACACCTTCATAAACTCAATCTGCTTCATCCAATGAAACAGGACATGTGGTCAGTCATGAATGACTGGAACGCACAAGTACCAAAAACAGTGCAGAATCAAACACTATAAGAGAATTTGGCCTAAAAAATGCAGGAGAATAGTTCATTGAATTTTGGGAAGTTAACAGTTAGTTCACTGCAAACATAATCTTCAGGCAACCGAAGAGGCAACTGTATATATGAATATCACCTGATAGACTATCAAGAAATCAACAGACTGCATAATTGGCAGAAGAAGAGGGAGAAGCTCCATTCTCTCTGGGGGAAAAAAAGCAGGTTGTGAAACAGAATATGAACTGATAATATCTAAAATTAGAGTAAAGCTAAAGAAGTATACTAAATCAATCATTGTGCCAAAATTCAAGGTGAAGAACATCCCTGTAGAATCAAAGATGATGTAAAGAATAGATTCATGCTATTAAACCTACTAGATTAAAAGCAAGAACAACTCTGGAATGAACCCAGGACACTGTCAGGGAACAATGTACCAACACGCTATATGCAGTCAAGAAGAAAGAAAAGCCTCATTGAATGACAGATGAAATTCTTTAAATGGTTAAGGATGAGCAAGAAGAAAAAGTATAGGGTGAGAAAAATAGGGTCAGAATTCTGAATGTAATTGTTCAGCAATTTGTGTAAAGGGACAAAGAGAACTACTATAATTACCAACACAAAATATTAGAAGATAACAAATAATAGAATAAGAGACCTCTTAAAACAGCATCTGACAAATCAAAAGGAAATTCAACCCAAGAGAGATACTGTGTAACCACAAGGGGAACACATTGTATAATCAAGAAAAAAATAAACAGACAATGGAAGCAATATGTCCAAGCTGGGTTCAAAAAAGGAGGAGTCACTAGGGATCATATGGCAAACATACATAGTATAATTGAGTGCACCAAAGAGTTTCAGAAGAAAATCAGCCTGTGCTTTATAGATTATAGCAAAGCCTTTGATTGTCCTGATGTATGACCAATATTCAGGATAAGAGACAATTATAAGAATAGAATATGGAGAAACAGGATGGTTTCCATTTGGCAACACTTCATTTTATCACCCTGTTTCATTTATATTAAAAACATACTGTACAGAAAGGTGGATTAGACTCAGAGGAAGGTGTAGAAACTGGAGGAAGGAACATCAACAATTTAAGATATTAAGATGATACCGTACTATTAGCAGAAAAGCCAAGATTTGGAATGACTATTGAGAAAAGTCAAGGAAGAATGTGCAAAAGCAAGCTTACAGTTGAACATTAAGAAAACCAAAATAATGTTCACAGATGACCTATGCAACTTTAAAATAAATGATGAGATAGTAAAAGACTTTCTATACCTTAGCTCAGTCATTAAGCAGAATTGTGACTGCAAGTCAGGAAGTGAGAAGAAGACTAGAGCCCTTTCTGCAACTCACCTTTTCTCAGCACTGGGGTGCAGTGCTTGCACAAGCAGCCTCTTGTGAGAAGCTCTCACATCCAGGTTTCTTCAGCTCCGCACAAACTGCCTGCTCATGTAAGAGCCCTGCCTCTTCCTTTCGCAGTGCAGCCTGGGACAGGAAACATGACTGGCCCGGCTCCCAAGGCTCCTCCCACAAAGTAAGTGCGTGCGGGGACCTGGAGTGATGCGCAACTATGCACCATTTTTGGCTTAAAGCTGAAAATAAAAAAGCGTGTGAGCAGTCCCTGCCAGGCCCTGGAGTGTCGCACAAATGTGAGTGTGTCATGTGGACCACTCCTCACATTTGCACGACACTCAAGGTGCCCTTTTGCATGGAAAATGCCCTGCAAAAAGGGCCTAGGACTTGGAAGGGCACCTATGAAGGAATTAGGCAAGATCCTTCTTTGTAAATATATATACCTGAATACCAAAGTCAGGTTCATCCATGCCATTATATTTCCAAATCTTGTGTATAGTTGTGAAAGCTAGACAATGGAAAAAGCTGGCAGGAAGAGAATCAATTCATTTGAAATGTTATGCTGGAGGGGAGTTTTGCAGATACCATGGGCTGTCAAAACAGCCAATAAAATCAGTCCAAGAGCCAATCAAGCTTAAGCTCTGCCTAGAAGCCAAAATAAGACTATTATACTTTGGGCATATAATGAAATGATGTGTCTCATTAGAAAAGATGACAATACTTGGTAAAGTGGGGGGGAGCAGTCAGTAGGAAAAAGCAGAAGACTGCATTGCAGGTGTGGAGTCTCAGTCAAGAGCCAACATGGTACAGTGGTTTGAGCACTGGATTATGACCCTGGAGAAATCCCACTGAATTTAAGATACAAAGCAAATTGTGGGAGTATGAAAGAGAGCAGCAGGCATGCTCAAGAACAAGGATTACAAAGCTAGCTGAATCAGGGAGATAATGAGGTTCCACCTGCTGTGAATGCATGGAGCTAAAATTAGTTTAAAATAAAAGGGACCAGGAGGCTCTGCAGGCTGATGAATTCCTTTTTCCTATGAAGAAACCATTTCTGGTTCCTCCACTTTTGAACATCTCTGTCTCCTTCTCTCATTCTCTATCAACTTGCATTCCTTATCTGCAGACCATTCCAGGGACAGACAAGCTGAACAATTATGGCACAAAATCAGGGCCTTTTTCAGGGGATATAGACAGCAATTTGACGACCTAACCCATTTAGTGATCACAACAAAATAATGATTCAGTGTATTTAGTCCCCATGTGGCAACTCTGGTCTGTTAGGAGCAAAGAGTCTGGCTCAAAGAAAAGTCAACACTTGGAAAAGTTCCTTTTTTGGTCTACAACTCCCCACATCCGTGGTGGCTGCCCTTCTTTGCATGTAAGCCATGGGGTGTAAGGGCAGGCCTCAAGCTCTGAAGGGATCACAGCACACATGCTTTGCTGAATTTCAGTCCCTGGTATCTCCAGCTATAGCTGGGAAAAGATCCTACCTGAAACCCTGGAGAGCCCGTCCCAGTCAGAGTTGACAATATTTGTGTATATAAGACAGCTTCCTCTGCTCCTAAGCATCACAGAATGGCTGGGTCCAGCTAGCAGCCTTCCAATTTCCCACAGTAAGGTTCCCACTGGAAGAACACATAGATCATTGTGAGTCCTTGGGAAATTGTGTTTATGGAAAAGCTAACATCTACTATACCAACCAGTAGAAATGACCCAACTAGAATTCTTTTTACCCTGTTTTCCTTTTATTAATTTCATCAATTACAGTGGTGATTTTGCCCCCCCATGGTCACATCTGGACCTATTGAGAGATGATTTAGTTGAATGGTCAAGAGCTATGCTTTTATTAATTCACTGTTATTTTCTCATGCTGTGAACCTGTAAACCAAAGAATTTACATAAGCAATGAAAACTTTATTTTTTGAGAAATAACATGCAAGGTCTGATACATTTCTTGTCTATAGTATAAAAATGGTTATGTTGTGCCGCTATGTCATAGTGTACCACCACTGAAACTACCATGATAGTATAGCAGTATGGCATCTTCACTGAAGGATTGCAGTATACCATTTTCATCTTAGTTATAACATTCAGATACAGTGGCCATGTGGCCATGTTTCCTCATTTCCTGAGCCACTGTTTCATACATATCTTTGTTACAAAGGTATTGCTGCACCTTTTCCTCATCCCAGATATTTAAAAAAGTCCACAGTCCTATCTTCTTTCCATAAAACACCTCTACCCCCACTCACACGTGGCCCACATTTTTGTGAACAACAAAAACATGTCAAACTTGTAACAGCAAACCTCCTCCTCACTAGCACCATGCTGTGGAAGTATGCACCAGCCACAAAAGGAGGCGAATAAAAGTTCTAAAAATTTGACACAAAGATGGTGACAGATACATATAAGTGAATTTTGTTTCAGAAATGAAAGATTGGGAAGGAGAGGAACAAAAGAGGGAAATATGTAAAGGGATAGAATGGCTCATCCAACACAGCAGCAGGAAAAGGGGTGAGCAGCAGGGAAGGAAGGAAGGAAGGAAGGAAGGAAGGAAGGAAGGAAGGAAGGAAGGAAGGAAAGAAGAAAAGATAGGTGCATCTGACTTGAGCAATGCTTGGTAATGGCACGCTTGGAGCCTAGCAGGAACTTTCACACAACATGATGATGATGATCTTTGTTATTTATGTATTTATTTATTGAGTGCCATCATTATACTTGGTGTTTTACAAGTAAAAGTCCCCTGCCCATAAGCTTACAAGGCACAAAAGTAAAAGGGAAGGGCGGTGTGGGAGGAAATTCAGTCCAGCATGCCTAAGCCAGTGCTTCTGCATCTAGGCATAGTGGTGGAACATAGAGTTTTTCCAACAATGTAAGGAAAATGTGAAGTGCCCCTTGGTGGCTCAGTTGAGAAATGGTGGTGGTGGTGGTGATGAGACAGCCCTTTTCTTCTTTTCAGAACTGAACAGTGCACTTCAATCCTCTAGATTCTTTTCCCTTTGAACTTTAAAAAAAAATCAGTGATTTCTTTAATATTATTGATGTCTGCTTTGAAGAGAAACTATAATGTGGTCTTTTTAGCATGCCACTGTTGGGTGGGTGGGCAGAGAAGTCCAGAGTGAATCATTTGCTTTTCTAACCAGCAAATAAGCTACGTCTCCAAACATGAAGCCAAACTGCCCCCTACTGTACATTTCATACCTTGGAACTACATGTAGAAAACAGCCTGAAATGTAGAAGAGGAAAAAGACCAGCAAGAGGTACCCTGAAAACACAACTCTTTTGGAGAGAACAGTAATAGTTCATCAGTTTTGAACAGGATAGAGAGTAATGTGTTTCCTACATTTATGAGAAGGGCTTATTAGAAAAATCTGTGCATTAGTGCACATTGTGTCAATAAGAAAGCATTGTCTACAGCTCATCAGACACATTCACACACAGTTCATTTCTCTTTCTGTAAGTTTATTTCAGACAAAGAAATTGGCAAAACCACCTCTGAATATTCCTTGCCAAAAACTCTATGATATTTTTGGGGTTGCCGTAAGTCAGCAGGTGACTTGAACACACACACACACACCCTTTCAAATATTTAAAAGACTCAGAGTTCTCTCTTGAATTCCAGCTTCTGGAAAAGTGACAATCATTTTATCCATATGTGTGATTATTCTTGCTACTGCTAAATCAGCTTTTATCCCACATTGCCTCTTGAGGGTAAACTTTGCAAGGGCAGAAATCTGTCTGTTCCAAATGGATATCTCTTGCTTCTTCATCAGTGACTAAAGATCCACCACGGTATTTAGTGCTGGGATTATGTAGGAGTCCAGCCTGTGTTATGCTAACCAATATAACATGCATTTATTTATTCACATTTTTAATTCATATATCACTTTTCTCTTGGCATGGGACTCAAGGCAGCTTAGAATAAGTTTTAATAGGTATAGCTAAAATCTTCTTAATGCAAAAGTTAAAAAGCAATTGAAAGCACAAAGTTAAAACAATTTGGAATACATTTAAAATGTAGTTTAAAAAAAAGATAAAAGCACAGCACATTCTATCAAAATATCTTTATACCATGCAAATTAAGAGCCAAAGTGCTGCCTAAATGGAAAGGTCCTTGCCTGTGAGTGAAAATAGAACTAAGTGAAAGTTCATCACTGAAATGTGTCAGACTATCAAAACTTCATTATTAACAGCTGGAGTGAAATTTCAAATTTGGGGTCCCAAAATTTTGCCTCAAAATTTAATATGTTTTAGAGTGTACTGGCCCACATATGGATGTTTGCAAAAATTTTTGGCATGCTCTATAAAAGTGATTGACTGAACTATAGATATGAGCATGTTTTCATCATGTTTGAAATTGATGCACCTCTCCACCTGTCTGCTTTATTGCAATGTCATTGCTCAAAAATATTTCAGTCAATTTATTTCATTTAAATTGTATAATATTTTGATAAGTTATTTAATTTCTGCTGCTGATATTTTATTGCTATAGATTAGTTAGTGAAACATTGGCTGGTTACCTAAGCATAGATATTTTGTGATCATTACTCTCATTAATGGAAGGTGAGTAGGGGGAAAAGAAAGAAAAACTTCATTGTTGGAATAGCTGCTTTGATACACAATACCAATATATATGAAACATGTTACATGGATTTTGTATCAACTTTACACACCTTTTCTGCACTATTTACATTTCTATCATAAGTCCCTTTAAAAATTACAGTGCAATGGTCCACTTTAACTGCCTTGACAAGATCCTAGGGAATCCTGGGATTTGCAGTTTAGGAAGAGGTACTTAGAAATTTCAGCCAGAGAGCTCTAGCATCTCACCAGTTGTCCCTCCACTTTCATGAGGGTACCACACACAAAACCCTCACAAAAGTGGAAAAACTGTGAATAACTCCTGCTCACTCCCATTCCCTTCGAGGGTTCCCCTTTCCCATTCCAATGCAAAAGGGAAGGGAAGAGAAAGGGAGTGGGGGAAGGCTTCCTTTCCTTCGCTTTCCCCCTCTGGAGCTCCCCCTATCATTCCTATGCATTTTGCCCTAGTGCTGAGAACTCATGTGAGCCTGGCCCCCATTCCTTTCCATTTTGCCTCAGCCCAAATGAGAGGAGGAGAAGTGGGAGGCATGCATTTGTGAATAATCAAATTCATGCCAGGGGATCACCAACAAGATGACCAATATACAAAGTCTGAAGAATATTAAAGGGAATGAATTTATCACAGATATCAAAAGAGCAAAAAAGAATATCTCCACCAGCCCATAACAGAAATTTTGGATACCATTAGGAAGATGAAACCAGGGAAAACCCCTGGTCCAGATGGGTTCTCGGCAACTTTTTATAAAACTTTTGAAAAGTAACTCTTACGGCCTCTAAGAGACACAATAAACCAAGTATTAACAGGAGAGAAACCACAGTGATGGAAATCAGCAAACATAACCTTAATCCTTAAAGAAGGAAAAGATTCAATGCTACTACAAAATTACAGACCAATTTCCTTATTAAGTGTAGATTATAAGATATTTACATGTAGAAAGATTTTAAAAGGCTTGTATAGATTGAATTCAAGAAGACCAAGTTGGCTTTTTCTCTCCAGCTGACAACTAAAGGATAACATTAGAATGATCATCAATGTTATTCAGTTATTGAAATCACACACACACCAAAAAAAAGATGAAATTGGGATTAATCTTCTTAGATGCAGAAAAAGCATTTGATAATGCTTCTTGGAAGTTTATGTTCCGAACTCTTCAGAAAATGGATATTGGTGACAATTTCTTCAAATGAATTAGGGCAATTTATACAGACCAGGATACACAGATAATAATCAAACTTTAAAAAAAGTAGACTATGTAGAATTAGAAGAGGCACCAGACAAGGCTGCCTGCTTTCACCATTACTCTTCTTAATTATCATTGAAGTATTGAATAACAAGATCAGAAGGGATGATAAGAGGAATAAGGAACAAGACCATGGACTTTGTGCATACGCAGATGACCTGGTTCTAATTCTGGAGACCCCTCTAAATTCAGTTAATCACCTAATCCAAGTCCCAAAGGAATTTGGGCAGTTAGCAGAACTTAGAGTCAACCAAGAAAAGACAGCTATGTTAACTAAAAACATGACATTAAAAGAGGAAGAAGAAATACAAAAGAAAACAAATTTTAGAATAGAGAAGAAGAGCAAACATTTAGGCAAATGGTTAACAAAGAACAATCTTGATTTATTTAATAAAAATTATTTGAAAGTTTGGAAAGAAATTCAGAAAGAAATAGTGACATGGGATAAACTTTCATTATTGGGGAGACTCTCTGCAATCAAAATGGCTATACTACCGAAAATGAATTTTCTTTTTCAAGACATATCCATAACAATTAAAAACAACATATTCAAACAATAGAAGAAAGACCTAAGCAATTTCATATGGGCTGGGAAGAAATCAAGAATAAGATAGACATTGATGGTAGATCTTTGGGAAAGAAGTGGCCTTGGACTTCCAGATCTTAAATTATATGCATATGCAAACACTGTGACATGGATTATAGACTGTTAAAGTGAGAGAGAGAGAAAATACTGCATTTTTTACATTTTTCCATTGTTGGTGGCAATGTAAAAAAGCAAAAAATTATTGGAAAAACATTCATATGGAAATTACTAAATCATTTTAAAAAGCCCATGTGCCCAGAAGTTTACCTTCTAAGTATGGTTGATACAATTGAAGAATATGTTGGAAAACAACAAAAAAATATCTTGCTATATATGATAACTAAGGCACGGTTAAGGTATTCCAGAAACTGGAAAAAAGAAGAGATGCCTGGAATTGATGATTGGTTATTAGAGATATATGATTGGATGCAAATTGACAAATAGACTATGTTATTAATAGACAAATCATCAGATAGATTCACGAAAAACTGGGATTGTTTAACTGATCAACTAGAGAAAAAGGAGGGGAGACTTTCAGTTATTGCTTTGAAAGAATAAAACATGTTAGTATATTAGATTTATACAAACTTAGACATTGTAAGAAAAAGTATTGGAACATATTTTGCTTCTACTGTTTCTTAGATCTTATAACTGTGTGTGATCTTGTTCAATTCTACATGCTTA
Organism: Ctenosaura bakeri; assembly: GCA_948474755.1. NCBI lineage: Eukaryota > Metazoa > Chordata > Lepidosauria > Squamata > Iguanidae > Ctenosaura > Ctenosaura bakeri. Next base: position 51,451 of record CAOLHI010003296.1, read on the forward strand.
TATAAAGAATTTTGTTTGCTGAAAATTGATAATAATAAACACAAAGAAAAAAAATGGCAAACTTCAAACCTGCCAACCGTGGAGGGAGATCTATACAGACTCCAGGTTTCCATAGGATAAAGCCATGGTAGTTAAACTACTCTCCTACTATTATGAACTGTATAGTGTGAAAAGGCCCTTACTCAGCAATTCTGAGCATGCTTTTATGTGGAAGAGAGGAATATAAATAAACTAAGTCATGAAAGGGTACTGTTGCTGTGACAAATTCTTGGCGTGCTGTGATTGCTTTAACTCTAGTACATGTCAAATGGTTCTGGTACATGTCAAATGTGGGTCTCCTCAGCTCTACCATTGCCACTGGCACCACCACCAGGGGAGTCTTTGCAAGCTGCCACCTGCCTTCTGGTCACAGAGCTTTTCATTCTATTCCAGTTGACAACGGAGGCAGAGGACTAGCTATGCTTCCTCTGCAGTTTATCTAGCTGCATTTTAAATACTTTACTTCTATTAAGGATTTATGTCTTCTCTCTATTGTACTCCTGTTGGCTGCTAAGGCTACTTTCTGTTTCGGTCCTGCTGCACATATCTCTCATTGTCCTAATTTTCATTGTCCTAATTTAGTTTATGTTCCCTGTCATTTTTTTGCTTCTCATGGCCTTCCCAATTGGGCCATTGCATATGAGCTGTTTCTTTCAGAGTCTTTGCTCTCACAGAAACCTGGCTTCCCGTAATTGCTGCTCCTGCTGCTCTTTCTTATTAAACATTTCCTATCCAGTTCCACTCCCCACATGACAGGGTTGTGAGGAGGATCTTATTTTCTTCTAACCAGTTCTAGGTTTTTCTCTAGTTTTAAATTTCACTCTATTTATTTCTTTGCTCTTTTGATGAAAAGATTTCACTCCCCTACCCCTTTTTTGACTCCTATATTCTTCTGCCTTAATTACTGCTTCTGACATTCCCATTTATTCTTGAGCCTACCTTAAACTTGGCCATTTCTTCATGATGCTTCATCTCTAATTTTCATCCCTGCTTTCCATAGTCTCCTTTGTTACAATCTTTCTATTCCCATTTTTGACATCCCTATAGTTGCCAAAGCTTTCTTTTCAGAACTTCCACTCTTTAGCATTATAGATATAAACCATGGTATATATCTTTTCTCATATCTCTGGGCTATGCCTTTCCTTTTTAAACTGACTCTGTTTAGCTTCCAAGATCAGACCAGATCCAGTGCCTTTAGAAAATTTAAGCTATTGTCTCCTTTCTTTTGTCCCTTCTTATACAGGTTCTAGCCTGTCAGACCCACAGAGTATCTTTATGGCTACTTTTTGCTTTCCTCTTACTCCTCTTATTCCCCTGATTTATTTTCTCTCAGGTAGTCATATTTCTTATATTTTACCCAGTTTTCATCTTGCCCTTAATGTCCATTTGTTCATTTCAATTTGTCCTCCACTTCTGCCTGTCCCTACATCAGTTCTCCAAATAGTTTTACTCAATATTTTACTGGTAACATTTCTTCATCAGTTCCTTGTCATCTTCTTTTTCTGTTTACTGTGTCCTTTCTGATGCTTCTTCCATCTTCATCATTCTTTTCCTTCTCTCTTCCAGTTTCCGTATTTAGTATCCCCCCTCTTCCTTCTCCACTTAAACCCATCACTCATACCCTTGATCCAGTTTTCTTTTACTGCTTAATAATAACTGGTGCACATGATCTTCCCTCTATTACTCACACATTTAATCTTTTCTCTTTTTTTCTATGCTATACTTTCCTGTTTTAACCATGCTATAATTAACTCATTTAACACTTCCCTCTTTATATCCTGGCTTTCAACAAACATGCTATAGTTAACTCATTCTTTTAGGGGGGAAAAAAAAAGAAAAGAAAAAAATCCCCTTTACCTATAGCTCCAACTCAGGAGTGGGTAGTTTCACCAAATCCGGGGACTAGGCTCTACTACCATGGCCTCCATTAATCACACAGGGCTGCTGAATTTTGGCATCAAACTACCCACTACCCACCCCCCAAAAACACCTTTAAAGCAAGAATGTTGTTTTCAAAGGCTTTTAGTGGTTTGCCTCCAGAACTTAGTGTCACTGTTTGGGAAAGGTCCTCTATTTTCCATATGATTCCTCTCTTGAAACCTAAATCTCTCTACTTAATTGAGTTTCTTTTGATAGACTCAGTCAACTCTGTATTCTGTATGTTTTTACTGCTGTTTTTTTGAAAAAAAAATTAAATTACTCATAATCTGCTTGCATTTTCTCAGGCTTTTGATCTTTTTCTCCTGTATTTTCTTCATTCTTTCACCTTTGGTGGTCCACTTTTTTCTTGGTTTCACTCCTATTTCATAACTCACTCTTTAAAAAAAAACACAAAGGTATCCATGCTGATCCATAAATAAAATCAAAATCCAATACCATTATAGCATTTGGTTGATTTGAATACAAGTATTAACCCGCTGTGGGAAGCCGTTTAAGAGTTTTTCTCAGCAGTTCCCTATTTTTCTTGGTTTTCTTTGTCTTTCTTAATAAAACTCAGTGTTCAGGATCTTTCCCTTTCCTCTTTATATTCTGGCTTTTGGCAATTCAATTTCTTTTCTTTTTTTCCCTTTGGTTTAATCTGCAGTAACACTGAAAATATCCATTCCATGCTTTTCTGCCTTTGTTCTTTTTAATTTGTCTTACAGCTAATGGTGTTGCTTGGTTTTAGAACAGGGGCAGAAAGGTGTGGATTCAGAGCATCCCATGCTCAGAAATAAGGAGCTTTTAAATATCAGTCAAAAATCCTTAGGATTTTGGTTTAGCTCAAAAATAAGCCCTGAATGGTTTTGTCATCCCTCTTCCTGTTTCTCTTTCCTGTTCTCTAAAGCATAGTGTTATGTGTTCATGAAGGTGATGTGAATTACCTTTCAGGGGTCCTTAACAGTCCAGTTGCTCAGATTGCAAAGGATCCTTTGTGACTCTTAACTCCTGGGACCCTTTTACACTACACAGTTATAGTGCTATGATTCCATTTAAACTGCCATGGCTACATCCTATGATATCCTGGGGTTTATAATTTGGCCAGAGGCACAGAGGAGCTCCCTGGCTGGGAATTCTAAAGGCCCCTCCCTCCCCTGGCTGGGAATTCTAAAGGCCTCTCCCTCCACTGCCAATCCCAGGCAGTCATGACAATTGGTCATGACAATTGAAGTGGAGTCATAGTTTTATAATTGTATACTGTGAGAGGGCCCCTGATTGAAAGTAGAATGGTGCAAGCTGGGATTGCCCAAGACATCATAGCTGATGGCAGGAAATCTTCTCACCTTTCTGTCCCTCAGCTTCCTAAGAAATGCTTTTAATTCAGAGAATGCTAGAACCTACCAACACATCTGTAGTTTTGAGGTTTGTGCTAGAACTGAATGGACTGAAATGATAGAGAGGGTTGCTTTTGCTCTTTCCTGTGGTATTAGGGGTTCCATTAGACATCTAATGGTACAAATGAATTTCTTGGAGTCTTAATATTATGAACTCCCATCATGTGTCCACTCTGTCTTGGGCCAAGATCCTGCATTAGAGGTTGCAAGGTGTAACCTTATGGAGCTGACACCATAAACCAGCATGCTAGTGAATTGCAACAATGCAGAACAGGGCACCATCCAAAATGTCTCATTCCACAACAGCGGTTCCCATTGTGCAACAAGATACGTTGTGCATCAGGACACTTTGCCCAATCACCTCAGTGCAGGCTCCACTTGTGCAATTGTCCTGATGGGGTAGCTGTGTCTTTCTTTAGTCAGTTTGTAAGTCAGTTTAAGATGACATAGCTTCCCAACAGAATGCCAGCCTATACATTTGAGGAAGAACTCACGTTGGCTTTTAAGAGCCTTTGGTTTTGGGAACTGCTGAAGAAGCCATCATCATCACAACTACCATCACCCGCTACATCCTGGTCCCTGAGGTATTTATCCCATTTGGAGATCAGTGGAACAAACAGGTCATCATTCAGCATAATTTCAAACACCTTACAGTGCCTCCATTAATGTCCAGTGCAAGCAGACTTCCGTTGACCAATCCCTAGTTTGAGAAATACTTTTATTTCAGATCTTCATGTAGGTCATAAGTTAACACTTCCTGCTACAAGTGCAAGTCTAATTATATGAGAAGGTTCTTGGGGTTTTTTGCTGGATATTACAGTATTTGCCACGTAAGGCTGGGGGGGGGGTCACACAGCTCTCCAGAACTTTTTGAACTACAGCTCCTACTGTTTCTCTCCATTGGCTACACTGACTCAGGCTGATGGGGTTTACAGTTCAGCAACAACTGGAGAGTTGCTTGATTCTTATTCTTCATTTCAGTTAATCTCCTACATGCTGAACGTTACTTGGCTGTAAAAGAAGACCATGGACTTTATTCAGAATCACCTATGCTTTCATTATTCCACATCTTGCAGAGCTGAACCAGCAGATACAGAGGTTCCATCCTGAGCTTCTCAAGTTCAAATTAAGCCAAGGCTTACCATGCCTTCATAAAACATAAAAATTGGATCCCTTCATTGGATTGACAAGACACTTGAAAAATCATTTCTCCAAAATATTGCTTTGGATCTTCACTTTAGTGAAACCCTGGGACTTCTCAATCTCTGTTCTTCATATTTACATATTTATTTATTTATTTATTTTAAAAAATTATAACTTGTCTTACATCTGAAAACTTCATGATAGACTATAGTGAACAGTATATAGTATATAGTGAACTTCAAGCAGCATAAAACAAAATGAGCCCAATCAAAACTGAACCCACCATCCAATAGAGTCAAACCTACTGGATGTTTCATTGTCTTGTCCATAAATTGCTGCCTTCTAATTACTTGTGAAATCAGAGTAAAAGTGGAAGTCAGTGGTATGTTTCCTCCTCCTCCTCCTCTTCTGATTGTTATTGTTGTTGTTGTTACTATTATTATTAAATTTATGTCCTCCTTTTTTTCTCATTCCAGAACTCAAAGGGGTTTTCAAAAGTTAAAAAAGATACAGTTAAAACAGATACAGTTAAAAGTTGGCATCATACATAGGGTAAAAATACCATTAAACTATCAGCAGAATTAAAGGCAGTTAAAAGCATGATCATTAAAAAGAGAACAGTAGATATAAACAATAGAGCACGTCTTTCCTCCTGAGCAATGAATTCTCAAAGGCCTGCTGAAACACACACACACACACGTACAGATATAGATATAGGTAGATATTGATATAGATATTCATCTGCCTATGGAATTACAAGAGAAGAGGGTGGTGTAGTGGTTTGAGCACTGGACTATGATCCTGGAGACCAGGGTTCAGTTCTCCACTTGCCCATGGAAACCCACTGGGCAGCCCTGGGCATATCACATATTCTCAGCCACAGAAAACCCTGTGATAGCTTCACCTTAGGGTTGACATAGGTCAAAAATGACTTAGAATCATAGAAATCTAGAGTTGGAAGAGACCACACAGGCCATCCAGTCCAACCCCCTGCCATGCCTTGAAGGCACACAGCAACAACAATGACAATGGAAAGATAGCAAGAAGGCCATGTAATGTATTTAATTTTATGATCCATTGCATCTATATTTTGATGGGGGAAAAACACCCTCCATAATATAAATTATACAAAAGGAGAATAAGAGAACAATCTCAGCCATAATTTATACCATGTGTCTGTTAGTAAATATACATATTCATCTCTCCATCTCTTGGAAGTCAATTTGGTAGATTCCGAAATTTGAAACCTGGAAGAGAGCCATGCCAATGTCCCTTCTCATCTAATGTGTTCAAAATTATTTAGTATATTTATTTAATCAGTCTATGTACCACCTTTCTCCTAGTACAGGATCCAAGGTATTTCACAATATAAATTCATATATCAAACAGAGTTAAAACAAGAGATAACACAAAAGTTAAAAAGTGACTCAGTAAACAACCATATTTAACAGTTAAAAACACAGTTACAACATAATAATTATAAAAATACAGCACACTTCAATTAGAAGATCCTCTGTAATGGCCAGTTAATAAAGGCCTGGATAAATAAGAAGGTCTTTCTCAAAGTATAGAGAAGAGAGAGAGGGCCAACTGAGCCTTCCACAGGAAAGAATTCTATAGCCTGGGAACAGTTATTGAAAAGGCTCTCTCCCATGTGAGAAAATGGAAGTTACAGTGAATGATAAAATAATTCTAGTGCTACTGATTTCATAAAACATATAAATAATTGCCAAAATCCTATATGATCTTTTGCTTAATATGACTTTACGTATACTTAACTAAGTAGCAGAGACACCAAGAAACCCTGACGAAGTATCTGATGAAGTGGACTTAAGTCTTTGGAAGCGTATGCTACTGACTTGCTTCTCTCAGTTACTCTCAAAGGTGCTACAAGATCCAGATTAACACAACTATGGCCATTTCTGCCCTAGAGTGTTATAGTGCTATTATTCTACTTTCAACATCCTGTGGAATCCTGGGGTTTGCAGTTTAGGGAGGAGCCTAAGTCAAAGGCCTAAGTCTCTGAATGCTGAGAAACCCAATTAGTGAATTGCAAAGATGTGTATTGGGATAACAGCAAGAGTGCCTGATGTCCATCAGTCCTGTTGTGCATCAGTCCCATTGTGCATTGGTCCTATTGTGCAACAGTTGCTTTGCCAGCTCTGCTACACAGCAATGTTACAACAGCCCTCTACTGGATACAGCCGTTACAAAACGGCCAATTCCATACAGGATTCCAGCTATGGATACCCTAAAATTCCAGTTATTGCACAAAATTCAAAACCAAAGTAATACAAAATTGCAACTTCATGATATATCATAGATGTTTCATGTAGTCTTTATGCACATAGGAAAAACCAGGAATTTAACACACTCTCCTCACCCTGTGCATGTTCAGGGTGAAGGCAATGTGAATGCAACTCTCACCTTGTGACCAGGAACTCTGTGTTTCCAGGTTTCCAAGTGGTCCTACACTTATGCTGGGAGATGCAGTGGGTCTGTCTCAGCTACCAGTTGAACATATGTAGGGACAGGCTCAGAGACGGTGACCTCCACCCCCATCCACAAAGTGAATGCATGAGCATTTGTGAGGAGCACTGTTATATCTTCAAATACTATGGCGCTCTTTCAGTTCTTACCTTCAAAGAATCAGGATTTAAATGATTTACAGATGCAAAACATCTCAGGCTCAGTCCTTTGCACTTCAAGACAAGAAAAATCCCATAAAATAGTTTCCTCCTTTCCTAGGGGATCTACTTTGAGAGTGGTTTTCCTCTTCATTAAAAAGTCTTTGTGTGTGTGCGTGTGTATGTGTGTATTGTGTGTGTCTGTGTATTTCAAGGTAGGATGTATCTATGTATCTACTGGGTCCTAAGAGTAACAATTTTCCCTATAAATCCTGTTCTTTGCATGCAATGTCTTGAGTTGTAATCAACCTGACTAAAACAGTCCTCTCTGGTGCCTAGCAAGATCTAAAATTTCCTGATTCATTTCTACCATTTAGTGGTGCATCTAGCATACTAGTCATATACACATAAACAAACATGAAAGACCACTTCAGTATCACACCCAGATATGCAGAACTGGAATTGGGAGAGAGCAAGTTTGTTAAGAAATTCAGTACGACACATACAAGTTTGTACACTTAGTTTTGTCAAGCAGGCCAGCCTTTGGGAATGAAGAGGAGAGCTAGACAAAGAGGTCTGTCCTAGGAATGGGCAGTGAGTGGGCCTCCAGGTGTTGTTAGATGGCAACTCTGACTAGCTTTCTGTGAACAAGGGCTAATAGGATTTGACCAGAAGCTTATGGCGGTCAAACATTTCTTTCTCTCTTGGTATACGCCCTCCATGTGTGCGTGTGTGTAAGAAAATGCACCATTTTGATTGGTTGGAAATAGCAGCAATAGACCCATCCCATAACTCATAATGTTTGGATTTCAACATCGAGGTCATTCAGTTATCCACCTGTTGGGAATGAGGAAAACTCATTTTGTAATAAGCTGAAAATGGTTTGTGCTTTCAGAATCCTCTTTCTTTTGATACTGCAGTTAGGGAAATGACACTAAATTTGACTCATAATTGAGCTGTTGGAAAAAAGAGGTTGCTGATGAATCTAGCAGAGGCAGAGTTTTGGTTTTTTTTAAAGCTCTTCTGCATTTGGTTTTAATAATGCAGTCATATTGCCTCTCCTGCTGTTTTCTCTCTTTTTAACCACACTGCCTAAAGTGGTTCCGCAAGATAATTAGATTAACAGGCTGAAGTTTGTATCCCCATGGCTTTGAAAAGGCAGCAGCACAGTTTCCCATAAGACAGGATTTGGTTAGTACATTTAGGTTAGAGAGCACTAGACCTTTAATCAGAAGGAAAAAGAGTTTGTTATAGGATTTTGATTAATACTATTGTCCTACTTCCAGAGCTGTCGTAACCTTGAATTGGGTCTTAATATTACAGAGACTGATAAAATAATAATAAGCTTTGGTGTGTCTTAATCTACCAGAGTTATCATTCTGCCATCTTTCCACAAGACCAAGACATTTCTGTTCATGCAGCATCTTTCTGCTGGAACCACTAAAGAGAAGGGCTTTAGATTAAAAGGCTTCTGTGCTGAGAGTCTAGACGGCTACATAGGCTTCAGTGATCTAAGGATCTGGCAGTAATGAGGCTGGTCTAAAGACTTATCCTCAGAGCCCTTCCTGCAAGGATATAACATAATGGAAAGGGTATAATAATAATTTTTAAAAACTATAAGATGAAAGATGATCCTGACTGATGAGTAAGTGGATATACCAAACCTCTGCTCCATTGTGCAACTCTAAATGAAGCCATTTTTCTGCATGCTTAAGACAATTCTTCCTCAAATACTGCTTAGGAAAATATATGGGGGTCAGAAACTTTCAACTGTTTGACTGCATTCAGCCCCCAGCTTGATTTTGTACAGCCCTCAATCTGACTTCAAAATCCCCCTGCAAAGAATCAGCTCAAGCCACTACAGCAACAATCTGTGCCTCCATCAGCAGCCCACTAGATGGGGAGAGAAAGGGAGAGAGGAAAGGCTCACATTTTTGCCTTCAAATCAGAACTTTGATGGGGAGAGGGTGGACAGGGAGCCTTTAACCCTGCTTCCTCTGCAGTTCTGTTCAGGATCAAGGACTGGTATTTGCAGCAGGAAAAATACAGAGCAATGGGACTGTGCCAGAACAGGTTGTTTCAACTGCATGGTGCTGGACTCTTCTTGTTGTTCTAGTTTTGTGTGTGTACGTGTGGGTGGGTGGGCGCGTGAAAGATTCTCTTCTGGCAGGCTTATCCAGGTGAATTTTAAATTATGAATTTTAAAGTTTATATTGATTGTTGTTGACATATATTGGTTTTTTATATGCTCTTTTAATTGTGTTGTATGTTTATGTTGTCCCCTGCCTTGATCCATAGAGACACATGAGTAAGACATAAATATTATTATTATTGACTGGAATCTGTTGTGGACTTACATCTTCATAAGTGGACTTATGGCCGCAGGAATCAGAACTGAGCTGTTCCATAATATCTGCATCCAGTAAAGAGCTGTTGTTACATTACTATGTAGTGGAGCCAGAAAAGAGACCAAGGCACAGTGGGATCAACACACATTGGAATCATCAGGACTCTGGTTAGAGAGTGCCGATGTGCATTGAGATGCTCTTGCAAATGTCCCATTACTGACCTTTGCAATTCACTAACAGAGTTTCTTAGCACCTCTGCTACATAACTAGGGGCATTTCCACTATAATGCTACAGCAGTGGGTTGTTACTAGTCCAGGAGTCATGCTACCACACGACATCATCACTATTGAGCTGCTATCCCGTCCCCAAGTGTTGCCGAAGCGCCCTATACTATTTCCAGAAAAGATCCATTAAGTGCCTCCTTTGGCACTTCAATCCATCAGCTGATTCTGTGTGTTACCGTAATTGCACTTGTAGTTCTTCCTGTTCTTGTGGATCCAACAATGGGCAGGGCGTGGGCATGCATAGTTTGTTGCTCCCTCCCTGACTCCCATGGCATGGTAACTTCAAAATCTATCACCTCTCTCTGTTTATTTTAAAGTTCTCCATTGCATTAAAAAAAATTTTTATTTTTTAAATACATTTTTAAGCATTATAGCATGAAAATGCAATAGCGTACTGGCTTGTAGTGCAGTTACAACAGTGCTGTGCTAATATGGCTTCCAAAGAGGGGGAAGACCAATCGGGGCAGAGGGGAAGGGTGAAGGCAGGGATAGGGAGTGGCCAAGAACGCTGTAGTGCAGAAGGAACACCAGTGGCAATACCACTGCTCATCCACTGAAGGCGGAAGTGTGCAGAAAACAGTGTTCCTAACCTGTTACCATCGCATGAGTGGCAATGCCGTGATTGTAATGGTACAATCACCAATGGTGTCTAGTGCAGAAATGGCCTAAGTATAAGTTATGTAATATATACTGTGATAGAGGATTCTGTCCCTCATGAGGATGAGGATGAAGGCGTATGAAACCTTGAACAGGGTTTAGACTGTATCTTAAAGAAGAGTTTTCATATCTTTACCCAAATGCAGAGATATTCAAGCAGATCATATATTGCTGCTTAGTTTTCTTCCCACGGCAGTATTCCCCTTAAGAAAAAAACAGAAGAGCGAGTATGGAAAACAGAAGTCTAACTTAAGTTCAGCCAGTAATGAGGCAAATGGCTATGAAGATGAAGGGAAAAATACTACTAGACAGAGGGTGCATACACATTACATAGCTGAGTGCTGGAGCCACTGTCAAGGAACACTCATATTTTGTTCAAATTTGAATATTTTCTCAAGACCTGATTCAAGAGAGAAACTGGCACTCTGTGGATGTAGTAACGCTGGCTCCACACAGTTCTGATTCACTGGAAGCTGTGAATTATGAATTCCATTCCACATGCAGGAGCTGCTTTTCAACTATTTTAAAATATATTGTGTTTTTTAGACAGAGAAGAATGTAAGTTTCATTGAATAAATGTATGTGTAGCACCTGATGTATTAGTTAGAGCAGTGGTTCTCAACCTGTGGGTCCCCAGATGTTTTTGGACTTCAGCTCCCAGAAGCCCCAGTCACTATGGTCAATGCTCAGGGCTTCTGGGAGCTGAAGTTTTTGAACATCTGGGGACCCACAGGTTGAGAACCACTGAGTTAGAGGGAAGGAATGCCAAACAGCTGAATTAGCATTCAAACAATTGACAAAAGTGTCTATCATTTGCAATACACCTGTGGGAGGAAGCAAGACTGACCTGAAGAAGGAAATATACCACAAGTACCCTTTTAGGGCATAATTTATACGCAGTCAATAATTTGTCTGCATCTTTCTAGACTAACTACAGGGAAACATTTGAAACTTGTTTTCAATCCTTGAGTATTCTATAAATTAAAAAAAAAGTGCAAGGCTGAGAAACCTGTGGCCTTCCAGGCGCTGTTGAACTTCAGTTCCCATCATCCCTCACTGGGCCGATCAAAGGTGAAGTGTGAGGTGGGAACAGTTCATCAAGTATTGATGACTAAGAGCCACTGACATACGGAGTGGAGGCGATGAGGACAGTCTGCTCTGGGCAGCAATTTTTTAGGGGTGCCCTGTGCGATGTGGCCACACCCCCATCTGATGCAGCCATGCCTCTGTCCCCACTCACCCCTACCCCCCTACCTGCACTCCAAGCTATGTGGCTGCTAAAAGCCAGAGTTTTCCCACCTGCTGAAAGAGTCTTTGCTGGGCTGCTGACTAAGATTTGTTGGTACCCATTATGTTATATCTCTAGAGTAAGATATTTGCTGGGACCTATTCAGAGTTGGGCTTGTTCTCACCATAACTGCTGAAACACATGTCCTGAATATTGTGTCCAAAATCTTGAAAAGGGCAGTGGTGGGGAAACTGGGTAGTGCAAATTGCCCTAGACCTCGCACCTTCTGAAACAGATGCAGTCATGGAACTGCACTCACTTCCTTTCTGTTTCAGATCGTACACAGATTGTTACTTAAAGTTCTATAGTCATCTGATGAGGACTGAAGAAATGTTGTATAACACTTCATAATCAGTATTCCACCCAGGTACCCAGGAACACTGAAATATAATTCTGAGCAGCTAGGAATTTTCAAGTGCAGAAGTACTATCATAAGCATACAGATTACAGGCCTGTCTGTTCCTTTTATCCTGCATCAAATGATACTGAAAAAATGGTCTAGGACTCTCAAAAGGCATATAGCAGGGGGAAAACCATGTCAAAAAGGTTGCAATAGAAAGAGCTTGCCATTCTAATTCATTTTAAATGGAACATTGAATTGATTTTGCTTTCATATAGCTGCTATGTGCTACATTATAGCATGTATATCTATCCCCCAAGATATTTCTTACTGCAAGGGATTGCATATATAGCAGTTTGTCATAGCGTTTTAAATATTGCAGAGTCCAATAGCTCATCCTAACACTTGTTCCATACTCCCTGTCCTCTTTTTCTTAGTCCTCCTATCTTCCATGTTTAGAGAAAGCTTTTGAGAATCAGAGCCTGCTATTGTGGGTATGCAAAACAAAGGATTTATGACATGCTACATGTTGGAAAATCTTGTTCAAATGAAGCATTCTCTATATCCCCATCTCCTATTTGCTACTCAAGCAATGAGGCTTTAGATAGTAAGGGTTCCCAGTATGCTTTTACCCTGTACATACTTGGGGTGGAGCCTAGGGGAGTGGCTAGCAGAGTAGCCCTAGGGGCAGATGGTCATATACCCAGATTGGCTTTGTCTGAGGAACACTCAGCCCTAATGAGGGGGGCGGCTATGGGTGAGACAGCAGAAGGCACATATACAGGGAGCATGAATTGGATTCTAGCTTCTTTCAATTAGATTCTTAGGCCATTTCCGCACAGGGCGAGGGAATCACCCCGTGACACTACTTACCAGATTTCTTGGCTCCCCGGTCTGGTCCACGACACTCCGGAGCAGTACGTGCTCGTCGATATGCACTGCTTTGGCATCCCAAATGGCGGCTTCCGGTTGGTAGAGGGTCTCAACCAACCGCTGAAGCTCGCCAGCCTAAAGCCCATCCCCGGCAGATCTCAGGCTCACATCGGGGCGAGCCTGCAAATCTGCATAAAGGAGCAGGCTCGCAGTGGTGCTCTCCGTGCTTTTGAAAGACCTGTTTTTAGTGGTCTTTCAAAAGCACGCTGGACGACCACTTGGGTCATTCCGGAGTGGGCTGGGGTGCGGATCTACGTTAAGTAGGTCCGACCCAGTCCACCCCCAGGTGCAGGCCTCCTCCCTGGAGGACGCTCTGCCCCGTTTTAAAAACCCCGTGTGGAAATGGCCTTAGAGTGAACTTTAGGTCAGAGTCTTCAATCAACCAAAGGGGGTTGTCTGGAAAGAGAGTTGTCTTCTCATTAACCTAGTGTGAGGCAGAGAAGAAACCAAACCACTTCTGAGTAGGTCAGAAAATGGGACCCTGAGTTGGGAAATACACCTCTGTGTGTGCATGTGAAAGCTCTGTTATTGAATACTGTGGTATTTTGAAGAAATTAATTAAAAATCTTTAGGGAAGTGTTATTTTGTTTGAATATTCTTAGAAAATTCCATACCTTTTCCTCTGTTTGTTATTTTAATAAAGATTACATTCTAATGTTTGCTTCAACAGAGTATTTTCTTCAGTTTTACTTCTATAAAAACACACTACCACAGGATATCAATCCTTTTTAAATAACTATTGATAAGCCTAGCCCTTTATCTACTAAGGTGATGGTTTTAAAGGGAAAGCAGGTTGTGTATAAGTGGGAGAGAGGGAACCAGGGTGCGATAATAGGAAAAAAGGGGTGTTACTACTACAGCCAGTGAGAAAGGAAACCAGGCCTAATCTGGCCCCTGTGCCCTCCACAATACTGCCTCTAGAACTTTCCCCTCTAGAACTTTGCTCCATCAACCAGCTATAATGTATGGTGATCAATGTATTCCAAACAAACGCAGCATGTGATCACAGAATATTCTAGGTTTCTGCAATCACATAAAAGAGTCCCTCCTATTTTCTCTGTCTCCCTCCCCCTTCCCTCCCTCTCTTGATGGTGAGCTGCCACTCCTTTAGGTAGCCAGGTATATGTTAGGTATATGGTTTTTGTGTACATTTCAATGTAATTTGTTAAATTCTTCAGTTGTATAACTTGCTTACTGTCTGTCTCCTTTATTTTGTCAAAGCTAGTCTCAAGAGAGACCAAGAGATTCCATGCTTTCACCTGCAAACTCTGCTAAAGGAGACTGAGCCTTAATTGGATTAGTCTTCATCTTTCCCAGAAAAGGGGCTAACAACTTGGGAATCTACCCCTACTCCAGCACTATGACCCTGGCCACTGTGGTGGAGTGGTTTGCTATGCCTTTGCTCTGCCATGGAAACCCTATGAGCAACCTTGGCCAAGTCACACTTCCCTCAGAGAAAGGAAATTACAAACATCCCCTGAATAAACCTTGCCAAGAAAACCCAAGGGTAGCACCATGAAAAATTGGAGTAATACACGTGCCACTGGCAGAACTGTAATGTATCAGTCTTCTTTTCATTGAACAAGTAGCAACTGTACCTAGGTGTGCAAAAGCGCAGCAAAAAAGAATTTCCCCACTGACACTGTCCTGACTCCACCTTTTGACTCTTTCACTTGTAAAGTTTAAAGCCAGCAGAGTTAGCTTGGGTAGCCTGCAGTTGCCATTCCTGGGCAAGATGATAAATACTGTACTCAATTTCTTGATGATATGATGCCTTTAATGTTTGCTGTTGCATGACCTGTGTGGATTTATACACAAGCCCTGGGAAAATTACAAAGTCAAATCAGCAGTGCATATTAATGTTGCTTTTTTGCATTAGCAAAGTCTAAAGCAATGTTTACTGTTTCAAGGGGAGTGTATAATTATGCAAATCGTTGAGCAGTCTGCATAATATACATTATGTTCAGGTTCACTGGCTAGAGGAGGAGATGTGCCTCCTTAATGCTCCATGCAATCTTTGGCATTCAGTTGGCATATCTTACGCTTCACTACATTACACCTGTGTCTTCAGGAGGAGCCCCTCCGTCTCAGGGCCAAAGTAAATGAAAAAAGAACAAGTGTGTTGTTCAGTATTAAAAGGTTAAAGATCCTGCAGTGCTAAAGGTGGCTTATACCTATTCAGAGGTTGGGAAGATTATTTTTGGGACAACAGCCTCATTTTATGATGATTTAATTGTGTGCTGTTAATTTTTAAGTATGTTTGCTTTACCTGTTGTAAGCCACCTTGAATTCCAAACTGAGGAAAGGGCAAGATATAAACAAAATCACCCTCATCATCATTATCATCATCCTCTTGTTAGGAGGTTGAAAATTCTGCCTACCTTAGCCATATGTTTCTTTTCTTTTTCAAATCATCCCTTCAGCCCCCTTTTTTCCCCACATTCCATTATTAAATATACAGAACCTTCTATCATCATCTCTGTTTTGATCTTCAGCATGTATGTGCTAACACTGTCAATGTTCTATTAAGAAGATGCTTATATTGCCTCTGGGTCAGACATAGTAACATTCTGCTAAGGGCACTCTTTAAAAGTCACTGGCAGAAAGATAGACACCTGACCTGTATTAAGACAAGAGGTGTTTCCTGTCACACACACAGAGGCACACACATCAATGTCTGGCTTTAGGTCAACTCCTGTCAGTAGGATGAAAATTGGAGGGAGACATTTTGCAGAAGCCCTATCATTCAAAACCATGTTGCAGGGCCAGAAAGAAAATGCTGCAAGCTATGTGGAATATGACAGTTCATTTTCTCTTTAAAGTTCATGTCTCTCCTTTTTTAAAGGATATTTGTTGTCTGTGCATTACACAAACTCCTAGGTAATTCACCATAAGCATATTTGTCAAGGAGCATCAACCTGAGTTTCCAGATGTTATCTTTTTCTCTATATATATTTTTGTGTATAAGATCTTGAACCACCATGGATAACAAATATGTATTTTTTACCTTTCTAATAGACATGACACATATTTTACATGGGCATGGTGCTAGATAGTTGTAATGCAGATTTGGAAAAATTCTGTACTTAAGGAAATCTTAATTAAGAATTTCTTTGATGTCATTTCTCACTGTAGCATGGATTGATGAATCAGCATTCATTGGTAACTTTGCTCCCAGTGTTCCTAAGTGTCTGTCACTGGCCCTTTTCGCACCTTACCTTGTCGCGGCAGTGGGGAGCGGCGCTCGCGCGAGCAGCCACTTGTGTGAGCTGCTCACGACAGCCCTTTTTGCCTCCCGCATCATCTTCCTTGTAGCGCGACTCAGGCCCCGCCCTTTCCTTCCGCAGCACAGTCTGGGAGCTGTAGGCTGCGCGGGGGAAGGAAGCACGACCGCCCCTGCTTGCTGAAGCACCGCACACAGGTAAGTGCGCGAGGGCGCCGCAAGCATTGCGCAAGCACGCAGTATTTTTGGCTTAAAGCCGAAAATCAAAACATGTGCACGCATCCTGCTTTAGCCTCATGAGCGTCGCATGAGTGAGAGTGTGTCATACGGAGCGGCGCTCCCATTTGCATGATGCTCAGGGGGCGCTCGCGCAAAAAAAAAGCATGCGAAAAGGGCCTCAGAGTTTGTTACTCTTTGTCAGTGCTGGACCATGGACATCCAGGACTTCCAAAAGAATTGGACTGGAAAAATACTGTGGTAGATCTTGGAGCATTGCTAGGCAGGACTGGGACTACAGGTCAGTAGATGGAGAGATATTGGGGAATAGGAAAAAGAGCTGGGGAGTGAAGATGCTTGGAAAGACTGTGGCTCAGCAACAGAACATATGTTTCAATGCCAAAGGTACCCAGTTCAGTCCCACTTATCTATAGTAGGACCTGAAAGGCAAGAGAGCTACTGCTAGTCAGTGTAGACTAGAGGGTAGGAGTTATGATTCCTGGGAGCTGCTAACCCCCTCCTCCTCATCCTTTCTGAGACTCCAATTCCAAAAACACTTTTTGTTTCAGAACAGACAGTATCATCCCCAGAAGACTTCATCAAGCACAATTCTGCATTTTAAGATTACTCTTCTCCCAAGACACACACACTTTTGGGGGAAAACCAGAGTAGCCTTTTTTTCAAAACCCTTTTCAGACACCTCAGGATTTGGAAACATGGGATTCTGGGAGGTAGAAAGTAGGGCAGGACCACCCATAGCATGTCTGCAGTCTCCCCTCCCCCAGTGTAGACTCTGTTAAACTGAATGCAACAATATTCTGACTAGGAGTGTAAATCCTTGACAATATTATCTGTGCATATGAAGACAAATGGTTATGGTACTTTTCTGCTCTCGGCAGGAGAAAAAAAAATTGTCCACAGTATTCTCCTCATATCTGAAAGTTCTCAAGTGTTACTCATGAATTATTCTGTGGAGAAAACACATTTTTGTGGAAGACACCCCCCTTCCTACCCCTGTCTTTTGCACACTGTTTTCTGCACTGAAAAATCCATCTTCAGTAGAAACCATGATTTTTCTCAAAATAAAAAAAATGTTTTTCTCATAAAAGAATAATTCCTGAGCAATATTTGAATACCAAGAGAAAATTGTGGCAAATTCGCCCTGGTTCTTTATTCTTCCCAACAGTGGCCATTTCCGCACATGGCAAGGGAATCACTCCCTGCTGCTACTCACCGGATCTTCTTTGGGTCTGGTCCAGTCCAGGGCGAGGAGGAGCAGTGCGTGATCACAGATCCGCACTGCTCCAGGGTCCAAAATGGTGGCTTCCAGTTGATCGCGGGTCACAACCAACTGCATTGGTGCGAGCCTGCGAATCTGCATTGGACAGCAGGCACGCAATGGTGCACGCCGGCATTTTGAAAAACCTGAAAAATCAGGTTTTTCAAAAACATGCTGGAGGACCACTTGGGGTCGCTCCAGAGCAGACTGAGGTGCAGATCTACACTAAGTAGTCCGGACCCAGTCCGCTCCAAGGTGCAGACGTCCTCTGTGGAGGACGCACTGCACCGTTTTTTTTTAACCCGTGCAGAAATGGCCAGTGTTTCCCAACTGTCAGGAGACTTCTTTCTCATTCTGGAACAAATAATTACAAATATTATTTCCATTCCTAATTCTAAAATGGTATAAGGTGGTATCCTCAGTTCCTGTGCTTGAAAAGCTTTGAAAAAGTTGTATAAAGTTTGAAGTCTGTTACTGTTTTATAGTGTAAGTACCTTAGGAAGATTATGTTCTTTGAAGAAAACTAAGAAACATGCTAAATAACAAAATGACACTGACTCATGCCTAACCTGGATGTATATGTAGGCATTCATGGCTGACTTGGAAATATATATAGGCATTCATTTGCCTGGGAAGGTGGAACTTAGGAAGGTGACAGAATTGTCAACCCCAAAGAGAGTGATAGAAGATATATATCAGGATGCCTGTCAGTTCCAGTCCTTTTGTTCCCAGAAATTGGAACCTTTGGGACTATCGTTCCCAGAATCCCTAGCTAACTGTTGGCCATGACAGCTGGGGAATTAAAAACAGAACTAATTCAAAGCTCTGCCTTTAAGGAACTAAAAAAAACCTCTGCTATTAGAAATTTAAAAAGCTTAGGCATCCAAAAAAACTCTTTAGTCATACTGTGCAAAGGTGAATGCCAGTAACAAACATAAGATCCAAAGGAAAATGGTTTTAAATGTATCACTTTGCCAGTAAGAAAAGTTTTAGTGTACAGTTGGCCCTCCACATTCGCTAGAGTTAGGGGCACAAGACCCTTGCAAAAGTGGAAAAACTGCAAATGTCAAAATGTGTGTGTGTCTATGGAAAGGGGGTTGAGCTATGGTGGGGAGAATGGGACCCCAGGGTCCAAACCAAGTCAGGGAAAGGAAAGCGAAGGAGGGTCGGTTGGCCTGGTGGTCATATACTTCCTCACCTGTCTCATTTCTTGAGTGTACAGGGCATTGAGAGAGAGGTTTTGGTGCTGAGAAATCAGGCTGCGACCCATCCTTAGCTGGTGGGGCAGTGTCCAGTGGAGGGGGAGGTAGACCAGAGGCTGATTTTTAAAGGTCTGTCTAGCCTGAGCAGAGCTGCTGAGAAGGAAGGTTCTCCTAGAAAAGAAGTGCCTGAGGTCAGGGGAAAGGGTTGGAGAAACTCACAAATAATCAAATCCATGAAAGTCAAACCCGCAAATGTGGAGGACCGACTGTATATCCAGTGCCTTGCCCAACAGTCAAAATCTGTGAACTGCAGCATTGAGATACCACAACCACTACATCAGCTGTTGTTGTTGACACCTACAGTGGAGGTTCTTATTGAAGTCTGTTAGGCTCCCCTTCAGTGCTGCTTTGATAACAGGACAGGATAGGGGGCAGCTTAAGATACATATAGTTTCTCTATCAAATAGAGTTTACAACACTTTATAACATTCCCTCCAAAATTTCACAGACAAAAACTGGGACATATGTGGCTGGCCAGTACTGGAGTGTGGTGAAAAGAATGTGGCCAAGCAAAAAGAGGGCAAAAGTTTTAATGGGGAAGAACAGGTAAAGGTACTATTTTAAGCAAAGAAACCATAGAATATACGTACTGAGTTTAGGGAAGCCTGAAGAAGAAGCAAAAAGAGCTTATTGGGACAGGGAAGACTCTCCCCCTCCTCTCCTCTCCCTCCTGCTGAGTTAACTGAATGTAAACTGTGTTTGCTGAAGTAAGCTGAGGATGAAGGAGAAAAGTGGGAAGAGGAGAGAGAAACTGGGACATTTGAAAAGAAGCTGACAATGTGAGACAGCTGAGGATTAATTGGGACCCTCTCTGCCCAAACAGGACATTTGGAGAATATGGTAACAGTGAGAACGACAAATAAGTATAAAAAGAAATAAGTTCAGTGTTTGAGAAATTGGATTAAACAATGCACTCCAGGTTGGGCCAGGAAGACAAAAAGGAGGACGATCACAGAAAGGTGGGAAAGGTGGAAGTGGCATAAGAGCTGAGCTGACTCAAATGTGTGGTGGAGAACATGAAACTTGATGGATGAAATTTTGCAGCTGGAAGAAGGAAGGGTGGGGAATGAGGTTATTGCTGTGCAAACACTGCGTAATATACAGCTCTTGCAGGTGGGAGGTGCTATTAGTGCATCATCAGTGCTGAACAAGCCTCCAGGGCCCCCATGCTCAGATGCCTAGCCAGGTTCTGGGCCATGTCAAGACCTGAGAAGCAGATAGGTGAACGAGCAGGCTCCCCAAGGCCAAGGAAATCTAAAAGAGCCCTAACTTAGCTCAAGCAGTAGGAGGCTGAAGTACTGTGTCTGCGGAGGTAGATAATTTCTTCCCTAGCAACAGCCATCAGCTATTTAATTTTCCTTAATAAATAGGAGGGCAGGAGGGGGAGGGGGGAAATGCAGCACCTTTAAGACTAACTAGCTTTTCTTTTAGCATGAGCTTTCATGGATATAAACCCACTTCTTCAGATGTAGTACAGGGTGATATTTTCCTTAGCCTTCCTTTCTTTCTTTCCTCTTTAAAATTGATTTGGTAGCTTCTTCATGCAGTGCACATACCTTTGGTGGTACTATTAAAATTAAACAGTATGAATATAACAGCACCGTATGAATTTAACTGCTGGTGCCAACTAGAGTGGAGCCACTTGAAGCAGTAGGGTTTACATAAGTGCTGATTTGCCATTCATCAGTGAAGTCAATGAGTCTGCTGTAGCAACTGGATTTAAACCTGCGTACTTATTAAGTAGTGATTTAGGTGTGTTTTTTTCCCTTCAGATGCATGCTTCGTAAGCACTTAGTGCTGACACAAAGGCTCTAGGCACCATGCTACAATATTCAAACCAGTTTTGAAGTTGAGCCAGTTTGAAAGACTTCTGGGATCTTGCTGAGCTGATGCTGCATATTCCTGGCTCACTCTCACTGGATGACAGTTCCTAAGTTGCATCCATTTCAAAACAGTTTTGAAGAGTGTGGTGGAGGTACAATCTTACTGGGCTGCCCTAATTTAAAAATGCCAGCTGTAGGAAGTTAGGATTAGGTGCAAACCCCTTCTGCTGGCAGAACTCTCTTCTGTTGGTTGATCTCAGAGAGCTGTCAGCCAGAGGCGTATCTAGCATAAACAGTACCTAGGGCAAGCATGGAAGTTGCGCCCCTACTTCCAAGGCCACTTCCTCCTCCTCAGTCACTTCCAGCATGGCTTTTTTGCACATACCCCCAGCATTGGTGCCCAGGGCACCCTATTTGCCCCACCCTAGATGCACCTCTTGCGTCAGCAAAGTTCTTCACAGCAGAAGTGCAGGACAGAGGGAGTAAAAGAAGGTATTGGGATGAGAGTACAGCCAAACTATCCCAGCTCCATCCTGGAGACACAACTATAGTGCTGGTGGAAAGCAGACCATGGCAAAGCTTGCAGTCTCCTATTCTCGTAGCCCGGCAGAGATTTGGATTTAGCACTGCTCCAGCTGGCCTAGTGTCACAATTCAGCTTGTCCTTGGCCAGTTTGACTGGCTAAGATTGCACTGCTTGTTATAGTGGTTTTAGCTCTCCCCTACATTTGTTTTTGCTGTGCTTGTTTTTGCTGTACTTGTGGGGCCTTGCTTGTTTTTGCTGTTATTTGCTTGCTATTGTTTGCTGGCTATTGTCCTGGCCGTGGGCTCTGCCTGATCACACGGTCGGACTAACAAGGGGGAGGAGGCAGCTAGCAGGGAGGAGCTTTATTAGGAGCTACCAACGGTGCGCGCCTTTGGCGCGCGCACTTCAACTCCTTTACTTTCTCAAGCTTCTCCTGTACTACTCTCTGTAGTTTCAAGGATGGAAGGAGAGGGAGCTGCTGTAGTCACCTGTAACACTTGTGGCATGTTCCTTTACTTGCCACAAGAGGTTCTCGGATACACCTGCACCAAGTGCAAGCTGGTCACCTTCTTGGAGGAGAAGGTTCGCCAGCTGGAGGCATGAGTTTCTGATCTCCACCTTATCAGGGAAGGGGAGGAGTTTTTGGATAGGGTAGAGAAGACCTACCAGAACTCCAAATACACGGAGGAGCTGCCAGATCAGGAAGCCAGTACACTGCGCCAGGAAACGGAGGCTTGGGCAAATGTCACACGGAGGAGTAAAAGGACCAAAAAGGTAACAGAGACTCTTAACCTACACAATCGCTTTGATGTACTTGGACTTACAGACAAAGAGGAGCACTACGCAGAGGGAACAGAATGTCAACAAGAAAGAATCCAACATCGGCAACAGGAACTAGATCAACGCTCCCAGCCTCAACAGAATGCTCAGGCAGTCCTAGTAAAACACGTTTATCGAGGAGCCCAGGGGAAGCCTCAGAAGAGGCGAGTTCTGGTTGTTGGGGACTCTTTGCTAAGAGGAACTGAAACAGCAATCTGCAAAATGGACAAGCTCAATCGAGAGGTCTGTTGTTTTCCTGGGGCCAGGATCAGCCACATAACGGAGAGGCTAACCAGGCTAGTCAAACCCACTGACTATAAGCCCCTCATTTTGGTTCATGTCGGAACCAATGACACTGCAAGGAGCAGCTTAAATCACATTGCAAAGGACTACGAGCGTATGGGGACGAAGCTTAAGGACCTTGGTGTGCAGGTGGTCATTTCATCTCTCCTCCCTGTTCAAGGATACGGCGCATGTAGGGAAAGGGCAATAGTAGAGGTCAACAACTGGCTCCGCACATGGTGCCGCCAACAACGGTTTGGGTTTTTGGAACATGGCCTGAATTTCCATGAACATGGGCTTCTGGCGAGGGATGGGCTGCACCTCACAAAACTTGGCAGGAATGTTTTTGCAAACAGTCTTGCAAGGAAGATTAAGAGGTCTTTAAACTAAGTTCCACTGGGGAGGGGGACAATATTATTCAGGACAAGGACTCAGAGAACACAGGGGGGAAAGGCCCAAATGATACTGGACAAGTAGTACAAGCAGCCAATGGCGGGAGGAGTAGAATCAATAGTACAGGACTTGCAGGAAGGGCCCGGGGACTTAAGTGTCTCTACACTAATGCAAGGAGTATGGGAAACAAGCAGGATGAACTTGAACTCCTAGTACAAGAAAATAAATACGATTTGATAGGCATCACTGAGACCTCGTGGGATGAGTCTCATGATTGGAATATAGGAATAGAGGGGTATAGCCTATTTTGTAAAAATAGACGAAACAAGAAAGGAGGAGGAGTAGCCTTGTATGTCAAGGATGTTTTCACCTGTGAAGAGATCCAGGACTTAAACCCAGAAAGCCAGGTGAGAGCATTTGGGTAAGAATTAAGGCAGCAAGAAACAATAGGGATATTCTGGTGGGGGTTTACTACAGACCTCCAACCCAGGCTGAGGACTTGGATGACGCCTTCATCAACCAAATGACTGCACATTCAAAGAGGAGGGATACAGTAATAATAGGAGATTTCAATTACCCAGATATATGCTGGCAGTCAAACTCTGCCAAGACAGCAAGGTCCAGCAAGTTTCTTGCTTGTCTTGCAGACAACTTCATGGTCCAGAAGGTGGAAGAGGCCACAAGGGGATCAAATATTCTAGATCTGGTCTTAACCAACAGAGATGACCTTGTGAATGAGGTAGAAGTGGTTGGATCTTTAGGGGGGAGTGACCATGCCCTGTTGGAATTTAGCATTCAGTGGGAAGGAGAAGATAAGGGTAGCCAGACACTCATCTTAGATTTTAAAAAAGTGGACTTCTCTAAACTTAGGGAGCTGCTGGCTGGAATTCCGTGGTCAGGAATAGTTAAAGGGAAAGGAGTTCAGGAGGCATGGGAGTTCCTTAAAAAGGAGATACTGAAGGCACAGTCTAAAACTGTGCCAATAAGGAGGAAAAATGGAAGGCATCTGAAGAAACCAGAATGGTTGACTAAAGAACTCTCAGCTGAGCTAAGAGTTAAGTGAAACATGTATAGGAAATGGAAGAAGGGGGAAACCACCCAACAAGAATTTAAGCAAGTAGCCAGGAGATGTAGGGAGGAAGTCAGAAAGGCTAAAGCACAGAACGAACTTAGGCTGGCCAGAGACATTAAAAACAATAAAAAGGGCTTTTTTAAATATGTCCGCAGCAAAAGGAAAAAGAAGGAGACGATAGGGTCGCTGCGCAGAGAAGATGCCGAATTACTAACAGGGGGAAAAGAAAAGGCAGCACTACTTAACACCTTCTTTGCCTCAGTTTTTCCCCAGAAGGATACAAGCACTCAACCTGGCGGTTGGGGAGCAGGTGAGGAAGCAGGGGAAATGAGGCACATAATAGGTAGAGAGGTGATACAGGAATACCTGGCCACATTGGATGAATTCAAGTCTCCAGGGTCAGATGAATTGCATCCTAGGATATTAAAAGAACTGGCAGAAGTCATTTCGGAACCACTTGAGAAATCTTGGAGGACAGGAGAAGTTCCAGGAGACTGGAAGAGGGCAAATGTTGTCCCCACCTTCAAGAAGGGAAAAAAAGAGGACCCAGATAATTATCGCCCAGTCAGCCTGGCATCAGTACCCGGAAAGATCCTGGAGCAGATCATTAAGCAGTCAGTTTCTAATCACTTAGAAAGCAACCCGGTAATCGCGAGAAGTCAACATGGATTTCTCAAAAATAAGTCATGCCAGACTAATCTTATCTCTTTTTATGATAGAGTTACTAGCTTGATAGATGAAGGGAATGCTGTGGATGTAGCATATCTCAATTTCAGTAAGGCCTTTGACAAAGTTCCCCATGACATTCTTGCATCGAAGCTAGTAAAATGTGGGCTGGACAGGGCTACTGTTAGTTGGATTTGTAATTGGTTGATCGACCAAACCCAAAGGGTGATCACGAATGGCTGCTTTTCATCCTGGAGAGAAGTGACTAGTGGGGTGCCACAGGGTTCTGTCCTAGGCCCAGTGCTGTTCAATATTTTTATCAATGACTTGGATGAAGGAATAGAGGGCATGCTCATCAAATTTGCAGATGACACCAAATTGGGAGGGGTTGCTAATACGCCAGAGGACAGGATCAAAATTCAAAATGACCTGGATAGATTGGAGAGCTGGGCCAGGGCGAACAAAATGAAATTCAACAGAGAGAAATGTAAGGTCCTACACTTAGCCAGAAATAATGGAATACAGAAATATAGGATGGGGGACACGTGGCTGGATAGCAGTACGTGTGAAAGGGATCTAGGAGTCTTCATAGACCACAAGCTGAACATGAGTCAGCAGTGTGATGCGGCAGCCAAGAAAGCCAATGCAATTCTCAGCTGCATCAATAGGAGTATGGTGTCTAGATCGAGGGAGGTACTGGTACCACTCTACTCTGCTTTGGTTAGACCCCATCTTGAATACTGTGTCCAGTTCTGGGCACCCCAATTCAAGAAGGATATTGACAAGCTGGAGCAAGTCCAGAGGAGTGTGACCAAAATGGTGAGAGGCCTGGAAGCCATGCCCTATGAGGATAGACTTAGAGAGCTGGGTATGTTTAGTCTGCAGAAGAGGAGGTTAAGAGGGGACATGATAGCCATGTTTAAATATTTGAAGGGATGCCACGTAGAGGAAGGAGGGGACTTGTTTTCTGCTGCTCCAGAGAATAGGACAAGGAGCAATGGATTCAAGCTGCAGGAAAGGAGATTCCACCTGAACCTCAGGAAGAACTTCCTGACAGTCAGGGCTGTCCGGCAGTGGAATCTGTTGCCTCGGAGTGTAGTGGAGTCTCCTTCCTTGGAGGTTTTTAAGCAGAGGCTTGATGGCCATCTGTCGGGATTGCTTTGAGGGTGTTCCTGCATGGCAGGGGGTTGGACTGGATGGCCCCTGTGGTCTCTTCCAACTCTGAATTTATATGATTCTATGATTCTGTGATTGTCTAAAGTGCAGTGTAAATGTAAGTCATATATAGTACCAAAGGAGGGGGGGCAAGCAGAAGCCATTTTTCCTGAGCTCTTCAATAGAACAGAAAGCATATGTACTTGTACAGTTCATTCAAGGACCATAGTTCAGATATGGATAGCTTCTATAGTACATACTGTAACGCACTTTTTTTGTGCCAAGTGATTTAATTTAATTTTAAAGTGAAGCTTCTTAAATGCTTTTCTGGCAGGGCAACAAGCTATGCTGTCCCAATTTGGCAGGGTAGTCCTGATTAGTCCTCTGTTGTCCCACTTTTGCGTCTACTTCTAAAATGTTCCAGTTTCTGTCTCCTCCTCCCACTTTTCTCCTTAGTCCTTAGCTTACTTCATTTGCTCCAAAATGAATTCCAAGTGCAAAATTATTTTGTATTCAACCCAACAGGAAAGTGAAGAAGAGAGGAGGAATCTTACTCTTCCCAGTAGGCTCAGGCCACAGCAAACTGCAGCAGCCTCTCCTAGCATGTGTGTTCTTTCTCATTAATAACATTTGCCATCTTGCCCACATTCTGACGTTGCTTGGCCACACATCCTAGTTTTCCTCTGTGAATTGTTGGAGGGTTTGGCAGTACACAGTCCCTTTGTTCTGAGAAGCAGTGGTGTGATAAAGAGAGTTGTGAGGCAACTGAGACTTTATATAAGTGACTACTGCACAGTTCTTTCCATGCACTGATACATGTTGCTGCATGTGTGCTGCTTCTACAGCCGCGTGTAAAAACGCAGTCTTGAATCTGATACATGTGCTGCCCACATAAAATTATTTAAAGCTTCATCTGCAAACACAAGCTTGGCAAACTTTGCAAAGAAATCATAGCTTAATTACCCTTTGTTAATAACAGCTTGGAGACTTCCGTTAAGATAATGCACATTATACATTTACTTCTACTATACCCTGCTATTTCGGTTATGCAGTCATTTTCTATGTGGAAAATAACTCCATTTAAACTTGGATTTTTTTTAAAAAAAAATTAACGTTGCAATTCAAGAGTTCCTAATTGAAAAGCATAAAAGGAGCAGTGATACCACCTATTACTATTTTTTCCCCAGATACTCCTTTATGATATATACCCTACAGGCTTCCTGTCTTCCTAAAGTGTGTCTTCATTCTCCCAAAGGAAAATATGCTGTCCCCCGCTCCCCCGCCACTGTATCAGCTCAGCAGCTGAGCATCAGAGAGATCTGATAACCCAAACATTGCTATAGGATCCTTCTGCAAGGTATTTGTAGATATTGTACAGGTTTATAAAGCATTTCCACAACCCTCTGAGCTGTTATCACACTAGTAGATTCAACTCATTCAACATCAGCACAGTTATTTCCATTGGCAGACACAAATAAATAACTCCTCAGAGAGTGTCCCATAGGAATTTTTTGGGTTTGTGCTGTGAGACAGAGAAAAATATTGCTGTGGGCATAAAGAACACAGAGAGTCACTTACAGTAAAAATAAAAAACTGTAATAAAGTTTTGCAGCTGTGTTATAAGGCAAAAGTACAAGACAATAATAAACTTGAAACTATGAGCTGGAAAGGTTACACCCAGGAGCAGTTGTATTTAAGAGGAAGTATCCTGCCTAGCAAACAAAAGTCTTTAACACAATGCTATTCCTAACTCACATTGATTTTAATACATTAAATTTAGTGAACAGAAGTACTCCAGTACTTTAGGATGTGCCAGTTGTTATTCAACAACATTCAGTTAAGTAGGATTCACAATAATTTGGACTTAATTGGCTGGAAGTGACAATGTCATAATTCAGAATGGGAGACCTGTTTTAATTCTATGTGTTTACCATTTGTTTTCAGATCCCACTTAACTTCAGACCGTGGAATCCCTATAACCCAGACAAAGGAATGAAATGTCCAAATTAGTCCAGGGTCCTGAAACTGTTTGTTCAGGTGAAGAATAATCCTTCCCTGGAAAGTCAAAAAGGGTTTTTTTTAACAAAAAACATTCTGGGTAAAAGGTGAAGAGTATGAAGCAGAGTGACCTGTCACTTCTTTCTCCTCGCTGTCACTTCTCTCTTTATAATTTGGGGAAGAAGTCTAAAGACCCTAAAGGCATCAGTTCCCATCTGATCATGAAAGTTAGGTAGGGTCAGCCCTGGTTAGTACTTGGATGGCAGACTGCCATTGAATTCCAGGTGCCACATGTTATATGTCAGAAAAAGGAATAGGCCAAACCACCTCTGAGTATTCCTTGCCTAAGAAAGCTCTATGAAATTCATGGGGTCACCATCAGTCAAAAGGCAACTTAAAGGCATAGGCACACAATCTGCAGAAAGAACCTAGTCCTTTCTTTGACTCTCATTGCTGTGTACCCCCTTGAAGCATCAGGACCTGATCAAGGAAAAGACAAAGGGTCTAGATTTTTGTAGAGGACCAGACCACAATTTGCTCTTCTGTTGTACAAATATTTTCAAGTTATTAAATATTTGAACAGTCAGGCAAATCACTGAGTACAAAATTGAGTTTATTCATCCCAGTGACTAGCAAAATGATGTAGGAAACTCTAGGAGTGAACATACTTTACATGAAATATTTCAGAACAAAAGCATTCTAAGCCTTGGAAAAAATCCAGAAGCAGTAAGGAAATAAAGACCATTCCTTAAATTCACAGTCCATACACATAAAATTCTGCAGAGGCAGAATTATGCCAGGTTCTTCCTTCAGCCCCCGAAAAACCACTTTTTAAACCACCCTTTACCAGCCACTGGATTTGAGCAGGGGATGACCTGGTAGTGTCCAACTATAGGAATGTATCTATAGTAATACAGCTGGACACACAGCAACAGGCATAATCCCTGCTATAAAACATAGCTTGGCCCTGCTCTTCCAAGCCCCTGCTCTCATCTAGCCAGTAAAGGGTAACACTGGTGTTGAATTGGGGTGTTGCCCAGTCAACGGAAGGTTCATAAGTCATGAGCAGGATTTCAGTTGTTTGGATGCCATTTAAATTTAGGCCACTGTATGATAACAGTGTCAAAGCTATGGAACAGTTGTGTCCTGTGTTGATTGTTACATTGTGGATAGGGACACATTTAGCCTTCCAGATGTTCTTGGCCAACCATTCCCAGAATCCCTTACCATTAATGGACATAGGTTGGAACTGATGGGAAATCTAGGCCAAAATATCTGGAGGGTCAACATTTCCCCCCCAACTTTATAGGGGGAAATGTCATGGCTTTAATTAAAATCCATGCCCAATCATCTCAAAAAGACAAATGAACATGCATTAGTGCAGATCTAACTTGCACTCTCCCTTAAAGCCAAGATGACTAAACTGAGACTATCATACTTCGGACATTTCATGAGAAGACAGGACTCGTTAGAAAAGATGATAATGCTTGGTATGGTGGAAGGGAAAAGAAAAAGTAGAAAACCACATTACAGGTAGATAGACTCAGTTAAGGAAACCACAGCCTGAGCCTGCAAGACCTGAGCAGGGCTGTTGATAACAAGGTAACTTGGGGTCTCCCGTGCATAGGGCTGCCATAAGTCAAAGTCAGCTTGACAGCACTTAACAACAACAACCAGGTTCTCCTCCTCCCCCAAAAAGGTTCCCTGTCCTGCTGTAGCAAGTAGTGCTTCCCTCTGTATGCTTTTACAGTGGTGCACCCTATTGGCTTTCGCTGGCATCTTCTCCTTAGATGAATGAATAAGAAGACAGGATAACTGTCTGCTGAAGCTCTCTCCACTCCCCCAACAAGCCCCCACAGTGTCCCTGTTGTTACTTGAGAGTTTGGAGTCCTAAACTAAAAAGTTTCTCCAAATATGGCGCACTGAGTTGAGGAAAGCTAATAACAACTGAATGTAACAGATAATTCAGACTGATTCTTTCAAAGTATTTTTGAAAACCTGGTTTGTTTGGCTTAATAAGAGGGAAAAGAACAGATAGATTTGCTCATTGAGGATTTCATACATGTTAGAGAATCAATTATGATGGTGGCAGGTGAAAATGAATGACTGCACGGGCAGAGCTGTGGGTAAATTGTGAGCTGTAATGAGCAACAGTAAATGCCTCAACAAGCAAACAGGAGAGAAGGGAGTGGGGCCAACTGCACTTCACTGATCCATCAATCTCCAATCCCACAAAGATTCACAAGTGAAGCATTTTAACATGCATGCTCTGAGACACACATATTTTACAAACAGACACAAAATCTGAGACAGTACCATTTTTGCTGCTTAGTTTAACTAATCTTTGATGTAGAAAGAATTGGATCT
Organism: Ctenosaura bakeri; assembly: GCA_948474755.1. Classification (NCBI taxonomy): domain Eukaryota; kingdom Metazoa; phylum Chordata; class Lepidosauria; order Squamata; family Iguanidae; genus Ctenosaura; species Ctenosaura bakeri. The sequence goes on from CAOLHI010003296.1 coordinate 81,505, forward strand.
CCTTTTTATGTTTTATACATCTTTAATGTAAAATACTTTTGTTGAGCTGGGAAATAACTTCTTCAGCTTCTGTGTGCTTCATTAAAAGACCAACACTCTTCTCTCTTTTTTTTTTTTTTAAGAATTTTTAATCAGATGTCGACATCTGGCATAGGTTGACAAGGTGTATTTCCTCATCTGTGGTCTGCTTTCTATAAAGGAGGCCCATCGTAGCTAGAGAATTCAACTGCAGATGGAGTCTGGAATTATTTAATTTCAGATTCGGGTTGTGCAGAATTTGTCAAGGATAAAACTATTGCAAAATTCTTAATGCTGATTGCATTTCCACGTTCTGCAAGCTGTTCATTGTATAAATTGCATTTCACTCCTTTGTGAATTCCTCATAATTGGTTTATTAGAGGGAGAAAAAAAACTTGGCAATATTATTTGATTCTTTGAGTAGACAGTTGGGGAAAATTAGCTTAAGAGCACAATTGATTTTTATTAGAAATATCCTGATTGTTGGAAAAAGTTCTACTAGCATATCATGAGATTCTCTATTTTTTTGCTTGGATATGAATGAATTGAGCGTGTATGGGGAAGGAAATTAGTGGCTCTTTTTTAAGGAGATGGGAGAAGACAGACACCTGCTGTACACATTAATCATGGAGGAACACATGAACACTGTCTTGAAAACAGTGCAGTTTCTTTCCACTGCCAACCCCTCAGAGCAAAGCAGCATACACTTGGACACCCACAGCTGGCTTCACAAATGAATTTTATCTTCTTCATTCCAAATCCAGACTGTTTGGTTGGTTCCAGAAAAGGCAACCTGGGCAATCTCTGCAATTGCCCAGTTCCAAACATGGGATTTTACCCTCTCATGTTTTCCACATAACTACTTCTTTGGTCTTTCTCTTTCCTTTGTCTTTCTTTTCACTGCAACAACATCTGTTATGTGGCCAAGACAGAACAACTGCTCAGTGTCTTTTCCCTGGTAATGCTAAAAACGGTCAATCTGGAAGCAGCCTTTCTCACTCACTAAGATCCCAACTGATTAATAGGCATTTCCGATGGGCATGAATATAGCCACAAAGAAGACTTAAGGTTTAAAAGGAATGACTTGAAAGACCTTGTTTGTGTTGATGTTCAGTCCACAGGTGACCTGTCCCCATTGCTCACACAGCTGCATTGGTTCCTAGCTTGTTTAGGGGACATTTCAAAGCACTGAACCAATAAGGATAATTAAAGCTCTGTATAACTCACAACTAGCATAGTGGAAGGATTACCTTGTCCAGTCTAGTTCTACCAGAACATTAAGAAATCAGCCCCATGAGACATCTGACTGGGAAAGGGGCCTTCCTTTAGAGGAGGGGAACATCACAATTTCATATTTGAATGGGATGGGGGAAGAAGCTTTTTTTGGTGTCACCACCCACAGTCTAGCATTCCCTCCTTGGGGAAGTCCATCTTCCCTGATGATCTTCTGATATAGTATGAAAAGTACCCTTTTGAGGAAGAGCTTTCATTTACAATGTCTTCATTACCAAGCTGTTTGGTTGCACTTAGCTCCTGCTCTTATTGTTTTTATTCACTAATTCCCTGTGGTTTGTTTCTTTGCAGTTATGGTGTTGGTAATTTGGGAACATTTATTGCTTTTTCATATTCCTCTTTCTCATAGTTTTATAGGTCTCCAACTTTTACGGAAAGATTTCACAGACAGGCAAACATACATGCATCTGTCATGTGCTGTCATATACAGCAGTTTTTTGACATACTAAATGATCATTAATTTTCTTGCTGAAACTCACTGAATTCCAGTGTAAGCTGGCAGCAAGCAACTTAGTAATGTGCAAAATCATTAAAAATGTGAGTGACAGGCTAGTGGGAGGATGAAAACCAAAAGGTATCTATCCATCCCCACAGACAGCCCACTTGTTCCGCATTAGGCTTGTTTGTTTATGCCAGTGATGACTCATTTTCATGCTGGAAAGCGCCTGGGACAATATTAAAAACCCATAACACAATTATATTTTTGTCTAAAATTGCTAAAACCCAAAAAGTTGATACAGTCTTAAAGCCATAGCAATCACAAGGATACCACTAATAAAAGTAAAAAAGGCTAAAAACAATTTTGGTCCATAAAATTATTCAACAGAACAGGAAGCTGAAGCCTCAGACCTTCTAATGGATTTCAGGGCCAGCTATGCCATGCTAGTAGAGTGAAGCAGTCTATTCCAGGAGGCATCATGGAGAATGGAAACAGTGGAAGGCAAGAAAAGGGTATGAGGAAGATCAGCTATTCCAGGTAGCAAGCATCTTGGGCCTGCACTGCATTTATGATCACCCCCTTCTACAGTAGCCATCTGAGTGAAAGAAATGGTAGTTTCAGGGAGTAGTAGCCTCACAACTTTCCATGTCCTCCTCACAGTGCTTGTGTTAAGATCTTAAACTATTGTCCAAGTTTCTGGATTAATCTAATATTTGCATTAGATGTAAAGAAATAACTTTTTGGCTTATATGGATTTAGGAGTACTGCTTGGGCACTTGAGACAAACTGCTCATTTTCTAGAAAATTCAGCCATTTCTAGTCCACAACTGTTCTCTCATTCTTCTTCTACCCCTCCCCAATTCTTTAATTCCTTCCCAGTTTAATTTGTGCCAAGACCCCCTTCCTGGGCACCTGCTGAATCCTGGAAATGAGACTAAAAATACCTCTGAACATGTGCAGAGTATCTTTCCTTTATCACTAGGTAACTGCAGTTTCTTGGCACTTTACATACGTACAATAGAGTGGTAGAGGGCCTTGAAGCACAAAGTGGTTTGGGCTGGGAGAAAACTGTCTTATAATTGTTGTTGCTGTGTGCCTTTAAATCATTTCCAACTTATGGCAACCCTAAAATAACTTTATCACAAGGTTTTCTGGGGCTGAGCATATGTGATGCAGCCAAGGTCAGCCCATGGGTCTCTGTGGCCAAGAGGGGAATGGAACCCTGGACACCATGGTCATAGTCCAGTCCTCAAACCACTGCTCCGCACTAGCTCTTGCCTTATAATACAAAGCATTGTGGAAGCTAACAAGAAAAAAAAATTATGTACATTTATACATACATGACAACTTACAGTGTTCCAAACACACACAAACACACAGGGCTACATACACAACACAACTTTAATAGGAGCTTGTTTGTGATGGTTGACCATAATCTCCATTGGGTGGAATTCCGTTAGAGTCATATGCATGCATATATTTCCATTACGTGTGCAGCTATTCGTTTTCAGGTTCTGTGGGGACTGGTTTTCCCTTCCGCCCGCTGACTTACTATAAAGCCTCTGAAGGCACTCCACAGAGCCATTCTGTGCATCATAGTAATGGACAGGATCAGACAAGCGTCTGGCTCCATCCCCGTAGTCAAATGCAAATTGATGACAACAGCACTGCAAACCCCAGGATTCCATATGATGTTGGAGACATAGTCAGATGCTCCTCCAATCCTGCTTGCTTGCCCTGATGCCCAGAACGGCCATGCAGGGTAACTTCTGAGGTTTTACAGTAAGTCCAGGGAGGGGACTCAGCCTAGTATAGATCCACGTGCACATATTTATGCTACACTGAAAGGATCTTGGGGCCATTTTCTTCTTTAAAAGTCACTGGAGCTTGGAATTAATTTTTTTTTAAAAAAAGTTTCCTGTGAATTTGTTCCAAACACTTTTAACAACTCTTTTAAAAGTCATTATTTTGACTACATTAACATTAACAATGTTAATGGTCCACATAATGATTAATGTTTATATCACTTCAATTCACTACTCTTGCAGGGGGTAATTTGAGGGGATGTGTATTTTTGGTCATGTTAATTTTTTAAATGTTAAGAGAACATGTCGTGAAAGTGCTACTAACAATTAACATGCTGTATTAAGTTTACAACATTCACTAAACCAAATCAACATTAACAACTTGCTATTTAATTAATGTTTATATGTTAGCTTAACAACTGACATTTCCAGGTGTTTAGAATCAGGACATCTTTATCTCAACTGGAATAAGACAGTTTAAGACATGAACGAACACCCACCTCAGTCTAAAATGGTATAGTCCTGACACCAAGGATACAGGACTAGACATTTTGCTTAGTGGGGAAAATTACAAGATTCCCTCCCTTTCCTGTTATAGGGCCTTTCAACATCCCATGGAATGCCGGGCTTTGCAGTTTAGGGAGGAGCATTTAAAATTCTCAGCCAGAGAGCTCTTTGGCTTCAGTAAACTACAAACCCCAGAATTCCACAGCATGTTGAAAGCAGAATAATAACGCTAAAACAGTGAAGTGCAGAAAGGCCTATATACAGCAACCAACTAGAATAGAATAGCAGTAGAATATCAGTTCCTCACAGTTGATATGATAGTGCCCTCCACATTAGTTGCAAAGGCCTTTGGCTGTTACAATTGCCCAGCCCTTCTTCTCTGGCTCTCAGAGTGACTGGGAAGATTCTCAGGACAAGAGCACTGCCTTGAAAAATGTGTGTGTGTGTGTGTTTGTGTATTTATATATTTTTCCTTTGTTAGACTTGGTGTTCTGTATTTTACTGCCACATTCTGTGCCGTTTTGATTGATGCTTACTTACTGTGTTGATGGACATAATCAGGGGCTGCTATATATAAAATTACGCTTATAACATCACTAAGACATGCCTCCTGTGATATCACAAGGGATCCTCCCTAGGTCTCATGTTCTGGCCCTAAAATCTTAAAACTGAGATAGGCCAATCTGGCAGCCGTAATGGGTTTACACAAGTGGTTCTAACCTGGAGCCTTCAGGGGGGATCCATGTAGGGTTGCCATTCATCCTGTAAAATGGGGGAAATCTCAGGTTTAAGGGACTAAAATATGTCCCGGCCAGTTGTGTCTGGTTGATGCAGCGTGTCCCAGATTCCTCAAGGGCAACAGTTACGATGGCGATGGCAGTAGCAATGACACACTGGCATGATCTCATCCTGCACTGGAGGCTCTGGGCGCTACTGTGCAGGTGCCCCAAAGAAGTCAGAAGGCAGGAAAGTGTGGGAAAGCCCAGAAGATGAGAGAAGCTGGCTAGGCCGGGCCTTGTGTAGTGAGTGCGGCAGTGCTGCTTGAGCCCAGGGCCAGGCAATGGAGCTTCGTTTCCAAGCAACCACAAGAATAGAAAGGAGTCCCTTTACTCTTGTGGCTTCTTGGAAGCAAAGCAGTGAGAGTCCCAGTGGTCCTTCGGGGAAAAGCATGAAAGAAATTTCATTTTCCTCTGAAGGAGCACCAAGGGAGTAGAAAGGGTATTTGCTTTTTCAGAGGAAAATGATGTTTCTTTTACACTTTCCCCCAAAGGAACACTGAGACCCTCACTGAGATTAACTTTCCAGGTGCTGCATTGCAGGAAAGAAAGGGCAAAGGAAATGCCATTTCCACAAAGGAGCACTGAGAGAGTAGAGAGAATGTGTGTGCTTCTTTTAGAAGCACCTATCCTCTCTCCTCTTTCAGTGTGCCTTCAAGGGGAAGTTGTCATGCCCAAAATATAGCAGAGATTGCTCCCACAGCTTTGGAAGCATGCCCAGCAGCAGAGAATATCTTAGCAGCAGTGCACTGTAGCCAGGAAAAACTCACCCACACCAATTGTTTTCTACCATCAAGGAGGCCATTTATTCTTGAGTTACAATGTGTACATATTTACAAGAATCTCCAGAAGGCATTCCAGCATCCTTCTGCTTGCTTTTTCTGACAGAGCCTCCAGCGGACACACTCAGGCACCGTGTGCACTTGCTGGCTAGCATTCAGCTACATTTCTACTCACACTAGCTGATGCAATCCTGCCAGCCTTTGCGTTCTTCCCACACCTGATGCAACCTTCTCCCCTGGTTGCTCATCAGCAACCATCAATAAAAAGCAATTTTAAAAAGCAATAAAAAAAGTGGTTTGTTTTACACCTGTGTGTTCATACGTATTTAGCTGGGAAAATGGCAGGGCATAAAAAAATTCTAAGGGATATATATTATTCACCAGGGGAAGTTGGAAGCTTTGGTGGAGTGAACCCTGCTTCTTTCTCCACAATATATCTCTCAAAGGGCATCTCCTATTGGTCAGTTTGATACACATGATTCTCAGGGGTCCAAATCTGTCCCTATTGGTCAAGGGTGGTGGTGTGGGCTATTAGAGGGGTCACACGACAGCGCAAATTAGAAATTGCCCATGATTGGCCTGCGTGGATCTGAGGGGGTCACATGACTCCGCTGGGGCCCAATTAGAACCTGAATTAGAAATCGCCCCATTGGGCGGCTTGGGCCACATGGGTGGGGAGAGGACATGACCCATTCCGGATATCCCACCCTAGTACTTCCAGGGGGAAGGGAGATTGATAAGTGTCAGTCATTTTTGACAGGTCATAAATTAATCAAATTTGACAGGCATTAATCACTTTTGACAGGACCTACACCCCCCTACTACTAAATTATATTTAAAGGAGATCCCTGTTAAAGAAAAGGTTAAGAACTGCTGCTGTACGCCACATAGCCATGTTCCTTTTTGTTTGCAAAATTGTTGTTCTGTGACTTCAAAACAATTCCAAATTATGGTGATCCTATTGTGGGGCTTTCTTGGTGAGATCCATTCAGAAGAGGTTTGCCATTCTCTTCTCCTGAGACTAAAAGAGTGTGATTTGCCCAAGGTCACTCAATAAGCTTCCAATAATAGCAATAGCAATATAGCAATAGCATTTATTTCTATACTGCTTATCAACTGAGTGTTATCTAAGCGGTTTACAATGTGTTTTAGCTAATTGCCCCCAACAAGCTGGGTACTCATTTTACCAACCTGCCGAAGGATGGAAGGCTGAGTCAACCTTGGAGCCCAGCAGGATCGAACTCACAACCTTGTGGTTGCAGTACTAGCATTTAACCACTGCGCCACCAGGGCTCCTGGTGGCTTCCATAGCTGAGCAGGTCTCCTGGAGTCCTAGTATAAAACATAAACCAGTACACAATGAATAACTGAGAGAGTTTAGAGAGTTTAGAGCTACTGCTGCCTCCAACATCTGTCTCTTGAGTTGGTTCTTCTCTCTGCCTAACGAGAGGACCAGCCCTGCAGTTACTTTGTCTCTTGTGCAGATGTAGTGAATCCAATTAAATTCAATAGAACATACTTCCCATAAAGTAAACATGCATATGATTTTAACTTCATTGAGAACCATGCCATAGTTTCTCACTTTTTGATTGAAAAGAAACTTCGACTACAAAAAGAGAATATGTAATAAGGGTTGGCATATATATTTGTGCAATATAATGCTCTTATATTAATTATTATTTATTTTAATTTAATTTACATCTCTTGTCCTGTCTTCTCCAGATTATTACAAAGTAATCTCCTTGACAGAACCTTTGAAAAGCCTAAAAGCTGTTGTGGTGATGTGTTACCATTTCTTAAAGATACAGTTGCAAAAACTCCTTATCAAATGGTCACGAATTTAAGGAAAACAATAACCTTGCACATCAGTTTGTAAAGACGTTTCATTAAAATGTCTGTTATAATGAGTTTTCAGCTGTTCAGTATTAGGATATTTATAAAATTCTTTCAGTGTAGTAAAAACACAAAACCAAACCACAGTCTTAATCTAATTTTTAGTTGTAACTAGAGTAAGTCCCCTGAATAAATGGAAACTTGGCAAATCAACACTTATTTCATTTCCATTGATTCAATTGGTTTCTAATTGGAGACCAACTTTTTATTCAAGACAGAAACTTCAATCATGGCCAATGCTGTTAAGCATGAATAAATATGGATACAGATTTTCTATAGTTCTTAGTATAAAACATCAGTTATTGTTCTTGCAAACTGCATCAAATTGAAGATAATGCAAAAGTTGTTTGCTCTAGTCAGCATAAGGAAGATATTTAAGTTTGTTAATTACCAGTTGAGACTGGGCTGTCATTTCCCCTGCAAATAAACACTTGATAAATGGTGTGAGGTTGATGTAATAATACAAACATCTTGATATATTGCAGTATTCCCTTTTCTCATGAATTGGAAAGGGATTACATTATTTCATTCTGGAAAAATAGTCTATAAATATTTCTTCCAGTGGTGGAACATCAGTAGAGAGCAATTCAGGTAAATGCTTAATATAGATGAATGGTTTTCTCAAAATTAACCAGGTGAGTCTTCATGAAAACAGATGCACATCATTCATACTAATTACTTGCTGGAGTCTCTTTCCCTTTGCATCAGCATTCTTAGTGCTATCTAGTGGTATTAGTGAGACACAAATAAAAAAAGAAAGAAAACTTATTGGGCACTAATTCCATTTGTTTGGAGGAAAGAGACAAAAGGTTTATCTCCACAAGAAGGTGAACTAAGCAGTAACTGAACAAACAGCAGCATGTGTGCGCATTAATCTTCCTTACATGCCAGTTATCTGCTCCCGTCATCCACACACATTGATGCTTTCCATCCTAAGACTGTCTCCCACAAAGTAGAGTTCTGGCAAACTACTCTGCCTAAGTCACTCCATAAGGACCAAACTACACACTAATGACACCCCAGTGAGTGTTCACAGAAGAGAAATACCTTTATTGGCCAACCAAAATGCAGAAAATACATCATGCATAATATATTTTCTGCATTTTGGTTGGCTAGTGCAGGTATTGTTCTTTTGTGGATTTTGTTGTACACAGCTACCCCTGAATAAGTTTCAAAACAATGTTGTCTCCAGCTCCTTTTGTTTTAATAACTTAAGACTGCCAGTAAAGCAGAAGGAAACTGGAGAAGAGGATGGTTGTGGAACTCTCATTATGTATAAATTGCTGTACATTCTTCCCTCATTAGGCAAACTAAAATAAAATAAAATAAAATGATAGTAGTGTTTAACAGAAAAATAATGTGGAGGAAAGATGTTAGAAGCTCTCCCTCTCTCATTCTAGTTTTCTGCTCCAGTATGCAGCCTCCACAACTGTATTTTACAAGACACAAAGAACTTATACGCAACTGGAGTGCTGGTGTACAGTTTGCATACCTGCCAAGCAACATATAAGAGTGATTAAGACAGCAAAAGTTATTAATGAGGAAGAAGACACAAGCTAAGAGAGGCTGGTAAAGTTTGTTTTTCCCTTAGCATACTGGGAAGAGCAAGATTCTTCCCCCTCTATTCATCTACCTCCTTCTGAATTAATTGAGTACAAACTACTTTTGCATTTTGAATTTCGTCTGCAGCCACTGAAATAAGCAGAGGACAAAGACGAAAGTGGGAAGTGGAGGGAGAAACTGCAACATTTTGAAAACAGCTGACAACTGGGATGACAGAAGATTAATCAGGCCTGTCCCTGTCAAATCTGAACGGTTGGAGGGTATAAGTTTTGCCATCAGGGTCTGTCTATTGTTGCCAGGTTGGATACAGGACAGGGCTCCTGTAATTTTAATCCTTAATAGATGGCAGAGCAGGAAAAGGTTCCATAAAGTTCCATCAAGCAAGAAGAAGATGGCAGCCTCCTGCATGTTCCAAACCCCTTCTTTAAGCTGCAGCCATCCTCTCCCAACACAATTATTTCCTCTAGAGAAGACTGGGGCAAGGAGGCATAGAAGAGGGCCTAGCTCTGGATGTTCCACTGGCAAGGCAATAGCTGTGTTTGGAGAGAATGACTGAGACCAAAATTGGAGGGTCATGCACCTTCACCCTACTTCATTGAGCTTCACAGATCTTTCATCCTGTTCCACAATCTGTTGAGGATTAAAGTTATAGGTGTCCCTTTCTGTCTCTAGCCTAGCAAACCTAGGCCTAGCTTGCTTACACGCAGCTTACAATTGGCCTAGAGTAAAAGTGGCCTTCTAGAAAGTGTGACTTTCTAGGTGTTGTAAGACTATAGCTCCCAGCATCCCTCACTCTGCCTGCAGCTGATGGAAGTTGGAGAGCTACAAGTTGCCCAACCTTTGGCATGGACAAAATTATTCCTATGAAGAGGTTTTCACGACCAAAATGGTGAGAGGCCTGGATGCCATGCCCTATGAGGATAGACTTAGAGAGTTGGGTATGTTTTGTCTGCAGAAGAGAAGGTTAAGAGGGGACATGATAGCCATGTTTAAATATTTGAAGGGATGCCATGTAGGGGAAGGAGAGGGCTTGTTTTCTGCTGCTCCAGAGAACAGGACAAGGAGCAATGGATTCAAGCTGCAGGAAAGGAGATTCCACCTGAACCTCAGGAAGAACTTCCTGACAGTCAGGGCCGTCCGGCAGTGGAATATGCTGCCTCGGAGTGTAGTGGAGGCTCCTTCCTTGGAGGTTTTTAAGCAGAGGGTGGATGGCCATCTGTCGGGAGTGCTTTGAGGATGTTCCTGCATGGCAGGGGGTTAGACTGGATGGCCCCTGGGGTCTCTTCCAACTCTACATTTCTATGATTCTATGATCTCACAGAAAGCATCCAATCAGCTGATTGCAGAACTGGTCTTATCTAGAACAGTTACTGCATTGTAAGTTTCTTGTGATTTTCTGTTTTGTTTTTATTTTTAAAAAATAGGATATTTTTCCTTTAAAAAGATTCCAAACATAAGAAAAATAATGAAAATGAGTGAAACAAGATTACTTGTGTACATATACACACGCTGGGCACCCAAGCTATGTCACTTACTGTTGTCATGGTAACAGGAATCCTAGCCATACCTGTTTCATTGAATAACCAGTGGCAAAGCACAAATTATTTTTGTCTTGGGGTCCAATATTAATGCTTTTTACCATGCTGAAAAAAAAAAGCTAAACATCAGAGAAAGGTCCTTCTGTTTTGTGACCAGGAGCTCAACAAAGTAAAAGCTTAAACAAGAAATGTTTCAGTCCACCCATAGTCATAAACAGATGAATTTCAAAGTGTTGGACTCTGTTTGCTGCTCAAGTGAAGATCCCATCGTTCCGTAGCTGCTTCTCTAAGTAGAAACAAAATCAGGTTCTTTAGAACTATCAAGAACATATAAAATGGAGACAAAATTTAGATTTGAGTGACTCTCTCACTGACATCTCAAACAGCAAGAGTTTTTAAGCTTTTCTCCCAAATTGTCCCACTTTCTTCACAACTCAGTCACTGTTGGAAGTGTTTGGATCTTCCCAACAATGCTGGCACAAGACATTTTGCTGCCAGAGGTAAAAGACAAGACTGTGTCCCTTGCCAGTCCCTTTGCAGAAGATGGCTAGCATAAATGTTGAATTTTACTTTGATGCTGGCAAGGGGCCAGTGTCACCTTCTTCACCTCAGGAGGCACAGGAGAGTGGCCATGTGGCAAGCATAGCTCTGCCTCCAACCACTCCCTACCAGTCCAGATCTACCCTGAACCGCCAAGTATGCAAACATGGTGTCCTAGGTGTCAAAGAACCAAAGGGGCATTTATTTTAACATTACAGAATGTTTATTTTAAAAAGTTGTACCAATGCCACTGTATTTTTGACATTTTGATAACCACCCTCACTGCTTCCCTACATAACAGTTCCATTTCATACATCATTAGTCTGCAGCCTATGAAAGCTTATGGCTTAAAAATAAATGAAGTTGCTTTCTAAGTTTCTTTCTTCCCTTTTCACTGTCTTTTTTTTTCTTGGTAGATCTAGCCAGGCCTTAATTCACCCAAGATCTTCTACAGTTCAACCTTTTAATCTGATTTTAATGCCAGGTTCAGCCTGGAATATGTCAGGAAGTAAGAAGCATTTGTAAAATAGTTTCCTGGCACTGTTGAGGCGCTATAGCCTTTTTATCTCTCTTCTTGGGATTCGATGGCAGTGCTGCAAGATCAAAAGACATGGGTTTAGGCCATGCTTAAGCTGTGGCACCTTTCTCTGCTTGGGAATTGATTACCGGATCTAAGCATCAGTAGTCCCCCAAGCTAACATAGAGGGGCAGGTGGACCAGTAGTAGTAAAAGCACTTGCTGAAGAAAAACTGAAGGAGGTAAGCCCTTGTAGATGAGTGTCACACAGTGGTTTTACTGCTAGAATAGGGAAACCTTCACGCCCCTATTTCTGTTATATTGCAACTGCCTCACCACTTGGCTAAGCTTGCTAGGCCAAGCTTGCTGGGCCTAATGGGCAAGGAATACTAGGCTTATGAAATTGTTGGCTCATTGTGGATCAGTCAGTAGCTCTACACCTTCCTCATGCCAGTCTCACTGTCCATATGTGCCCCTGCAACACCTGTCAGTATGGGAGGAGGTGACTCTCTCTGATCTACCCATTTATTCCTGCTATGCCACCACACCAACAATTCTAAGCATCACATATTTAAAATTGCTGGGCCTTCTCTGCACTCCCCTGTCCAACCTTTGTTTTCCTTTTCAGCATTTTAAATCAAAATCATTTGAAGAGTTTATCTGTGTCCCAAATTCATGGTTCTCAGTTTTGCAATTAACTTCTGCTTGTATGAAATTTATCGCTTGCTGGCTGACGTTGCCTTAACTTTGAAAGTCCACGGAGCATTGAAAAAGATTGTCATATCTTATTTGTTTTGACATCCCTGGCAGCCCAGGAAGTGCTGTGTGGGGCACATTCATACAAATGAGCTCCTGTTCTATTTCCATGGTGAAATGTGGCCATAAAACAGAAGTTTACAAGCTCATTCTCAGCAGCAAGGACTCTTTGTAGCTCAGGTGTAAAAAAAAAAAAAAAAAGTATTACAGATTCTTGCTTGTAATTTAAGCCAGGTTTGCAAGGCTTATGTAATTTTCCTTAATGCCTTTCCACACAAAGCTCAATTGTAAATAATGCATTTCCAGCAGAGATGCCCCGGAAATTAGCAAGTGGAGTGTTGAAGATTTGGAAATGGCGTTCTCTGGCAGGTAATCTGCTAGATGGGATTTACCAAAGACCAGAGGGAAAAACTTTCTGCCAGGAAAATGACAAATACTGTGACTTGAATAATTCATTCAGACAGTCCAGCAGAACAGTGCTGGTCTCTTTGTTCCCCTGCAGAGGCTAGCAGCAGCTGTCCAGAAATGCTGTTGTTGTACCTTTTCCCCCAAAAAAGTCTATTTTCACACACATTTTCTCCTCATTTCCTTTACCTTTCCTTTTATTTACTGAAAAGAAAGGCATCTCATAATCCCACACAGAGCCATGGAGGTCACTTCACACACATAACAACTCTGAAAACTGAGTCCTATGCTTTCTTGGTCAAATATTAGTACTCTTGTAGAAGCTACTCAAGAGATCAAGAGTCACTAATCATTAGCAGAACCATTCTCCATGGGGATGTATTGTAATTGGAACTGTGTCAGCTTTCAAGGCAACTGTGTAACACCATATGGTTGAACTTCCCTGACATCTGTTGTTGCAGAAGCTCTTTTGTTGACAGTCAGGGTTGGGTTAGCCAATAGGCTCTGGTCTTTGACAATACCTGACCAGTGGTTGTGCATTTCTGCAATTGCAGTTCCACTAGCAACTCTTAACCCCTGCTTCCTTTCTGGGTCCTGTTTTTTGTGCCATGTGATTAGCAACAAGCAATAGAAGCAGACAAGCTAAAACCAGAAGGAGGATAGCATTCACATGTCTCTGGTCTTAAAGAAGGATACCAAATTATAAGATTCTGCAGCAACACCTGAGGCAACAAGCTTTGGAAGTATTACCACTTCCAGAGGAGAAGCTTGACAAGATAATAGTTGATGAAAGAGTATTTCAGCACCAACTAAGCACAGGGTAACAGAGTGCTGGGAAAGCCCACTTAAGATTAAACAGAAGAAAGAGAATTCTAAGAAAAGTGAGACCATCTTCAGTCACCTCATGCTCTTTAAACCTTCCCAACAAACCCACCTTCTTGTCTCACAGTAAAGACCAAAAAAAGCCCAAAGCCAGTACAAAGCTGGTTGTGGACAGCAAGAGACAGCAGGATCTCATCAAGGATATCACAAATATCACTAATAACAAGTACAGGGTATATAAAGTAAGAAGTGGGTTAATTCATTATAATTATGGTGGATTTGTCTTCTTTTAGTTTCCATCTCCTTGTTTTCAACAGATATCACGAAACTGTGCCTTAGTTTTGTTTCTGAGACAAAATAGTGGGATTGCATGGGCATGCCCACACATCTTGATTGCTTGACACTTGGTATAACTAGTATATTTTCTTTGTATTTACTATGTGTTTTCCATGAGAGGAATATTTGAAGAGAAGATCCATGCCTGTGAGCTGTGAATATATGTAAGAAATGCTGTGAGTGCATACATGTCCTTCTGAAAACAGAGACACAAATCTCCACCTTAGCCATAGTGATGTTTACCTTATGGCATCCAGTAAACCAAAAGAGAAAAACTGTGCCGTCTTTTTTAGAGTGAATAGGCCCTGAAATTGGTGCTCATGGCAGTCACTCAAATGATCAGGAAGCAGATTTTTGTATATATCTACCTTACCATTTCTGCTTACCCAAGCAGATGTTAGTGATCATCTTTGAAGGTGAATATTCTTTTTTCAAAAAAAAATCATTTTATGCTGTTAACAAAAGAGTAATAAGATCCTGTAAATTTTCTTATTTTATGAATATTAAAGAGCCACTTCATTGATGGTTGAGCCTTCAACCCAGGTCAGTCTCTACAGTTTACAGACTTGTGTTTTTGTTTCAGTGTGAATGGGAAATAAACCAACAAAGATAAGGGGTATCTGGATTTCCAGCAGATGGTTAAGCTACCAGTCGAGTAAAGGTCAGAAGAGCACTTTATTTTAGATTCTTCTGGCACTTTGCTATGAAATTCATTGGGAACATGTCTAATAGCCAAGAGGGATTGTGCAATTCTGAATCATTGTTTGTGTGCATTCATACAGCCAAACAGTTATTCCGTTGGGGTTGATAGAAGCCACAGTGCACAAAGCACTCACTGTAACCTCACCAGCTTTGTGCTGAATAAAGATGTAAGTAAATGCCAGGGTGAGTCTTCTTTTTGTTTCTTCTCAGCCCCCCATCTCTTTTTCCTTCAGTATCATAGTCATTCCTTCTAGCACTTGGCCATAATCTGTGGTGTTTGGGAAGGATCCAAATTTATGTTAGGCCCTAGGAAACTTGGAAGATTTCAATTTAGTTTCCTAGAGCATTGCTGTTAGAGAATGCTTATTCTGAGTATTTTAGTGCTTGTAAATTCTTGGCCTGTCTTGTGACAGCTTCCAGAGGGGTAGCCTTGTTAGTCTTTTGCTGCAAATGCAAAGATGTTATGAAAATACTACCACATTTGTCTTGCCCTGAGCTTTTGTTGGCTCAAACCCATGAAATATTATGCCACAGTAATACCCTAGTACTCCATATAAGGAAGGTTATGTTCATCATGCAAGAAGCCAGCAAGACTTCCCTCATTAAAATGGAAAAGAGTGAAGGAGAATGAAGGAATCTGAGACTGACTAATTTATTTCAGCATGAGCTTTCATGAATTTCAATCTGTATTTTTAGATCTCTTTACAGAGATGGAAATATAATCACAGATATATTGGAGTTACAAGGTTGTGGTGAGTGGGATAGGATACAAAAAGATGATCCATGCCATGAACCTTTGAGGAGTTATATAAGATGGAAACAGTCCTGTCATACTGCTGGTCAGTAGTTCTAAGGTGTGAAAGCAATACTAAAAATCAATTTCTTAAAATTAAGAAAGTTAATACAGCAAAAATGAAGCAGTTCTTAAGTTATACTTAAGAAGTATTTAAGCAATTCTCAACAATACCTATGGCAATGCAACCCCTCCCCAAAGTTTAAAAACAATGCTAAAGAAAGACAGTTTTCTTGGGTTGGAAAACTCTTCTTAGAACTCTTTTGTAAGTGAGTACTTGTGAGAACCCAAATATTAGTATATGTTGTTTACCAAGAAATCATTGTTTCTGTTCATACCTTTGCTCGTGGATTAGAATTTGTTAGTATATCCCAATTCATTTTTTTTTCTTTTTCTCATCTTCTCTTCAAATTTCTTTGTTTGAGAACAGCTACTTGAAGGTCATGGAATGTATGTCCAGGATTAAAATGTTCTGCACTGGCTTGGGGGTATTGCCATGTATAATATGAAATTTGTGTATATTTATTCTCTTGCCGAGAGACTTTCTTCCCTTGTCTTCCTGAATGGGAAGGGGAGACAAAAACCAAAGAAAGAATGTCAGTGTAATCACCAGTCATGGCCTTTCTAAAAAGAAGACAAATATTGGACATGGTTTAGGGATATTTTATTAAACTGCACACCTTTGTGTAAGCTAGTACCATACCTCTACTGTGAACAACCAAATTTGTTTTCCCACCATTTGCAGCCTGTTCAGGATATGTCAGTGTGAACAGAATGCAACATGAGTGCTCAAATGTCTAAGCATTTAGGTCCAGTTCCAGAAGAATGGTCCACCTAGTAACTTATTTTCATACATAATTGCTGGATGGTTGGACTGATGCAAATGTATTTCTTGGAAGCTAATAATACCCACAGAAGATATTTTCTCATTATCATTTAAATGGCCCCATGAATGAAAAGAGTTCCCATCCCTACATAAGCATATTATTAAAATAATGTTGTCAGGCCTGACAACGGAGAAAATGTGTATGCCCTTGATAAAAGAAGACAGCCTTTTCTGGGATGAAAGTTACAGCCATCTTAATACAATACTTTCTTTATTAAGCCAGCAGTAGTGGCATCCCTGGATAAAAATTCATTATGACCACAAACATAGATGAGGAATGGATTCTTTTTCACCTTTACACATTATTTTCTAGTGCTTTCCCTAGAGGCTGAAACCCAAATGAACTTAGCTGGGAATACTTCCCACTAAACTCAGTAAGAGATTCTTCTAATTAGACACGCACAGGATTGCACTATTAGCCAAGTGCTAGAAAAAACTGGTTGTTGCTGTTTTTCTGTACTATGATGCCTACAAAATTCACATAGACCACAGTGACTGAGGAAACCCAGTGAACCAACTTTTCGTGTCATATTTGCTGGTGCAAAAGAAAAAGGGGGAGGGGGAAAGGGAATCTACTCCAAGTGCTGCAATAAAAATTGAAGTAAATGAGGCTGATTAGCTGCCTTTTGTCTGCATATCTTTCACACTGTACAATGCATCACTGCCCTCTTTTGGTCAAATATTTTCTTACATGCTTGTTTATGCACTATATACTGGGGTCAAAATTTTCCAGAGAACAGCCCTTGTCGTTATTAGCTGCAAAACTGTATTATCAAGCTTTTGAAATAATTTGATTCTTTTTTCAATCAAAGCCCACCTTCATCTTATGTCTATAGAATTGTTACAATTGATGTATTAATCACATGTCCTCCAAACTGGAAAAGAGAAAAGTGACAAGCCTGTAGGCTTCCTTAGGCATTCCAGCTCGCTGTAATCAATTCTGCTTCCCTCCTGCTTCATGCATTTCTGGTACTCTTTGCACTAGGTTTATCAATTTAGGGTTGTCCAAGTTCCTGAAGTTTCTGGGCTAAAACCTGAGACCTAGAGACAGCCCCTGGTGAAGTCAATAAGCATTACACATTAAGTAACAACCACATTTTCTCAGTGCTTCTCTCTCTCTCTCTCTGTGAGAGAGAGACAGAGAAAGAGAGAGAATCTTCTTTCCTTTTGGAAATTAAGACAGAAATCTTAACTAAAGGGGCTGTTCTCAGATCAAAGTGAAATGAGGATATTATTCCTTCTAACCTAGGGAAACAGGATAAGGTATACTTAATCTACCCTACTTGCTTCTAGACAGAAAGTAGATGCAAAACAGTACTACAGTAACAGGGAGTGAAGTAGAAAGCTCACTGGGCATAGACACCTCACAGTGAGCCTTTGCAAGTTGCACTAATAAATCAGTCAAAGCTTGCAAATTGTAGCAAGCTGCTTCTTTACTAGGAGATCTGCAGACAGTCCTTTCCACCTGTCTGCAGCTGAGCCCCACAACACTGGAGCCTCATCTCCCTCTTAGAGATGGTGATCTCCATGAAATCTGCAGATTCAGAACCAATCCCTGAGATCTGGCAGCCCTGTTTCACACTCTTTCTGAAAAGGAGAGCTTCTGCTGCTATCCTTGCACTTGTACATTGCTTTGCACCAAGAGTGGGAATCATGCAGCCCCCTAGATGTTCTTGGATTTTAATTCTGAACTGAAGGGTGACATGATTGCAATTTTTAAATACCATAAGGACTGTCACAGAGGTGAGGGGACAGGTCTGTTGCTCCAGAGGGTAGGACTAGATGTAATGCAGTTCTCCCTCAACATTCATGGGTTTGAGCTTCACAAATCTGATTATTTGCCAAGTGCCTGCTTGCCTCCCCCACATTCTCCCCATCCCTTTCCCTGGCCTTTTGCCCAGGCATGATGCCTTTCTTCTCTGCATCCAGCAAAAGGCAAGCAAATTGGAGGAGGGAAAGTTTGCAGGTATGCAAGCCTTTCCCCCTTCATTTGTTTGCTGTTCATCCAGGGGCACAGAAAGAAGGCAGGGTGCCCAGGCAACTGGCAGGAGAATGGAGGGGGAAGGTATGTACATGCCTTCTCCACCAGCCAAGTTGCCTGCTCCCATTCACTTGCCTTTTGCCTGAAAGAGGGCACAGCCACCCAAACAAAAAGCAAGGGAATGGCAGGGAGGAGCCCCAGAAAGGAATGGAAGAGGGAGTGCCCACTCAGGTGGGGGAGTTATTCATGGTTTTTTTGCCCTGAACTGTCACAAAAGATGAGGGGCTGCTGTAGTCGGAAGTTACAGGGGAGTAGATTTTGATTGATTTGATTGTTAGAAGGAAACTCTTGACAGTAAGAGCAGTTTGTCAGTGGAACCAATTGCTTAGAGAGCTGGTGGGGTTTCCTTCTCTGGGCATCTTGAAAAAGAGGCTGGACAGCTACCTTCTGGGGATGCTTTAGCTGGAGATCCTGCAGTGAGTAAGGGGTTGGACTCAATGGCCCATGAAGCCCTTTCCAACTCTATTATTCTTTGGCTTGGTGAATCCATAACCAGAGAAACTCCACCTTATGCTCAGAGCTAGTGTAGTATGGTGGTCAGAGTGTTGGACTATGACTCTATGAGACTGAGGTTCAGATCCCCACCCAACCACAGAAACCCACAAAGCTACCTTGAGTCAAATCACATGCTGCCAGACTAAGAGAAACAATTCTTTACTAGGTGAGGCCTCAGCCCCCTCACTAAACTGCAAACCCCAGGATTCCATAGGATGTTGAAAGTGGAATAATAGCACTATAACAGTCTAGTGCGGAAATGGCCTAAGTCTTTCCTGCCCACTTTCTAGATTTCCCTCTTAACTTTGCCGTTGTTTCTCATCTGTCTGCAACTACAGCTTCTCCTTCTCTTCCTCCTTGCCTACGCCTAATCAATTTGTCAATGTCATTCCAACAGCCTACCAGATATACAGGTAGTCTGGCTGTCTCCATGTCCTTTAGTGACACTTCAGCAGGGTAAACAAACACTGAACAACATTTCCCCAGGGAAAAAAGTTTACTGCTTCTGTTGTCTTCTTCTTCCCAACTTCTCTCAGCCTTCAGACCACTGAGAAACATAAAGGGAGTGAGATATGTTAGCCCTAACTTACACATGGACAGTTGCCAGGTACTTTGTTGGGGTGGAGGGGGTTAAACAAGGACTTTGAACCCTTAACCTCCTGTAATGTTGTTACATCAGCCCTATAATATGTCATAAAGAACCCAATAATTTCTGCCACATATGCTCCAGAACTGTGTACAGAGGTGAAACCTACAGCAAACATCTCCGTGTTGTGTAGCTTTTAAATAATAATTACTGTTGTAATTCAGACAACTGAAAATTGTATTCATTTTTCCTGTTTGGCAACCATAGTAAAATCTATTAGACTCAGGGCAGGAAATCTAAATACTAGAGAGCAAGAAGTTTATTGGGCTGAGGTGATGGGATGTTTAAAGAAGAGAGAGAGAACAAGAGATAGAAAGAAAGATCCCCTAGCTGCTTTTGCCCCTGTAACCTGGACTGTAGCAAGAACGAAGGATTAAGAAGGAGAGTTTTATTTATGCTCCCTCTTTTTTCTTTTCCCAGTGCTGGTATATTGTTTGAAAAGAAACTTGCAGGGGAGAAAATATGAGTGCTTGGTGGGGAAAAAATGGCTTGACATATCTTCTCTTAGGAAAATTCTTTTGCATGTTCAAGGGCAAGTCCCACTACTCACAAGTAAGGCACTAATGCACTGAGATTAGTTGGAAAAAATAGGCCACAACCTTTATTGGTTACAGCAGTTGCTAGGGTTGGCATGTGCATGGATCCAGATCCAGGCATCACCCAACGCACCTGCTAATTGATGAACTCAACCTTCTGGCCCAATGCCAGAACTCTTGCGATGACAGAGAAGGATCCATCCAGATGGATGCCCCACATGGTGCCCCTCATTGGGGAGTGCAAGGAAGGTATCCACCCCTGACCTGACAGGACTGCCTCTTCCTTAAGGGGACCCCCCCCATGTTACCAACGCCTTGAAGATACTGTCAGTCTCATGCCCACCATTCCTAAAACTATGACAATGTACACATTAACAAGCCAACAAGAACCCAGCAGGCAACACTCTTATGTGTAAAAAATGTCAAATGACCACCCCAATAGAATGTGGGTGGGACAGTGCTCAAGCAGCATGGGAGCAAGGCACTAAATACACCCCCACCTAACCAGAGTGAAAACTTTGAGCAGCTCACTCCAGTTAAATCTGCTATCCAATGAATTCAAATAGTAGTTTAAATTCATTGGCTGGCAGTTTCTATTTTCCCCCAGCTGCACTGGCTACTGGGAGGAAGAAACTGGCCCACTGCCATGATCCAAGTGCTGGCAACACTCCGTTTCCTATCCTGGCCCACAAATTCACCATGCAGGTAAGCACACAGTGTTCTTTCCAATGTTACACTAGCTAGGTAGTATAACTTACTCACTAGGAGTATAACTACACTAGGAGGTAGTATAACTTACTCACTCTTCTTCTTACTCTGCTACCCAGCAATGGATAAAGCTCTGGGTGGAAAGAATTTAGGAGAGCAAAGACAGAAAACCCTCAAGTGCTCAGAGACTTCACATGCTTTGCTAGGTATATTGTTGTCAAAGATTGTGACAATAAACCTCCTGGTTTTTAAAATGTTAAGTGCTTATTTTTCTATTATAATTTAATCCTGCCTTTCTGCTTAAGAAAAAAATGTTCAAATAGGCCAGCATCACTAAAAACAAAAAATAAAATCATAAGAATCAATATATATTCCTGTTATAACGAACACTTCACTATTCAAAGATGCTTCAACATCTACACAATATTCTTGTACTGGAGATAAGCATTCCAGTTCAATAAAACCTTTCAAGCAAAGAAGTGACCCCCCCCTTGCCTTGGCTCATTCATTCACTTCAATGAATGAAGTCCTGAAAGCATATACCTGTACTTATACACTCGTGAAAAGAATGGGTTGGCCTATATGTGCAAGAACTCAGTATGGGCCGGAGGTTATATGCGAGTCATGGAATGAAGGTCTTCTTCCTGGTCTTCTCCCTTCCTTTGCAACAATTATGACATGAATAATAACAGTTACAACTCAGTATGTAATGGAGTGCATTAAACAAAATGTTGTATGGTGTCAGTAATTCTGCTTTGAGTCTTGATATGTGAAAATAATCATTTCAGGTACCTTTTGTGAGGATTCAATCCTATTCTTGTTTTACTAGTCCCTGTGTTAGATGAGGAAAAAGCAGCTTGCCACAGCTTTATAACCTCTTAGTGTTCTTTCTTGTAGGCCTAACCTGTAGGATTCCTATGTATATGTATGCGCATATGCATATATAGCCTGTCCCAATCAACCAGTTGCACCACCAGTCTTTAGATCCAGTGTACACCAGTACCAATGGCTCAAATTCTCCTGAGTCTCGGCTTCTCATCCACTCCCATATCTCGCATTCCTTATATGGATGTGAAATTGACAGATAATTGAATGTGCCATCTATTGCATCTGAAAGCATCAGGGTGGTTTTGAGGGGAGAATAACCAGAAGGTCAAAAGAAGTGGCCAAGAGGTTTCCACTGCTCTTTCCTCACATCTGCCGTTTGAGGCTGTTATCTATTTTTGCCCAAAAGGAGGGACCAACCTTGTAAATGTTCCTCATGATTATTCCCAGTTCTCACTAATTTATTTTCATAGAAAGTATGCAAAGGGATCTTGAAGCACCTTTGAGACTAGCTGAGTGAAAGAAGTTGATAACATAAGTTTTGGCAGACTTAGGTCTACTTCATCAGAGGCATAGAGTGAAGTGCCGATGAAGAGACATTTATGAACAGGCTGCATGTGTGAATATGTGAACTGTGCCAGGAAACCATTGTCTCTGTTCAACTCACTGTCAACAGACTGGAGTTTGTGGAGATATTCCAATTCTGCTGTTTCTCTTTCCAGTCCTCCTTTGTAGTTTTCTTGTCCAAAGACTGCTGTTCTGAGGTCCAAGATGGAATGCCCAGGAAGAATGAAATATTCTGCAACTGTTGTTACAGAGTCTGTAATGTCAGTGGTTTATTGGTACTGGGTAAGCTAAAGCAGGTGCTAAGAAATATTGGCTGGATTTCACAATTGCAGTTAGGAATTCATAAGCCAAAGTTATGCATTCATAACTGATTCATATTCACAATCTCTACGTATTTGATAGTGTGGGGGAATATGTAGGGACTGTAAAAGTCCCCCAGTCCTGACTTATTAGGCAGCAGTCTTTGCAAGTGATAGGGTCTATTCTTGTATCATCTGGGGTGAAGCATAGTTATCAATCTCAATTGGAAGGAGAAATTATGACAGGGACCTTGCTTCTGACTGTTGCACCAGACTGTTCAAGGCAGGGTGTGGGAACATCAGTCAGTGAGATTTGAATCAACAGTTGAACAAAATTCTATCATTCACCATGCTTGCTGCCCAGTAAGTCAGGATTGGGAGAGGTCAGGCCAGGAGATGCTGCTTAGCTACATAGCTAAGTAGTTGTTCTAGAATTGTAGTTGTTGTGTGTCTTCAAGTCTAGAATACCAGGCGTGTTTCTGAAGTGTATCCATAGAAGAAACTTGGTATGTTCCCAAATAGGCTTCTTGATATACACTAAATATTAAATAAATATATACACTAAATATTAAATAAAGTCTGACCAAAAGAACCATCTCTAGCTGCTTTCCATCCCATATTAATAGCAATTTTCTTGTTCTCCATGAGCATGGAGTATAAGGTAGCAGCAGGAAAATGGGTCAGCAGAAGGTTTTGGATGGCCTGTCATGTGTGAAAGAGTACAAATTCATCTCTGGTCTAAGTCAACTGGCACAAGTGTTCCTCTCTTGGCACATATCTGGAAGCCACAGCCTGTCTAGCAGCCAAAAGCACTAATGTGGACTCTGATGACAAATGAGAAGGGGAAAGGACTCTGCCTACTGGAGCCCTTACAGCTGCATAAGCATCCCTGGGGGTCATCTTACTGAAAAATATGTGCATGTGGAGGAATGCCGGAGGGTGAACCTCCTGGCATAGTTATTAGAGTGGAATTTGATACACCAAGGAAAATCTCACATTTGACAGCAGTAAAGGTTCCATCTTTTGGAAGGAAATTAAGCAAGAAGGCATAGATAAAGTATCTGGCAGTTGTTTAGAAATGTATGTTTATACATTTTGAGGATTAAGGTGTAAATCCAATTACCCCAACAGGGTTGATTTATTGAATCAGTTGCTGAGTAAATCAAAACATTGGTAAATTCAAATGATACCTCAAGGAGGATGAAGAGGAAGAATTTTACCTACTGTTCCTGGTAGAAGCAGGTATTACCCTAAGAGGTGGGGGACATTAAGATCCACCCACAATACTAGCATTTCCTTAGAATTTGAGGGAATTATAGCTCAAAGGAGGCTTGCAAGAGGAGGGTAACCTACGTATACCACTACTAACTGTAGAGAGGACTCCAGTTAAAAGTTAAACAGAATATTTTATTTGGAATTAACAAACACACAAGAAAACAGACACTCTCAGGAACCACACAAGGCTATCAGAAAGTGAGGTAAATTGGATAGAGAGAGATTGGGTGGAAAAGGTGATAGTTACCATTCCTGAAGCAGAGGGTCAAAGTAGAGTGGCTCAGAACATGTCTGAGGCCCTTTCCACACCAGGGTATTAAAATGGTGCAGAGCGACCTCCTTCGGAGGTCGTCTGCACCGTGGTGTGGATTGGGGCGAACTACTTTATCGTAGTTCCGCACCTCAATCCGCTCCGAAGCGACCGTAACTGGTGGCGCCGCATGTTTTTTAAAAACCTCTTTCAGAGGTTTTTAAAAAGCACGGAGCGTGCATCCCCGTTCAGCTCCGTCGCCGCGTTCTGCTGCAGATTTGCAGGCGCACACTAGTGCATGCCTGCAGATCTGCCGGGGGTGGGCTTTCAGCTGGCAAGCTTCTCCGGTTGGTGGAGAGCCTCCGCCAGCCGGAAGCCACCATTTTGGACGCCGGAGCCGCCATTTTGGATGCCGGAGGAGTGCGGAGCAGCGAGCTTGCGCTGCTCCGCATGGTAACAGACTTACCCAGCTGCCAGTAAGCTCCGTTTTAGTGTGTTTTCCCCCGTTTCCCCCTCCACATGTGGAAAGGGCCTGAGAGTAGCATGGAGGAACAAGAGTCTAGGGTACCATGTTCAGCATAATACACCCAAATTTACTTAAATTTGCTGAGTCCAAAGCTGGGGTTTATATACCCTGTTTTCTACCCTGAAGGAGGGTGTGTGAACAAAGCAGTAATGGATTTCTTACGGGGTTGACAAAGGAGTCTGGAATGGGCTGATTGGGCTGACTCTAGGTGACAAAACATTGATGGAAGTCATGATAATATCTTAATGTCTAGTTGGGCAGGAGGTCTAGGAAAGATTTCCACAGGATTAGATCACAATAGGGTCCCTGATTGCTTTGCCTGTGTAGTTTTGCTTTCCATTGTTCTCAAGAGTACTCTTAGCCAGCAGTCTTGAAATGATTACCACAAACCCATTAGCATTGGGTTCTCCCAGCCATTCCTTTCTGAACTTATGACCTGACCATGTCTGAGGTCATCCTGATCTGGCAACATGCTTCCAACCAGTCCCCTTTCAAGCCATAAAATACATTCAGTTATGAAAATAGCACATCCCATAGAGTGGGGGTGTAGAGTGTGGTAACAGTGGGATCAGTGTATCCTGATGGTCACCCTGATGCTGTCACTCTCAAAGACCCTAACATCCAAGGAGTCTTTAAAATCAGAACTGGAGGCACCCTGACTTGCTAAGCATCTCAGCTCCAGCCCTCTGAAACCACCTCGGGGTCCCAGGGCCAGAGATTATAGGATTATAAATCCAAACTGAAACAACATACATCTAGCCCTCTAAGGCCTTCACTCTCTGAGCCTTATTCATGACAATCATAATCTTAAGAATTTCTCGGAACCAAGATCCCACTGGTGTTCAATGAAGGTGAGGGTAGGCATAAAACCTCTAATTTTGCTGCCCAGGTTGCCATACTCTCCAATATTTGACATATGAAGGCCAGGACACATATGACCAAGCAACATGTGGCCACGCAACATCAGACTATGGCAAAAGTTACTATTAATGATCAAGATGGAAAAAAATATTAATAAGGAAGAAAACACAAGCTAGGAGAGGCTACATGAGTTTGCTTTTATCTGAGCCTACTGAGAAGGGAAAGAATCTGCTCTCTCCCCTCCTCTATCCCTACTGAATTGAGTACAAATGTCTTTTACACCTTGAACTCAATTTGTGGCAACTGAAGTAAGCTGAGGATGAAGGGGAAAGTGGGAGGAGGAGAGAGAACCTGGGATGTTCTAAAAACAGCTGAAAAAGTGTAACAACAGAGAATTAATCAGGACTATCCTTGTCAAATCAGAACAATTATAGTGTATGCAAATCACTAGACCAATACTTCCTTTGGTCCAACTCCTGGACTTGTGCTTCAGTTCTGATTCCTCTACTTCTGGTGTAGCAGGCCTGCCATGGATCTTGCCTTGTAGGATATGTCCCTGGCCTTACTGGGAAGATTGGGAAACAAAGTCACAAAAGGATTTTTTAAAAAAACTCTTTTTAAAATATCTAATTTAGAGACCTCCTCACCACTTGCTGTGGGATTATACTGAGGTATTTTGAGATATGCTACATCTATGGGCCACTGAGGACAGTTAGCTTACCTCTGTTGTGCTGTTCTTTTTATTCTTCTCATGGCTGATTCTTGCACACCTCTCATGAGGAGCAGTTGACCCATCTGGCAGCACCTGTAATGTCTCTTCTTTTTGTGTAGGCTGAGCAGAAAACCCAGGGGCTTGGTGTGCAATGATCTTTCTGGCTAGTTCAACAGCACTTAATAACTATAAAAACACAGTAAAAGCAGAGTGAACACAACAGTAAAGAGATAATGCTGAGAACAGTCAGGGCAAGCGTAGTTCCACAATTAAAAGTCCAAGAAAACAGAGTTTGGCCTATATTCTAAGGAACATTAGTAGAGGCACCAGGCAAACCTTCCAGGAGAAAGAATTCTTTCAGAGAAGTACCATAAATGAAACAGCTCTCTGTCCCAGAATCACTTCAGATGGCAGGGAAACCCAGAGAGGTATACATTGAGGAGGATCTTAGTACACATGCAGGTTGAGGTGGAAGACAGTTCCTCAAGTACCCAGTGAGAAAAATAAAATGGAAGTGACAGGTTCCACTTACAGAGTAATCCCATGCAGTCTTCCCTAGGAGTAAGTTCCTTTTGACACAAGGGGGCTTACATTTGACTAAGTAATGAGTAAAGATTAATAGGATTGCTTTATATGTTGTGGAAAGAAGGTAACTTTAAATTGGGGAAATCACTGCCACTTCATACCAGAGCAATCTGTACCTCTACTGTGATGCAACAAAGATTTGTAGATAGAAATGCAAGTGAATTAAACAGTACGTCAAAAGAGATTATACATCAACAATATGGACAGCAAATGTATTTAAATTAGATTCACTGAATGGTGGTTACCCAATAAGTTTAACTCTAAACATCTGTCATCAAGAAAGTGGTACGGGATGCACTGTGGATACATTGTCTGACTGACTGACTGACTGACTGGTTGGTTGATTGAGAGTATCTCTACCCTGCCTTTCAGTCAAAAAAGTTCCAGGAAAAGAGAATATAGTGGGTAGTTTCTTCTTTTTAAAACATTTTTTGTTTATTTGAGGTCAAGGTGTCCTCTTCCTTTGTGTTAATTATGTTAAGCACCAAAACAAGAAATACCCTGTAGCATCCCTGCAGCAAATTTTGAAGCTCAGTGGTTTACAAACACCAAAATGCTTACTATAGCAAACAGAAACACACAAAGGTGACTTTAGAGTGGTAGAACATATGCTCAGAACCTTGAAGCCATGACTTCTTTGATCCTGTCATGACCATGTGCAAAGCTGTGGCTGTTTTATTCTAGAGCTTAATCAAAATGGTCTCTAACTCCACAGAACTATTCGTAGGCTGCAAAGAAAAGAGATACCCCCCCCAAAAAAAAAACCCCTTCCTCTCTTTTACAGTTCATTTTTCTTTCACACTATATAACTATAGCATTTTGATACCACTTTAAATGCAGTGGTTCCATCCTATTGAATGCTGTTTTTGGTGTGTTTGTTTTTGTTTTTGTTTTGTGGGGTGTTTAGAATACTCTGCCAGAAAACTCTAGTGCCTCATCAAATTACAGGATTCCATAGGATGCAGTCATAGCAATTTGAAGTGGGATCAAAATGCTCTAATTGTGTTGTATGAGAGAGACCTCAGATGCTGTTGTGCTCTTGCTTTAGAGTTAATTTCCCTTGTAGTTCCACTTGGTTGCTACTGCAGCAATGTGTTGGGTTTTCTGGGAAGGGCTTAACCTATCCATATAACATTACTGAGGTCAAATACCCAAAATGCATCACCTCCCCTCTGACATAGCTTCATATACCTTCACTGACCAGGGAAGATCCTCTTGTTCCGTTGGGAGAGGGAAACTGAACTTTTATAAACAATGATGCCATAGCAAAGACACTCTGAACTGACAAAGAAAAGATTCAGGCATGCTGGGTGGCTTTTGTAGTAGAGTCCCAGTTCATCATACAGACAGACCTGTGCCACACAAATGGAAAAAGACCTTTGCTCTTCAAATGGAACAAAGTCAAGACCAGGGGTTCTTTTAAGGATATTGTGGCCAATGTACTCAGCATTCATGTAAACAGTGGTGGTGTATCAGTTCAAATGTTTGAAGCGGGGTGATTGTTGCAGCAAAAGAATCTTGTGGTGGTACCTTA
Organism: Ctenosaura bakeri; assembly: GCA_948474755.1. Classification (NCBI taxonomy): domain Eukaryota; kingdom Metazoa; phylum Chordata; class Lepidosauria; order Squamata; family Iguanidae; genus Ctenosaura; species Ctenosaura bakeri. The sequence goes on from CAOLHI010003296.1 coordinate 109,735, forward strand.
ATCTCTAACAAATTTATTATGTACTATATTTTCACATCATTAATGCAAAACCCAAGGGGCGGCCAAAACAAGACAAACCTTGGTGTTAGCTACTGTCAAGTTGACTGAACCATACTTATTTTGATTCAGTCCTCAGTTATTCTTCAACATCTTACTTCACTCTTTAGCAAGATTCAGTTGCTAAATGAACTTCATTGCAGGTTATTACACAATACTATTGTACTACAATTGTACCACATTGGCCCCATCTTTGACCATACCTTATTGCATGATATTGAGGTTCTTCCGGTGCTGGATTGCTGTTAGATTGTTGGGAAATCAAATATCTTCCCAAGTGAGATAATTTTTCAGTGACTTCCTATATCACTTAGGCATTGTTTTTTGGTACAACTGTCTCTTTCAACTTCACTGCAATTTTGGGAGGTCAGGTGATGCACAATGGGCATGGTGTCAGTGTGGCTTTGTTGCTTTACCCCAGGATTTCCCAATGGAGCAAGCTCAAGCAATGTCCAGTGACTGAGAATGGAAGACACCATGGCTGACTGAGATCTCTAGCTGAACAACTCTAACCTACTCCTTTCTTACCTATTCTCCACTATGTTGTTGTTGTTTTTTAAATGCAGGTGATCCATGAACGTTGGCTGAGAGGAATAATTTTGGAGCTAGACAATCAGGCATCTGTGTTAAGGAGGAATACGCCTGGCCCTTTTCCCTCTCCTTGGGAACAATAACACTTGCTGTTCCTCCCAGATTTAGCTTGTCTTGCCAGTGAGTGCAGGCAAGGAAGAAGAACCAGGTAACTAAGCACATAGAAATTCTTGTTCATGGAAAAAGAGCTGCTCCCCCTTCCCTTCTCAGGGAACAGTACATAAAACTGTGAATGGTACACTTATGATTTCTGTCATACAGCTTACTGTAGCAGAACATCTCTTGTGAGTGCAAGTGAGGAAGGAGGGAATCAGCAAAATGAGTAAATGGGCATTTGTGTTCATGGGAGTTCTCTTGGTTGTGATATTCATAGAATGTTTGGAGGAAGAGGAGAAAAAATAATTCAAAGAACAAATGAAACCAACATTTCAGTAGATGGAATATATCCATTTATTGAACCAAAAGACTGTTTATTATGGATGTCATCAATCCCAAGAACATAACCCAATAGGAACACCTCAGAAACCAGCAACTGTCTAGCCAAAGGTGAAGGGCCAGTTCACCAAAGGCAAGGTGTCTCTTTATAGAACCCAGAGGCAAAAACAGACACCAGTTGTAGTTGAAAAAGCCTTAAAATGTATTGAATGTCAAGCAATCTAAACAACATAAGCATTCAAGCAATATTGGCATACAGATGAAACCCACGTAAGCCTATGCTGCCTAAACAACATAAAGATCGATGTCTCACCAAGCAAAACTCCTTCCGTCAGCTGCCCAGAAGCCCAGGATGGAGCAGCAAAGAGGACTCCTCTGTGTAGCCAACAGTTGCATGGCACTCCAACTGTAACTCCATGCTGAACACCCACTGAGACCACATTCTAGGGGGTACTTATACCCCCTTGGTCTGGGAGGACTTGGCCAGTTTTCATAGGAACTTTGAGATTGTTCACACATCTGGAATAAGCTAAGCTCCTTTCAACTGTCAAGATCACCAATTAAGTGGTCATCTTTTGAATTCCTCTCAGCACTTGTTATCTAGTACTAATTAGTTTTCCTGAGTCAAAGGCAGGTGCCAATTAGCAGATATCACCTGCAACTTTATTTTGTCTAAATTGTAGGCTAATAAGTATACAGAGTTCATTAAAGCATAATACAAAATCAGAGCAGAGTGTTTAACAAGCCAGAAGGCCTTTCTAGCAGTGATGTAGACTCGAGTCGGTAGACTCAGACTCAAGTCGCTTCAGTGACTCGACTCAACTCAGCCATAAATGATGCACCGACTCAACTCAGCTTGAGACTTGTATATTTTTAATGACTGACTTGATGCCCTTCATTCAGTAACATAACACCTTCATCCAGAAACTGTATGACTTTGACCGACGCCTCCATCTCTATCTGTCTACTAGTCACATGACAATCTCTCTCAAGCCCATAGTGTGGGTGCATTTCTAAGAGAAGAATAGCAAATAGGTTAGGCAATGGGCTTGAGGCAGGCTTGAGGTCTGCTCAGCAGCCTGTTCCTGCTGCATATTGGAGGAGCCTTCTAAAACATTTCCTAAGAGCAAAAGACAAGACTCACCCCAGGGTGCAGGGTGCAGAGGGGAACAGCAAATGTGTTAGGCAACGGACTTGAGGACAAACAATCCTCCTTTCTAAAGTATTTGAACCTTCAGTAACGGGGAGTAAGATAGGATCCTATTCCCCACTTCTGAAACTGCAGATGACAAAATTGCAAATGTGGAGAGCCGACTCTGCTTAAATTGTTAAAACTGAATTTATTTCACTCTATGCAATAATTCTGGAATTTTGGCTGGAATATAAAGTTGGCTTCTAGACTAGAGACTTGACTTGAGACTTGACTTGAAAATATCTTCGATGACTTGAGACTTGACCTGACACTCAGAGTAAAAGGCTTAAATACCTCACTGCTTTCTAGACCTTTCTTAGCAGCAGCAGGAAGAAACTTAGAGCATGGAAGAACAAACTGAGGTCAGACCATTTCTTACATCTCCTTGAAATTACAATGATCTTCTGGTCATTTCCCCCAACAGCAACCATTCTTGCAACAGCCAATGTAACCCTCGATTCCTCCTTGGTCTGCCTGTCATTATATGGCTGGTACTCCTCTTGGAACTATGAAAGCTCCAAATCCTCTTACAAGGTCTTAGTACACTGCATAGTCCTTTGACTTACATATGTTGTGAAACACAACACATGCAGTTCTCTTCAGCCAGTCAGTCAACCTGGTCCCAAAGTTCCACCACCTAGACCTTAAAGCATGCTTCACAACATTCTGGCAGCAATTGAATGCCTTTTTGTAGGACTTCCACCATGCAACTTCAGTAGCCAGCACCAAGTTTTTGGTAGGCAACATCATTGAGAATGAGAGGAGGGACTTTTGCCCTATTGATGTAAACTGTAGGGTTACCAGAGAGAAAAACATCTCCATTCAATGCCTGCCACAAAGTATCATGGTTCCTCTAGTTGTAACTGAGATTAGAGTTTATACACCTGCCCATGCAGTTTGTAGTCTCCTGGTTCAGGGTGGAGTAATTCAGAAATTCTTCTCCCTAGCCCTGGTGGACAGGCAGGTTTAGCAAGCAAAGATGTGTCCCATTCATGGTCTCATGCCCAAAGGGAACCCCCCTTACAAATTTTTTTTCACTCCAAAATGCTCTCTGGATGGTGTGAAGGCATTTTGCCATGTTTTTAGGTACCTTTGGGCCATTTTAGGCCCAGGAGAGGCCTTTTTTAATAACAGAAAATAAATGTAAGTTACTACCTGTTCATTTCATGTTTTAAAAAAAGGGTATTTCCTAGGCCTGAAATGGTCCAGGGGGACAAAAATGTGACAAAATGCCCCTCACACCCTAGACAGCATTTTGAGGAAAAGAAATTTTGGGGACCACTGGCCATAATTTGCCCACCCTGCTGCATGTTGTGTGCTCAGTTTACACCTTTCAAGCACACTGTCCTGCAAGCCAAGCCCCCAGCATGATAATTAGCTACAGACGGGAACACCCCTTGTTCCGTAATGTCAAAGGGGAGTTCCATTGCACTCAGATTACTACCATACACCTGTCTGTACTATCTTTTTGTACACAAAGAACCAACAAACCCAACACAGTAGGTTTATACAGGCTGCACAGTCCACATGTGTAAGAGAATTGAAGGCAGCTTTCCTTTCCAGTCACTCTAGGATGAATTAGAAGACCAGGCTGGTGAAGCAGAGATCCAACTTTATTTATTGAAAGAAATGCATTTTTGTCTCCTACTTTGACAGACTAGAATCTGAAGAGAATCGGAGCCTTGAGTCATGAGCTCCTACATTTGAATATAATTTACCAAGTCACTGCTAAAATGTACATGTGCTAAGAAAATTCAGTGAAGCTAACAAATGCAATAGAAGTCAAAACTTCTAGGCATCAGTTGATCATGTACAGCTTCCTGTAAACTAAATAACTGTTCCCTAGTCTTTGTGATATATAACCCATTCTCCAGTCTCTCGGTATCAAGGAGAACAAAATATACTACCGGTATGTAACTTTCACAGTGTCCATTTGTTCTTCTGGAGAAAAAACAAAGCAACACACAACCATTTTGCTAGGGTAGTTCATGAAAAGCTGTTCTGGGGGTGTGGCTATCTGAAGGGCCAGTGCAGGCTGGAAGCAGGATGCCAGGCAACCAGAATAGCTCCTCAAGAGACTAACCCACCCCACCAGTGTGTGGAAGGGGCTGGTGGCTGAGAGAAAAAGCTGTAAAAGGCCAAGTACCTGTGGGTATTCGTTCCTTCTGCAAGAACCTGGCAGGGAGCTAAGGAGCAGAGACCCTTAGTCATCCAGGGAGTGTGACTTTGTGGAGAGGTTTAATTCTCAGTAGAAGCCTAGTGAGAGGCAGTAGAGCAATTGAGTAGAATCTGGTCAGAGAGCGTGACCTAGGTTGGGATTGAGTCTTTGGTGGGAGTGTAACCAAAGGGCTGTTATATATTTGTGGTTTATATGATGGTCTAAAGATATGTTAACTGTCTAAGAGGAAATAGATCAACCTTGACCTGCATTTCAAATCTGAAATGCTACTTTATTCTGATTATTATATTAATAAATGTTACAGTTTATTTTTAAAAATACTGACTCAGCATAGTTGTATACAGTATCTAAAGTAATCCAGAAATCGTGCTACCATAAAACTATTAAGTGGTTCTAAATAAACATTGAAAACCCTTGCCCTTTTACACAAGGTGGTGTTATAAGGGGGGGCAGAACTGTGTGGTAAAGACAGGGTGCCTTATCAGATTGGGAACTGCCACACCAATCTGAAAGAAGTAATGGCCTATCACAGAAGCCATGTTTTTTCCCCTTCAGCACATGTCTTAGAATGCCCCTGTGTAGTGCAGAAACATGCGAAGCATCAAGAGGGACTTGCTACACAAATATTAAAAAATGAATACATATAACATGTGCTATGTTCAGTATGGAGCTTCAGCAAAGGAAAACAAGGGCAAAACAAAGTATTGGCTAGCTGGAAGATGGATCAAAGGGCCTTCCCATACCAAAATCAAATGTGAAGTGAGATGCAGAGTCTGATAGAGTAGGGTACTGGAACAATTTCACCTTCCCATTTTTAAAAATGCATGTACACAAAATTCATTTCCTGCCACCAATTATGGGTACAAATGCAGAGTCAAGATTCCATTCATTGCCATAGTGCAGCATCCTTGAAACAGCATTGCAATGAGGATGCAACAGATAGCTTCCTGCTTTTCCTTTTTCACTTAGGTAGAAAGCACTATTCATGAGGAACAGTAGGCTTCTGTGATAAGCACCACTGTGATTGGGTGCAATCAAATGAAGAATGAAAAACAACTGAGATGAGAGGACCACAACACCAACATTTTCAACTGGGGGGAGACCTAAGGGACTCTGGTATTCCACAAGCTACACAAGCATCACCCCTGAGGTACACTGTTAGAGGTTTCAGACAGATGTTAGACGTTAAAATCATGGTCTTCGACTTTAAAATCATGGTCTTAGAACCAATGGTACAACATTCTTTCTCCAGAATAGACCAACTGAATTCTCTCAATAAAGGTGTTTCACTGAGAAAAAGAACAGATGGGAGTAAGCTTGGTGTAATGGTTTGAATGCTAGACTAGGATTCTGAGAAGAAGAGCGTTCGAATCCCTGCTCAACCATTTGACCTTGTGCAAGTCACACACTTTCAGCATCAGAGGAAGGCACACCCTCTCTGAATAAACCTGACCAAGAAAAACCTATGATAGGGCCACCATATTCACGTCAACTTGGACACCCATAATATCAGAAAGGGGGTGCCATAAGCCATCTGAATCATCTTTCATTAGCTATTCCAGTACCTGGAAGGCTTCTTGTTATTCTGCAGTCCCCTTCACTGCATTTGGTTTCTTAGAGATGGTCAGATTTGCCAGAAGAGTGGCTATCTGATAAAAGGCTTGTCAAAATTGGACTGATGGTATCCATTTCTGACAAACTTTTTATTGTGGTTATAGGTGCTTCTGACTGAGGTATTATCACAGAAAATATGCAGACTTAGTGTACAATAGAAAGGTCCTGTACTATGCGAAGCAGGCAGAGGGATGGATCCCATCTCTGGCCCAAAAACAAAACTTTGGTGAATTGCAAACCTTTAATCCTTGGAAAATCTCTCTATCAGTGTTCAGGATCTCTTTACACAACAGCATCACTATCACTGTTTCTTTCCTAGCATGTGCTGTATTTCTGTCATCAAACAAAGCCAGTTAAATTATGTACTTAGAAACAAAGGGAGGGGAGTCATTATGAAGACTAAGTTGCAGGGAGTGCTTTATGGTTATTTCTCCATTTGAATTTATCGGGACATTGCGTGAGAGACATTTTTCTTCAAAATCAATTTCCTTCCCTCCGTGTGAATGATTGTTTGTCTGCTGACAGCTGGCAGTGTGATCAGCACACAAACTGTTCATAAATGTAACTGCTTTCCAGAGAGCTATTTGTACAAGCAGGAAAGCACAGTGTCTAATAGAGGAAACTAGTAGGGGAAGATATTCAGACTGCAAAATAAATTCATAGCTATTTAAAAGTAGTTTGTCAGAGGCTTTTCAAACAGCTTACTCCCTTATTAGAAGTAGAAATTATATGTGTATTTTTGGTTTGGCTTACAGCTAGCGACCTTCTCCCTTAATCCAGTGGCAATGCATGCCCCAACTTTTGGTTTATTACCAGCAATATGTTGCTAATTATTCACTAACCCTGATACACTAACACTAATTATTCACTAACAATTATCTGGGTGGGGAGCAAATTCTGTTTCCGGGCAATCCAACGACTGCACCAAGGAAAGCTGAATTCTGTAGCCTGCATTAATTATGCAAACTGTGCAGCTTTGACTAGTTTCACTTAATTTGTTTGCTTGTATTTTATTTTAGTAGTTATAACAGAAAGGAGCAATACACTGAAGTCATGGGTTGTCTTTTCAGAGCAAACCAGATATAGGCAAGCAAACTATAAGCCGGACCAAGTTTTTGCAAATAATGTGGCCTGTTGAGATTGAATGGGGGATTCCTGTTTACAAATAGCCTGTTTAATAAGTGGCCACATTGATTTTGAATCATGCTGTATGGATAACCTACGAGACACAACAAAAGTCATAAATGATTAAATAATATGAAACACAAGTTTCACAACAAGAAATGATATAATATTTTAGAACTTGTATTTTAGAACCATGCTTTACATTCTTTGGAAATCTGTTATCACCAAATGACCTTTCTGTTTTGTTTTGTTGTTTTTGTTTTTTACCTTTTTGTTTTTTAGTAAATGTCTATCTGTTAAAGTAATCACCACTGTATACCTTCTGCACTTTGGTTTCCTTTCACCTCACTATTAACAATCCCCACCCACTCAAATATAAACCTGCACTTTCTCCATTTAAAGTAGTCCGGATACATGAAAACTGATACCACAATAAGTTCTTCCTATCAGAAGTACTTGTGAAGATGCTGTGACTGAGAATTTCAGGACCCATATGGGATGATATGGTCTTTCAGAGAGCCTTGGCCTAAGACATTTAATCATTTGGGAATCCCAGTCACCTTTGGGAATACGATGAAAGCTATGGACTCTCTCCCAGATATACGCACCTCAACACAATTTTCAAAGTAGTGGGAAAGAAATTGAAGGAGTGGGGAGGAAAAAATCGGCACTCATTTCTGAAGCCCCTCCATGGAGCACCTGAGATTCATGGACCACAGGTTAAGAACATCTGCTCTGTAGAATCATCTGCACACACTATTTAGACTGAGAGGTGCCAACACTTTCTAACAGTCTACTTAGGTAAATGTAGTGGCTCCATCTTCACATAATATAACACAGTAAGTATAACTCTTACTCAGCTCTAGGTGGAAAAAAAAACACATGTTACCACTTCAGGTTTTTGGTAGCTCAGGTGGAGCTAAAATATTTATATGGCTTCTACCACATGTTTATATGTTATATAACTTCTACCACATGTTTAAATGCTTATATGGCTTTTACCACATGTATCAACCTAATCCAACAAAGAGTCTCTGGTCAGCGCAAGACATTCCTTAGGATATCTGTTGCTAGTGTGAAGGCTTTCACATGAATTGACTGGCATGTGTCATAAGACATTTAGAAAAAAAATAAGGCTAGAGACCAGGACTGAAATTCCTACTAACTGAGTAACCTTGGACTGGTCCTTATTTCTCAATCTACCTCACAAGATCATTGTTGAAATAAATGTGGTGAGATTGCTATAGATGTTTGCTGTTTAGAAACAATTTTCTGATGCTCCTGTGGCAGGCACAGGGAAACTTTTTCAGTCCTGTGGCCAAATTCCAATTTGAGAAGGAATTTGGGGGCCACATTTCAGTGGCAGGTAAGACTAAGAATACAGAATGAGATCAGAACAAATTGGGCAGTGTAACTCTTGCCAGCTGGGCCACTGGTCATATGAAGCACACAGATTAATGCTATGCATGTCTCTATAGAAGAATGCACCAGTGGAACAGCTTCCTGGGTTGAAGACCAGAGTTCAGTTCCATGCAATGTTTTTCTTTGCTATAAATAGCTTCTTTTCTGTTATGTCTAATTACTTTCAGATATAACAGTAGGAGTGCTTGGTAATCTAGATAAGAACTCTGTGTAGACTGAGGCCATTTCTGCACTACACAGTTATACTGCTATTATTCCACATTCAAGATCCTGTGGAATTCTGGGTTTTGTAGTTTACTGAAGTCAAAGAGCTATCAGGTTGAGAATTCTAAATGTCCCTCCCAAAACTACAAACTCCAGGATTGCATACAATGTTGAAAGTGGAATAATAGCACTATAACAATAGAGTATAGAAATGACCTGGATCCCTGATATACAGGAAGGGGTGTACAAGTAACCATAGCACACTTTGTGTCCTCTTATTTTATCAGTGATATTTAGAATATAGATAACCAGTGACTTTTAGGCCCTTTTCACATGCAACTTCGAATGTGAAATGGCCACAGAAACGATGCGGAATCATAAGGATGCTTCCATATGACATTCTCATGATCACTCAGTGCTCCCGTAGCGATCCTGTGGCAATCGTGGATTATATCATTTTCGGCTCTTTGCCGAAAATGACTCATGATTGCACATTCCTCCTGCATCCCTCCTGCGCTTACCTGCCATGTGGAAGTGCGATGGCCGTGCTTCCTCCCCTAGCACAGCCTGGGAAAGTACCCAGCTGCACTGCAGAAGGAAGGGGCAGAGCTGTCACACTTCCTCCCACCCAGCACAGAAGGAAGGAAGGAAGCTCAGGGGACATGATTCTCTCCTGCAAGAGGAAGGAAGCTCAGGGGACATGATTCCCTCCTGCAAGAGGCTTTTCACATGAACCCCATGCAATGGTCCCATGAACAAGGTAAGGTGCAAAAAAGGCCTTAGAGATACCAACCTATAAACTACAGATGGCAAATTTACTCAAAAAGATTTGATTTTCAATATATGAGGCCTAAATACCATGAAGACAGCAGGTCTCCTCTGATCTTGGAAGCTAAGAAGGATCAGACCTGATTAGCGCTTGGATGGAGGACTGCCAGGGAATACCAGGTGCTGTAGGGTAAATTTTGGAAGAATGAAATGGCAAACCAACTCTGGGTATGATCTGCCAAAGAAAACTTCAGGGGATTCATGGAGTCACCATAAGTTGGCAAGTAACTTGAAGGCACATTGTTATTGCTGCTGTATGCCTTCAAGTCATTTCTGACTTACAGGGAACTTAAAGCGAACCCATCATGGGGTTTTCTGGAGCTGAAAGTGTGTGATGCTGCCAAGGTCATCCAGTGGGTTTCCATGGCCTAGTGGGGAATCAAACCTTGGTCTCCAGGGTTGTAGTCCAACACTCAAACCATATGCCACACTGGCTCTGTGTGAAGGCACATACATACACATAAACCCATACGCACAAAATGGTATATAGATAGATGTACAGAATAATTACAGCAACAACTCATCAGCTTGGAAAAAGTTATAACCATTACACTGTGACTTCCACCTGTTTCCATATTATTGCCATCATTTTCGCCCCATCTCTTGCTCCTGTTCATTTTGACACTTATTAATATGTTACATAATCCAATTTGAATTCATCTTTTCTTGTTTGTACTTGCCCATATTATTTTCACTGCTTGCTTTCCCTGTAGTCTTGCAAAGGCCTTAAACCATTAGGATTTCCTCATTCCTCCAGAAATGTCTGGAACAACATCAGCTTCTTCCTTGGCATTGCATTATTTAGAAGCTTTATGATAGATTCTTGGTGTTGGGTGCTTCAAGTAGTTTCCATGGTCAGGAATAGTGAAAGGGAAAGGAGTTCAGGAGGCATGGGAGTTCCTTAAAAAGGAGATACTGAAGGCACAGTCTAAAACTGTGCCAATAAGGAGGAAAAATGGAAGGCATCTGAAGAAACCAGAATGGTTGACTAAAGAACTCTCAGCTGAGCTAAGTGTTAAGAGAAACATGTATAGGAAATGGAAGAAGGGGGAAACCACCAAAGAAGAATTTAAGCAAGTAGCTAGGAGATGTAGGGAGGAAGTCAGAAAGGCTGAAGCACAGAACGAACTTAGGCTGGCCAGAGACGTTAAAAACAATAAAAAGGGCTTTTTTAAATATGTCCGCAGCAAAAGGAAAAAGAAGGAGACAGTAGGGTCGCTGCGCAAAGAAGATGGCGAATTACTAACAGGGGGAAGAGAAAAGACAGAACACCTTCTTTGCCTCAGTTTTTTCCCAGAAGGATACAAGCACTCAACCTGGCGGTTGGAGAGCAGGGGAGGAAGCAGAGGAAATGAGGCACACAATAGGTAAAGAGGTGGTACAGGAATACCTGGCCACATTGGATGAATTCAAGTCTCCAGGGCCAGATGAATTGCATCCTAGGATATTAAAAGAGCTGGCAGAGGTCATTTCGGAACCACTTGCTATAATCTTTGAGAAATCTTGGAAGACAGGAGAAATTCCAGCAGACTGGAAGAGAGCAAATGTTATCCCCATCTTCAAGAAGGGAAAAAAAGAGGACCCAAATAATTATCGCCCAGTCAGCCTGACATCAGTACCCGGAAAGATCCTGGAGCAGATCATTAAGCAGTCAGTTTCTAATAATTTAGAAAGCAACACGGTAATCACGAGAAGTCAACATGGATTTCTCAAAAATAAGTCATGCCAGACTAATCTTATCTCTTTTTATGATAGAGTTACTAGCTTGATAGATGAAGGGAATGCTGTGGATGTAGCATACCTCGATTTCAGTAAGGCCTTTGACAAAGTTCCCCATGCCATTCTTGCAAAGAAACTAGTAAAATGTGGGCTGGACAGGGCTACTGTTAGTTGGATTTGTAATTGGTTGACCGACCAAACCCAAAGGGTGATCACGAATGGCTGCTTTTCATCCTGGAGAGAAGTGACTAGTGGGGTGCCACAGGGTTCTGTCCTAGGCCCAGTGCTGTTCAATATTTTTATCAATGACTTGGATGAAGGAATAGAGGGCATGCTCATCAAATTCGCAGATGATACCAAATTGGGAGGGGTTGCTAATACGCCAGAGGACAGGATCAAAATTCAAAATGACCTGGATAGATTGGAGAGCTGGGCCACGGTGAACAAAATGAAATTCAACAGAAAGAAGTGTAAGGTCCTACACTTAGGTAGAAAAAATGGAATACAGAAATATAGGATGGGGGACACGTGGCTGGATAGCAGTACGTGTGAAAGGGATCTAGGAGTCTTCATAGACCACAAGCTGAACATGAGTCAGCAGTGTGATGCGGCAGCCAAGAAGACCAATGCAATTCTCAGCTGCATCAATAGGAGTATGGTGTCTAGATCGAGGGAGGTGCTGGTACCCTCTACTCTGCTTTGGTTAGACCCCATCTTGAATACTGTGTCCAGTTCTGGGCACCCCAATTCAAGAAGGATATTGACAAGCTGGAGCAAGTCCAGAGGAGGGCGACCAAAATGGTGAGAGGCCTGGAAGCCATGCCCTGTGAGGATAGACTTAGAGAGCTGGGTATGTTTAGTCTGCAGAAGAGAAGGTTAAGAGGGGACATGATAGCCATGTTTAAATATTTGAAGGGATGCCATGTAGAGGAAGGAGAGGGCTTGTTTTCTGCTGCTCCAGAGACCAGGACAAGGAGCAATGGATTCAAGCTTCAGGAAAGGAGATTCCACCTGAACCTCAGGAAGAACTTCCTGACAGTCAGGGCTGTTCGGCAGTGGAATCTGCTGCCTCGGAGTGTAGTGGAGTCTCCTTCCTTGGAGGTTTTTAAGCAGAGGCTTGATGGCCATCGGGATTGCTTTGAGGGTGTTCCTGCATGGCAGGGGGTTGGACTGGATGTCCCATGTGGTCTCTTCCAACTTTAGATTTCTATGATTCTATGATTCTATGATTCCTACTTATGGTGATCCTAGAGCAAACCTATCACAGGGTTTTCTTGGCAAGTTTAGTTCAGAGTGGGCATTGCCGTTACCTTTCTCTGAGACTGGGAGAGTGTAACTCACCCAAGGTCAACCCACTGTGTTTCCACATCCAAGCAGGGATTCAAACCCTGGTCTCCAGAATCATGGTCCAACTCTCAGACCATTTACACCATGCTAGCTCTTTGTGGTAGATAGCTCCTTGTAAAAGGGACCTTCCAAATGGACACTTTGTGATATAAGTAATTTTGTCAGAATGAAAATTTGCCAAAAGAGCTTCAAAACAAGGTGATTTAAAACTCTAATAACATTATCTAATTGAAATTGCTTATGGGCCTCAGAGACCACATTATAATATTCTGGTTGATTAATTTATATGCAGTAAAGATAAGGAACATACAGCACAGCTGGACACCAGCCAGTCTGATCTGGCCAAAATCATCTAATAAGAGAGTGCCAGACTGGGGACCAAGATCCTTAATGAAAGATAAAGATTTTTCTTTTTAATTTAAAGGACAGTCTCAGAAGTTACTGTGCTTACCACAGACCATTTTGTGCTTCATAAGTCAAAACTCTCCAAGTATTTTTAAAAAATAATATTCATTTACCTTTAAAGGCTGACAAAGTAGCATAATGATCCTTTTTTCTTCCCCACTTTCTTTCTTTTTTTCCTTATTCCTTTCTTTTGTTTTCTGTTCTAGTCAGTTGTTTTGTTTTGTTTTGTTTTGGTACATACAACAGCAAGCAAATATATCATTTCTCGAATCTTCTGAAACAGTATTGCTATGTTGTTCCTCCTTACTTGCTATCCAACAAATTGAATTAGAGGGAACATCTGTGTAGGCTGTTTAATTACTACTCTGGAATTTGGCTACAATGACAGCCTTAACACCCTACTCTGTAGTGTTACTTCATCAGCTCTTGAGTGCAGGTGTGGTAGGACTGATTTTAAGAGAAGCATCTGGCTTTCAAAAAATTGTGGATTGGAATTGTCTGTTCTTTAAAGACATGAAAGCAGGGGAACATACAGATTATTTTCTTTTCTATTCTTTCTTTTCTTCTTGGTGTTTGTTGTGAACTCATCTCTAATCATATCCCTTGAGTCACCTTGAGCCCCAATTCTGGGGAAAAGGTGGGACACAAATGAATGGAATCATCATCATTATTGTTGTTGTCATCACCTCTTGTTTCCTTTGTACCAAATAAGTCAGATTGGCAGGGCTTCTTCTGGATCTGCAGTTTTAACAGCCCACAACCATGAGTAAATAACAAAATTATGTTCAACATTTTTGGAAACTTCATTGGGTCCAAATTTTGGGCCCAGATAATTGCCCAGGACCAGTTTGAGAGACTTGCACTTTCTGCCTGACGACAGCAGCCTGGCATGGAAACACAAGAAGAGCAGGACTGTGACGAGCTTCCGCATGACCTTGTCGCAATCCTGCCCTTCTCACATCACCAGCCAGCATGATTGTGGGGTATATCATTGACAGAAAAACTCTGTCAATGACCTCTGATTGTGCGAGCCTTCTGTTGCAGCCAGCCGTGCAGAAGGGCCAGAAGTGCAATCTATGCACTTCCTCCCCTACTGCAGCCTGGGAAGAAGGCTGGCTGCAGTCCAGAAGGACAGAGCATGTCCCTTGCGCCCCCTTCCACAGGCAGCCAGTCACATACAGAGAGGAGCACTGGAAACAAGATCCCATCCTGGCAGAGGCGCTGGTGGGATTGTGATAGGATAAGCACAAGAGCATCATTCTGTGGAAAAGGCCTAGATCAGCTTATATGTCTTGATGAATAATGTCCTTAAAACCTTGAGGCTAGGATATCTGAAAAAATGCTACCTCTCATATAAGCCTGCCTGAAATCTTCAAAGCCTTGTTGCATGTCCCATCATCCCATGAGGCTAGGCTACTGGGTACACATGCCAGCACTTCCTCTGTAGCAGCATCCTATGGAACTTCTTCCCAAGGCTGTCTCCATCCCTTCTGAGTTTTGGGCAGTGAAAACTGTGCTATTTCATTTGCCCTTTGGTTCTTAAAATTAGGTGCAGCTTCTCTGTTTTTAGCTGCTTTTCACTACTGCTTTGATTGTCCGTGGAGTTAGAACTATTTTTAAAGAGTTCTTGTTTTTTAATTGCTCTTATATATGAGAAAAAGCACCAAAGATGGTAAATCGAAAAACAAGTGGCATTGTATGAACAGAATAATCTATTCAAAATATATACAGCATATAGAACATTATAATCAAAACATACCTATAAAACTTATGCAACATATGGTAATATTATAATCAAAACATACCTACAAAACTTATGCAACATATAGTAATAATATAATCAAAACATTTGTACAATACAATGGATTTCTGGATAATATTTGTTTCTACCAAAAGGGTCTTCCTCAAAGTATAAAGAATATTTAAAGCAACCAATTCAGGGAACAAATCTTTATCTCCTTAATACAGTAAACTTCTCCTAATCATTTTAACAGGAACAATATTCTTACAAGCAAGGCTATTCTATAAGTACCACAATGACAGAACAAAAATACATATAAGTAACCCAATATCTAAATAATAAGAAAGCACTAGAAAGTAAAGACAAAATTCAGAGTTAATTTTGCTTGCTTGCTCCTCTCATGGGAAAGAGACCCAAGGGTTCCCCATGAGAGGAGCAGCAAGTAGAATTCCTGTTCTTTTTAATGGGTGGATTTTTAATTGTGTTTTTATTGTTTTTTGTTTTAATTGCATTTGTTATTATTTTAATGTTACTATTAGCTCCCTTGAGTGCCATATTTTGGCAAAACAGCAGAAAAGAAGTTTAATAAAGAAATTAACTCTGAAGACCAGGGTTCGATTCCCCACTCAACAGTGAAAACCCACTGGGTGACCTTGGGTGCATCACATACTCTCAGCCCCAGAAAAGCCCATGATACGTTTGCCTTAAGGTTGCCATAAGTCAGAAACAACATGAAGCCACACAACTGCAACATCTTGGAGACCATGTACAGGCTAGAATTTTATTAGTGACATGTGCATATATAGTGCTTTTTTTCACATTGTAGAAGGAGGTATCCTGTACCTCATTGTGCAATGTCTACCACACAAATGTACAAGAACAGCCTGAAGACTCACAAATGCATCTCCATCTACTCATCCACACACCAGCTGTGAAGGCTGCTCTCCCATACCCAAGGAAGAAGAAGCATGCTGGGAGTGGAGTCCTTCCTGTCTAGGTAAGCAGGGTGGCCGGTATGCACCCAGGCACACCTACAGCTAGTCAGTAACTGAGAGGATGGAGCTGTACCCATGAGCCCCCCCCCAACTTGTTTTGTGCACCCAACTAGGAAAGAAGAAGGAGCCTCCAACTGTAGACAGTAGTGTAAGTACAACAGCAGAGTTGCTCTCTACCAGCGTACATACTGGATCTCTTCCACATACATCTATAAGATTCAAGATTATAAGGGCCAAAGTCCATACTACAATAAAAATGCTTTTCAAAATGTGTTTCAACTGTTCTTTCATGTTCTTTTGTTTTGTAGAAATGCAGCTGGGTGGAATATCCTCCCCAATCTTGGTCAGACTGCTGTCTTGTTGCCATAACCATTGCTGCTCTTTAGACCCAAAGATGCTAGAGCCAGGGTCAGGGGAGCATTTGATGGAAAAACAGCAAGAGATCACTACTTCATATCAGAAACAAAGTCTTGTTTGGAGCTCACAATTGTTTCTTCTTCATCAGAAATATGGCTAGTCTAAGAGGTTATTTTTTAAAAAAGCATGTTTAACACACAGCGTAGATAATTTTGAAATAGGTTAAGCCATCCCTATAAGACTCATTGGATGATATAATTGCTTGCAACTTTGACTTTATAATTGCTTTCATCTTACATACATATATATGCAACCATTTTATTCCACTGCTGAGAAAACAGGTACAGCAGGTTTGTGATCCAGCAACCGCTTCTTCTACCTGTATTCATCCCATGCTACAGTATGCAGTATAAACTTTCTCCTAGTTTATGTTGTAAAATTTCGACATCTTTTATGCCTCAGTTCATTATACGCTTGGCACAAGTTTCCTGCTGTGGTTGTAAGAAAACACTGTTTAAGAATGACAAGCCCTTCTGTATGCATTTTCAGCTGAAAATTATTTCTTCCAAAAAATTATGCATGTTTCTTTTCCTTTTGAAGTGTTTTTTATTGCTCCATTTAGCTTGTAGAACATGTACTGGAAATACTAAATTTGGCACTCATGTGGGTAATATATCAGGTGAAGTGTAATTGGCTGCCCTAACTTTTCACTAGAAAGAAATGCATTTGCTTCTACCCCGGAATTGGTTTTCAGGCTTTGTTATGCGTTTGTCTTTCAGGCATCCCTACAGGTGAAAATGGCTCTGTCAGTCGACTCTGCTCTGTATCGTTGGCAGCCTCAGAGCCAGTGGCCGGTAGAAGAGGCCTCCCAGAACCAGCTAGAATCAACACCTTTGTTGTCACCTGGGAAAGAGAGGCAGAAATACGACCTGGACAAACGGAGAGTTGTATTTCCCAGTAATGAGAGGTTTCAAAAGGAGTCAGAGAAAGTCTCACGAATTTATTCTGGAAATTGGATACGGACCACAAAGTACACTTTGCTGACCTTTTTACCGCAAAATCTCTTTCAGCAATTTTACAGGTAGGTATCAGCCAGTGTGATGTAGTTGTGTGAGTGTTGGACTAGAGCTCAGGGAGACCAGAGTTTGAATGCCTGCTCAGGATTCATGGGAACCTGATCTTGGGCAGGTCACACTTTCTCAGCCTCAGAGGAAGACAAGGGCAAACCCACTCTGAGCAAATTCTGCCAGGAAAGACCCATGATAGCTTTGCTTTAGGATCGTCGTAAGTCAGAAATGACTTGAGGGCACAAAACAACAACAAATAAGCACCACAACTAAAATCAAACCAGAACAATTTTTTTAAAAAGTCTTTTCAGAAATGGGATTTAAAAAAAAAAAAATTCCAAGGTAAGAGTAAAACAATAAATGTTAGATGAGAGGAAAATATAATTTCTAAAGACCAGTACAACTTTTTATAAATGAATCTGAAGCCTATATCTGCGTAGTTCCTGTTCTAGAGAATTTTATAGAAAAACATTTCATTCAGGTAGCACCAGGTAATGTGAAGAACATATTACACCAAAATTGCCGTATCAAATGTGACTACTCAGCTACACATGCATAATAATATGGAATGTCTTGAATTAATGAATGAAGAATGGTAAATTCATTGTAAGCTGAGTCTTTGAAGCCTCAAGACCACTTTGTCATATTATTGATAGGAATTTGTTGGACAACAAACAAACATACATTGATTGGCATTCTGTAATTGACATACATGTGTATGAGGTTCTCTTACATGTGTATATGTCCTTTTTGTGTGCTGTGAGGTTTTAGTACTCTCTTCCTCCCTCCACAGTGGCCAAAGCCTCTTCCCCAACTTACTGAACAGCCTCTGAAAGCCCCCTCATGATGACCATTCAATTCATCAGGAAGAGTGGCAGGATCACAGAACCATCTGGCTACATAGCTAGACACTTCTGAGATACTGCCCACTCCCACAAAGCACAGAATGGACATGAGGAGGAGGTTCAGGGGCTGCTTAGTAAACCAGGGGTGGTATGTGGCTCAACCTAGCCGAGATCCACATGCAGACCTAATACATTGCATTGAACTATACAGGATTGCAGCCCTGCAGTCCTCCATGATTTAATCCAGAATGAACACAGCATCCTTCCATATACTACAGAATTCAGTTTGGATGATGGAAGAGATCAGCTACATTATGTGAAACCAGTTTCCTCATACAGCATTGGTGGAGGATTAATGTGTGGGAGAACACATTCAGCTGTGTATATAGGGATTTGGTTGCTGTCACCATCTTACTCATCAATCGAACTACACATATTTTTATCTGTATATTAACTGGTATTGTGTACTGAGGACAGAACTGGACTTCTGCATATCCACTCCCCCCGTTGCTGCATGACAGATTGGTTTTTCATTGGTTTTCAGGTCATATGGGTAATTGGTCCTAGCAAATGTTGTCATCCATGCCAAGGCCACACTTATCATTACAGCCCAAGATTGCATGGCTGCCATCAGACTGACCCACTGAGCTGTTACATATGGAAGGTCATACCCTGTTTGGATTGCACAAGAACTGATCTGAGAGCAGAGATGAGTAACTCCTTTGCCATAAGCAGACCATTCCATGGAGAATCCCAGCAGGCTACGTCCTTCAGGAGGAGAGGGCATTCCAGGAAACCTATGGGACCTGGGGAATTGTCATACATTGTCATTAACTGGTCTACTGAAGCTGAGATCAACAGTCTTTGGCATAGGATGTAGGGCCTGGTGCAACTAAACAGTTTTGCTGATTAGAGTATAGGAATGTAAATTGTTGTCTGTTTAATTCTTGCATGCATGGATAATTAATGGTGACAGTTTTCTCCGCTCTGGGGAAAAAAAACCCAAATATTCTTCTCCATTATTTTCCCTGTATTCTAATGTCTCAAAGTATTGCTGAGGTATTATTTTGCAGGGAAAATATTTGTTTGTTGGTGTTCTTGTTGTTGTTGTTGGGGTTTTTTCTTTCACAGAATCATACTTCACAACACTTTGGGACATTCAAATATGTGTATATGTGTGTACATGCCTTCAGGTCACCTTTCAACTTATAATGGCAACCCCATGAATTTCAAAGAGTTTTCCAATATAAGCAGAAAATTGCACTAAATTCGTGTTGGTCTATTATTCTTCCTAATAGGGTTTCCCAATTGTCAGGAAACCTTTTTTTAAACCTAAGAGCAAATAATTATAAAAATTCTACCCACCCCTATTAGAGGTTCTCCTATTCAGTAGTATTATGGGAAGCCACAGTTAACAAAACAGTAGAGAGGATGATTAGAATGTACAGAAGGTAGAAGAAAATTTGGGGTGATTCTGACCAAGTATCAGCTGGAACTCATTTCAGAGCTATTTGTTGAACCACTGTGACAAAGGAGTTTTACTTTACCTTTCCTATGCAGAGTGTCATCTAGAGGAACTTGAAACCTGAGTGGGTACAAGGTGTTAGGAGACCTGGGCCTATGCCCATTCACTCAGTAGTTCATCCTGACATGTTTATTGACACTGAGCAGTTCTAATTGTGCTAGGTGAGAATGGATGATTCAGTGAGACCTATTATTAATAATTATTTAATGGAAAGGGTGAAAAATTATAGGCCACTTTGAGGCAAGGTGGGATATGTCAGTTCAGCTGTAAATTCTCATGGAGGAACCTTTTCAAACTGACTTCTGTTCCAGTATGGGGACCAAAACTGAAATAATTGGTTGAACTGCTGGACAACCACTATGGTTCATCAATGATCTGTGGGCCCAACTTCACATAACTTTAATCGTAATAGAACTGTCTGTTCTTTAGCCTTGTGAACTGAAAATTAATCACAAACCAGTTAGTACAAATAGTGGTTTGCCAAGTTATTGCAAATTGTGTTATCATATCTTGATTTGCTGACAAACTTTAGGCTCAGCAACTTCAAATATGAAAACAAACCATAGTTTAGATAAACAAACTATGTCATTATGCTATTCTGAATGCACTAGTGTGTCTGGAATGGGGAAACATTGTTGTTTCTCATACACAAATAAAAAGGCAAATAAAGAAATGCTAAGAAGTGTTAAACTTGTATGAATAGCATACCTTCTCTTTTTTTTTTCAGATTGGGCAATGTTTATTTCCTCTTTTTGGTGATCATCAACTGGTTCCCACAGTTGGAAGTCTTCCATAGGGAGATCACAATGTTACCTTTGGCTGTTGTACTTTTAGTTATCACAGTTAAGGATGGCATTGAAGATTATAAGCGATATAGATATGATCAGCGGATCAACTATTCTAAAACCAAAATATACAATATGTAAGTCTAAACATGTGCTATTATTCTGACTCACCAAATTATACTTTATCTCCTGTTCCATCAACACGTATGTAAAATTTTAAAACATTTGAGGACAACTCTCTAAGATGAAGTTCTGCAATACTTAATATCACTGGAATTTTCACATGCAATATTCAAAGTGGGATTTCAACAATTATCTTAGATATGTATTTTAGTAAACATCTTAGAAATCCATTCTGGTGTTTTGCTAGGATTAGTTTGTTTTGTTTTAGATAGTTCTTTACTGCAAACTATGACCCTTTCCACACGGGAGTATTAAAACGGTGTAGCATGACCTCTGACGGAGGTCGTCTACACCATAAAGTGGATTGGGGCGGATTACTTTTGTGTAATTTCATACCCCAATCCGTGCTAGGGTGCCCGGAAGTGGCGGCCTGCGTGCTTTTTGAAAACCACTTTTCATGTGGTCTTTAAAAAGAACGATCGTGCAGCCGCGTGCAGCCCCGTCGCAGCGCCCGGTGTGGATTTGCAGGCGCGCACAAGGGCACACCTGCAGATCTGCTGGGGGCGGGCTTTCCGGCTGGCGAGCTTCTCCGGTTGGTGGAGCACCTCCGCCAGTTGTAAGCCGCCATTTTGGGCCCCACAGGACGCCACGGGACGCAAATGAGTGTGGAGCAGCGAAAACGCGCTGCTCCACGCGGCGATGGACTGAAGTAAGCTCCGTTTCAGGACGTCTCAAGATGTTTTTTCTTTCATGTGGGGAAAGGGCCTATATATCTATTTTCCAGTAACTGAAGGGTGATTTAGGATAAGACTTTTATTGCATACTTATCCTACCTTAATCAAAGAATTTTATTGGAGACCCAGAGGCTGTCTACATCCATTTCTACCAATCCTGTGTTTTTACACTACTTTGTTTCATACAAAAAACAATTGCGTGCTGAGGGATGATGAATACTGCCAAATAACCACACAAACGCAAGAGTGGGAGGAAAGGGGCCACAACTTTATTGACAAAAGTTGCCAATAGGGTTGGAATATATATGGTTCTGGATATGGGCATCGACCAGCCTGACCTTCTAGCGTGCTGCTGGAACCACTGAGACAAAAGGAGAAGCACTCCCAAGGGAGTGCCCCAGTGGCCTCTCCTGGGAAAGTTGTGCCCCTCCCCCCACAATGCAGGGCACAACAACCAACACTTCATTCACCCACCCCCTCACTGGAGGGGTTTCCAGACAGTGATAGCCCTAAGATACTAAGAACCAAATCTGTATCTAGGACCCATGCAACCACCATACAACAAATTGTGACAAGAGATGATATGATAAAAAGCCCCCAATACAAGAAACCATCCTGAGCCTGTGCAAGGGCTGCCCTCTCCAAATGGCTGCCCCAAGAACCCCAAAGAGGAGAACTGCCAGCTGGGGCAAAGAAAAGCCTCAGCAGACAAGGGAGGGTGGGCATTGGCTGCCAGGCAATTCTTCCCAGCAAGACAACACAGGACCTTGCAGCCCCGTGGGAAGAAGAACATGAGGTCTGGCATGACTGGACATGGCATGGCCACATGGCCACAACCCATCTGGCAGGAGACAAAGGAGTCAAAGACAGAACAGTTGCACAATGTCTTTTGATAGTGCTGGAATGTGCCTGTCCAGACAAGGAACCTTAGAGGAAAGAATTATGGTTTTTATTTGTTTGTATTTTTACTTTAATCTAATTCACCGGTGATGGCTTATAGCTTTAAGCAATAAAGAAAGACACTTGCCAAGGTACCTGAGATAACATAGCAGTGTGCAATCAGACCCCAAGGAGGGAGGTCTCTTGAGGTCTCTTGTGCTGCTGCAGATTCTTTGATTGCTGTGACCGTTGCCACCAGACCAGGTAAGAGAGGGTTGGGCAATGGGGAAAACTCACAAGCAGATGTTACAGGACTTGCACCCTGTCACATTCTCTAGACATCTTTGGTAATAAGGTTCAGAGTGAACTGAAATATTTTCTAATTTATTTCACTTCAAATAACTTGGTTTACTGATCCCAGTTCTGAATCAGGCCTGTCACTAGACTCCTATATGCTTTCCTGACTGGCACTGGGTAAGTAGACATGGAAACCTCACAAACATCTTAGGTAATGAAGATTCCTTAAGATGTTTCAAAAACTTAAGATGCCTCCAAAGCACCCTATTATTGGAATTATGTCCCCACATCACTGGAGAGAAATACCAACCTACTTTGTTTACTGCCTTGCACCATTCTTCCTCTCAAGTTATATCCCACGAAAAGGCAGATCTTCCACAAATTGCTGCATACCAAATTGGTGTGGTTCCTGCCCACATAATGCCAAACTGATGATTCATTAAATGCCTCCTACTTCAGATCCTTTAAGAACAATAAGAACTTGAGTCTGTGGGAATACTTCCAGTAGCTGGGTGACTTCAGTGACCCATTATCATTTCATATTATTTTCACCTGTCCCTGATACTAAGAAAAACACAGTATATTACAAAAAAAGAGCAAAAGTATTCAGTATGAAAATATGTAAATATAATTTGCCTAAGTACCATAATGCATGTTGAAAAATTCAACATATGGTCTTGCTTTTGTATCCATCGATTTCTTGCCTGGAAACGTGATTGACTGATGGACTTTTTTTTTAACACAAAGTATATATTGTGCAGTAAATGCAGAAATAGGAAGTCTTTTATGGATATACAACAATCAAAACATACCTGAAACATTCAAATAAGAGACAAAGAAACTAAAATGTCCTCTGTTTTGAATGTGATGTTTGAAAGTTTCTTTGTAGTACTACATGTGAGAAAGAATTTCCTCACTTATCCCCAGGAAGAGCAAGCACTAGGACCCAGGATCATTCACTCTGAGGACAGCAAAACCGGTTTATAGAAGGATGGTACCTGTATGTGCACCTCTGACGTCTGTGTTCCGGCAAGTGTTGACTAAAAGCAAGTGAAAGTAATTAGTCTAGTTCAACTCAGCCTGGCATTTCACTGTAACAGCAAATCAATTGGAGTAGGTAACCCTTAATTTCTAAACTCTGTGCAGCAAAATCTAACTTTTAAGGAGCAGGAAGATGTCAAGGAAATGTGCTCAATGAAATTCCTGAGGGATATACCCTTGTTCAGAAGACCGTGCTGTCAGAGCGTTTCTTCAGATTCAGAGAATGAAGAACCTGTGAAAAGAAGAAAAGGGAGAAGGAAGAAAGAAGAAACTAAGAGGGTTGTTGTTTCTAATGTGCCCTTTGAAGGCAAGTGGAAAGAAAATCCAAATAGATATTATGAGGGCAACAAAATCAAGACCACAAAGTACACCTTCCTGTCTTTCATCCCTAAAAACCTCTTTGAGCAGTTTCATCGCGTTGCCAATGTCTATTTCGTGGCCATTGTGGCACTCAATTTCATACCTGTGCTCAATGCATTTGAACCAGGGATAGCTGCGATCCCAGTCTGTATTATAATTGCCGTCACAGCCATCAAAGATGCTTGGGAGGACTTTCGGAGATTCAGCCTGGACAAAGAGATCAATAGCATGGGCTGCCTGGTATACAGCAGGTAAATAACATGTTAAATATAATTTGGGGATATTTCAGAACCAGCTTGTTAAGCCCAGAAAGAATAATTTGCCTTTGACTTGAATCAGTATTTAAATGTGTCCAGGGGAACAAATACTTTTGTCAGAGAACATTTAGCTAGCATCTTGGTTCCTTGAGTAGCCAGTCAGATGCCCATGAGAAATACACAATTTGATGTTGAGGACATTAGCCACTTCCTACTATTAACTTCTAGTACCCGACATTGAGAAGCATGCTGCCTCTCAATCAGCAAGCAGCACATACCCATCATGGCTAGCAGCCATTTGTAGCCTTCCATCAATTTGTTTTATCTCCATTTAAAACCTGAGCTTTCTATGACCACATCCCATGGAAAAGAAACCTATAGTTTCACTTTGCACTGTGTGAAAAAGATTTGTTTTTATCTATCTGCCACCAATTTCGTTGGATGATTTTAATAAATTCTACTGCTATGAGAGAGGGGGCCTTATTTTCTTTCTCCAGATCTTGTACTGTACAATTTTATATGACTATCACGTCCCCCTTACTTGCTTTTCTTTAAGGTATCTTATTCTTGCAGTTGACTTAATTCAGGCCCTTGTTCTTTCGGATTGCCCTTTTTGGCCCCTTTCCCAGCTATCTAAATCCTTTCTGAGATGCGGTAACCAGAATTGTACATAGAATTCCAAGTTGGTTTACACCACAGATTTGCAGAAGAACTGATAGTTTTATTTTGTGAACCCTTTCCTCGTGTTTCTTAACATGGACTTTGCCTTTTCATTGCTGTCAAGCACTGTGTTAGCATTTCCATTGAGCTAGCCACCATGATTGCTAGCTCAAGTCCGATCAATGTTTATATGAAATAAAAAGACAATTTTCTTCTGTGGTGAGAACCCTCATAATTCGGTTGTTGTGCCATTGCTCCAGTTCAGGGTCTGTGTTCAACAAAGAAAGCAGGACTCTTTAAACATTTACCCAGCCACATGGAACCAATTTTCCCCTTATGCTGTCTGGCATACTACTTAAATAAGTCTGTCACTGGATGAGGGGGTGTAAAAGTATGGATTTTTGACATAACTAACATCCTTTTCCCAGCATGCTGCCAGTTCTGTTTAGGGCTTCTGGAACTGGCTCCTGCTGTGTGTGGTTGGTTCATGGAAAGCAACGCCCACACTGTTTGGGTCAGATTTCAAGGAGCCCATAGTCCCATTGTTGAAACTGGATTTTATTGTCAGGTCTTTCACCTTCCACATTTTCAATATATCACTAGGTAGTTGGACTCTTTTGTAAATTTTTTACCACACTTATCTTCTATTACTCCATATTTTAATTCTTTTTATTCCCAGTGTCTTTTCCTGCATTCTGAAAAAGAACCTTTCCTTCACACCACCATCTTTTTGGCATATTTTTCTCCCTTTAATTCTGTACTTTTATTTCTGTGGCCCTCATGTCTTCATTTTAAGGCAACAGGATGTCCCTCTCATGTGAGGGAAGGGTTAAAGTGTAGGCCTCTCATCACTCTGAAACCATGTTGACTTCTTTTAGTGAATAAATAAGCTTGCCTTTATTTGTTCCTTGTTGTAGTTGTTTGGATTTATCAAGACATTATATTTACATAGCAATAAAGGCTAAGGAATATACTCTGACCTTTGATCAGCTCATGGCAAAATAGTAAAAACTTAGTAGGTGACTAGCTAAAATAGTTACTTCTAATTCCATTTTCAGACAGCAACATTTCGGCTGCATCACATCAGGACTACAATGTAATAACGCATAACTTTTATTCCTTTTGTGGTATAGCAATAATTTTTAGTCACTGTCATTGTTACAAGTAGAAGAGGAATACATGGTTCAAGTGCTAACTTGTGTTGCTATTGTATGCTCTGTTCTGGGTGTTGAGGAGGATAGGAGAAAAGTGGTCTTTTTAGCAGAAGCCACACGCTTGTGTCATTACGGTTTTTAAGAAGCTACAAGTAATCATTTTATTCACTTTTAAGAAACTGATAACTATGGGGTTTTTTATTTATTTTTTTTAAATTGCAAGTATAATGGCAAATGTCTACTTTTGAGGAGACTTGGAAGTATAACTTTAACATATTCCTTTTTAAAAGTAAATTTCCCATTTTGTGACATTGGTGATTTGAAAGAGAAGGGAAGGCACACTGGATAGCATTTGATCCAGTAGCTGGGACAAGAGATCTTTGTAGGAATGCCATCTTTCTACTACATCTCACCAACTGATATACCTTTATAAAATGTCCTTGAACTGTGAAATTGTTCCCAGAAAGTGCTATTTGCCTAGCTGATTGAATAACATTCTGTAATACATTGTGTCTCTGGATTATATCTACCTTAAGTAATAGTCATTTCGTGTAATGTGCTTTTTCTGCTTGTCTTGAAAACCAGGTGCTTCAAGGGCATGCTCCTCTTTCAGTTTTTAGGACTGCTAAATGTAAATTGCAAATAAAATGGCATCTGTAAATACTGAGACAGGTTTATGAAGATATACTGTGTATCCTATGGAGAATATTTGTGAAAAGTGGTAATGCTATGTGCTATCTAGATTTGTAAGTGCAGTGTGAGAAAATGCTGTCTGTGCTGTCTGGGTTTGCTTTTAAATATTTCAGTATTTAAAATGCTATGTGCTAAATGCATTACTTTTCTTATTTTTAAAAAGTTTTTAATTTTCGGACTGCTTACCACATGGATTAGATCAGTGGTGGCTGGAGGCTTCCATATCAACAGGATGGTTAAGCCACTCTAGATCTGATTCTGAATATTAAAGGAATAAGCAAAGTGCTGAACATGGGGCATTTCCACACTACACTATTATAGTGCTATTATTCCACTTTCAACAACCTATGGAATCCTGGGTTTGTAGTTTAGGGAGAGGCCTTTAGAATTCTCAGCCAGAGAGCTCTTTGTCCTCAGTAAACTACAAACCCCAGGATTCCAGAGGAAGTTGAAAGTGGGATAATAGCACTAGAACAGTGTAGTGCGAAAAGGCCCGTGGGGGAGGGGGATTCAGCACCATGAATAAGGTTTTTTAAGATTCAGTCTAAAGCCTGGAATGGACTTCCTGCTCCACTGAAATGGAAGCTAGCAGCCTCTACTGTTCAGTATTAGAACCTGGTCCAATTTCTACCATGGAAAATCCCAAATAAATTCCTTCTGACAGTGTTTCTCACATCTCATCTACTTTAAGCCACCATAGTGTTGTGGACTCAGACCATCATCTCTACCAAAGAGGTGGATCCTTAGGCATTCCTAAGAGATGCCTGACCAGCCTATTTTAGAAACTCCTAATGAAACATTGGACAGCCACTCTATTTATTGTTTCATTGCTGAACTGCTCTTATGAGAAAGGAAGATGCACCTAACACTTATCCTAAAGCTTTGACTTGGCAGGAGAGTGTATATCCAGCATGCTAAACTCTTTTGATTTGGCCTCCAAACTTACAGCTAACTCCTACACCTGTGCTTCTCAAAGTGTGAGACAAATCAAACCAGAGTACTGCAAACTGCTCTGGAGAGAAGGATCTCATCATCCTGATCTCTTTCTTATCTTTATTTGGTCTGAGCAGTCGTCACAGCAGAGCTCCCCCTGAGCAATGGCCAATCAGGACTAAGCCTAAAAGGGAAGAGATAGTTCACATCACAGTGGCACTAGGTACGGTTTGACATTGATAAGTAATAAATTAATAGCTGTTTCATTTATCAGTGAAATATTCTCTTTTTTTTTCCTGGCAAAACTTCAGGAGGAAATAATGTACTATCTCCCAGAGGGAGAATACAAATGCCTCTTTAATGATTGACTATACCACACCCTCTACTTCCAACGTGTTGTATAAAATGGGTCAAAGAAAATCCTCTTTCACCAAGGAGAATTCTCTACAGAGAATTCTGAGTCAGTATAAAAGATTTTCTAATTCTCTCTTATTTTTTACCACATGATTAAAATATTTCAGATATCATCAAATGAACATTGAACATTTGGTGCATCTCTTGGTATCTTAAGAAAGAAGAAAACCAGCACAACAGTGCTATGTAAAAAGTTATGTATCAGAATTACTACCATATCACCCTCAACATTCCCAGTTTGCCTGATTTGGGGAAGATAAATAGGGTGGAGCCTAATTAGTAATCAGACAGGAGACCCCCAACAATACCCAAAGATGTATCCTCCAACATTTCACAGATGTTTTGAAAACCAGGACTCATGCAGTGTAACAATGTAGTCGGGCAAAAAGACAAAGAACGCACAAAATTACTGTTTTAAGAAGAAACCCCAGGAGTTTATGCACTGAGTTTATTAGAGCTTGTCTGAAAAGGGGGCAAAAAACTCACATGAATAAATATAAAACACTCTGGGGAAGGCACATGCGTACAGCCTGATTAAATATAATATTATTTATAAACATTATTCTAAAATCAAAAGGTATTTTGCAGCTTATAATGAGGAAAAGATCCTAGTCACGAACATCTGGGCACAACTGAGTGCAAGTACGATTTTTACATTCTGCCAGCCTCTGGTGCAACAGTCTGTTAAAGAGCCCTTTACAGACCAAAATAAACACCCAAGTACATGTGTTAAAGTAGTCTTTGGTTATGCTTGGGAAAGGTCTTTGTGGCAAGGTTTGAGAAATCCCTTGTCTACACAATCATATGTATGTAGATACTGGTACAATCCCTTATAAAAGTGTGTTATCCCCCAGCCAGCAGCATATGATATTAATCCAGAACAGGTAGAATACTCTTGTAAACTGGTTAACTCTTTGATTTTACTCTGTCAAAAACTCAAGCATACTGAGACGAATGGAGAAAAAAAATCTCCCACCATACAGTACTTTCCTCTTCGCTATATTGATCACCTAGCTGCCCTTTATCAAGATAACGTAAAGTTCTAATTCTATTATTTAAAATATTTACAGTACTACATTATAGATTGTTTTCCAACAAATACATATAGTACTTTGTTCTCTACCCATGTCGTTGATGAAAATATTGATTCTGCACAATGTATCACTATTCAGTGGATGTGAGTCTGCCATTACCAACTTCATTTCCTGTTACAAATGGAGACAGAAAAATATGAATAGCCTGGGAATACAGAAGGAAAACCCAAAGAAAGAAGCCAGATAGAAGGGAAAGGCACATGCCCCCAGCCCTTGCCAATAGAATAGCTATGAAGTAAAAAGCAGAATCTGACTCCAAGAGCACCCAACGATCCCAAAGCTCTAGCAAACTTAGAATAATTTGCTGGCTTTGTGACGTTATTTTGCAATACAAAGTAGTTGTTCCAGTTTTCCCTTGCCCTGAAGCAACAAAGCTGCCTGGGAAACAAACTGGGAGAGGTTTTGGAGGAGACTTGCTGAAATAGATTAATTCTTAGTCTGCATTTATCAAGACGAGAGCCAGCATGATGTAGTGGTTTGAGAGTTGGACTATGACCCTGGAGACCAGGATTCCATTCCCTGCTTGGCCATGGAAACTCACTGATGACCTTGGGTGTGTCACACCCCCTCAACCTGAGAAAACCCCATGATAGGTTTGCCTTATGGTCATCATAATTTGGAAACAACTTGATGGCACACAACAACAGGAACAACAATTTATCAAGACCAATGGAATACACACAACTAGAAATTTAGTTAGCATTGGCCAAGTTGATGTTAATTATATCACTATAATTTGAATGAGATAAACATTTAACTAGTGGTATCTACAATCCTTAACATTTGTTTCAGCCAATGGTACATCTAAAATGGATCCAAGTAGCAATTTTTAAAAGCTGGAGAAGGAGAATGCTGACATTTGTTAATCAGTCCTAAATAATCATGAAAATAATTGGGATGTCAACCTGAGTCTAAATATCAAGTTTGTTCTAACCCTCTGGGCATAAATGTGTGTTCTAAAGCAAGCACACAAACACAAAAATCCAGAGTGCTTATCTAATACTTAACCCAAGTAATTGGCACACTTGAATCAAAGCTTTGTTGCAGCTTTCATTTTAGTCCCATTAGGTAATATACTATGTCCTGTGACTCTGTGATCAAGTATTTTGAGCTGTATGACATAACAGACAGATATACACTTTAAATTCTAATATTATGTTGGACCAGAAATACCCAGATGAAGTCCCACTCCACTATGGAGTTTACCAATAGCCCATAAATAGGAAGGCAGTGTTAAACTTGATCCTGATGAGGTGTCCTCCTTTTTAAGAAATGAGATTACTGCTTGAGAATGCTGTTAACTCCAGGTTAGACGCATTGGTACCTATTTTGCTAATAGGTTAAACTTCACATCTGGTATCCTGTCTGCTCCCAGGTACCATTCAAAGTGCAGTGCTGACCTATAAAGTCCTATGCTTCTTGCACCCATACAAATCTTCCAGTTCATTAAGATCTTCGTAAGATGCTTTTTCCCAGATGACCCATCTTTCACATGTTAGGCATGTTGAGAAGAGGACTAGAAATTCTTCTTTATCAATGTCTAAGTTGTGGAAGGCCCTCTTCATATGTAATCATGTGCTGTTTTCTATATTGGGTTTAAGTTCCCAAATTAAACTTGTCTTATTCTGTGTGTGTTCATATACAGCTTCAAGTTTATTTATGACAACCCATGTGTTACCCTGAAAATTGGGGTGTATCTTGAGGACACCCAAACAAACTTCAAACTGGGGAAATTAGCAAAGAAGCTCAGAGCTTGTGAGAGGTCAGGGCGAGGGATCTTTAACCCTATGTCTACGGGGCCAGAACCATGCAGGAGTCAGAGAAACAATCTAAAGTAATTTTATTAAAACTAATAGAGAAGGTCACAACACACGCTAGCAGATAATAAAACTATCATACAAGGGCTACAGAAATAAAGTTGGAAAACAAGAGGCAGTTGGGATAGAGGGCATATGGACCTTAGTCTAGGCTTCCTGGAGAGGGAGAAGATCAGCGAAGGCTCAGTGTTAAGCACCAAGGGGAGGCTGGATCCCGGGTCTGGAAGGCTGGCCACAGCGGAGGTTCGAGGGGGATCAGAGACGCGAGTTGCGTTTAGCTCTCAGCAGCACCTGAGAGGCTTGAGTGGGATACCTCGATAGCAGTGAAACAGGCCCTTGCCCAATCTGGGAGGCACTCCGAAGAAGCTCAAAAAGTAAGGATTTTTATAGCCAATTTCTGTCCTCAGGCCAGGTATCAGCTAGCAAAGTGGCGTTAATGGGCGATGATTGCAGAATATAAGGTTAGGCAAATATCACAACCCCTCCTCGGTATTATTTCTCCCGGGAAAGTCCAGGGGATTGATAGGTTTAAAATTCCGAATTGATAGGTGTTGTTTGTTTAACTATGCACAGTTCATCAACGTAGCTTGGGGTGTGACAGTGTCCAGGAGTGAGTCTATTGTCTGCCTAGAGATACGTGACTCGAAACAATAGGTCAGTCTTTTAGCCTAAAGGACATTGTCTATGTTCCCTTTCAGCAGAGGGAGACGGTATAGTTTAGGTATTTCACATTCAACGCCAAGGCTGTTTTAACTGCAACTGACTTTTGCTAACCAATATCCAATTTGGGGGAAGTCATGCCAATTCAGGGGCCCTCTTTTAGGGTTACTTTGGGGTATAACACATGAATATCGTAGGATACTTTTAGGCAAAGAATACTCAGAGGTGGGTTTTCCAGTTTCTTCATCTGAAGTATGGCCTACAACACCTGCTATTCATTGGCAGTCTCAAATCCAAGTACTAGCCAAAACTGACCCCGCTTAGCTTCCGAGATCAGACAGCTTCTGGTATCCTTAGGGTATTTAGGCTTTTAATGAACAATCATGAGGGTTTTTTAATTGCTGCTGATGTTTTTAAACTTTTCTTTTATTGATCTACTTTATTGATTATGTAATAATATATAGCATAGTAAGCATGTTATTGATGATGTGATTTAAGCTTGAGGCTTCTTTGTAAATTACACACCAGGGTATAGTCATGCCAGATAAACACATACCTATAGAAGAATAGAGAATGCATTCATATCTGTGGCAGCCATAATGATAGTTATGGTAGATACTTCAGAAGTTGAATGACTAATTTTGGTGGTCACCCAAATTGCTGCAGTCAGTTTCAGGTTGAAATTCTAGTTTCCTAGAAGCAAAAAAATAAGAATAAGAATAAAATAAAGAAGGGTCTGCCATAACTCATTAGGATTTCTTTTTCAAGGTCTACAAAACAAGAGAAGGCTCCAGAGCACTGCTATTAAAATGTATGAGATTTAAAAGGGGGAGGGATCTCAGAATTTCCACTGGCAGGATTTCTGAGAATACAAGGAGCAGCGAAACAGGAGCCCCTGTGGAGCTCTTTTGGAGCCTTAGGTACAGACCTAGGCAGCACTGGATATGCTTCAGTTAGTAATAAATAAAATGTAGACTACATTGTGATCTTTACAGGAATGGAACGATATAGGTGTGATAAATAACTGCACTCTTTGACTTCAAGCATATAGGCAACTAGCCCTACACCCCAAAGGAAAGGGGTGCTCTGTGTCTTTATGAGGTTGTCATAAGCAATTCAGCTCTGGTGCCTTTTCTCCTAACAGAAGTAAAAACACCTACACAGAGACGTGCTGGAAAGATGTACGGGTAGGAGACTTTGTGCAGCTGCAGTGTAATGAGATCATCCCTGCTGACATCCTGCTGCTCTACTCCTCTGATCCAAAGGGGATCTGTCACTTAGAGACAGCCAATCTTGATGGTGAGACCAATCTGAAACAAAGACAAGTTGTGAAAGGATTCTCAAACCAGGTGCGAGTCTTGAAACAGCTCCTTCTCTTGTCTGTTCTTTTAGTGGGACCCCCAGTGGGGAAAGAAATGTTGAGACAGAAATACAAAACTGCCCAGTTGGAGGAGATCATTCTTAAGCAGCATAATTTTTGTGGGACTTGTGCTTGGACTGTCTTGCATGAAACTGCTTCCACAGTTGCCATATAGTTGTCTTCAGTTGGAGGATCAAAGGCGAGAGAAGATGGGAAAGTAGTGTAGCCTTCCTTGGGTTCCTACATGCAATTGGCTCTCAGCCACATAACATTAATAACAAAGTGTTATAAATTAACAACAACAATAAAAAAAGGTAGGGCATCATTCAGATAATGGTAGTGGAGGAACAATCCTTATAAGAACAGTAGCAGAATGAGCTATTTTTCCAACCTTCTGAATACATACAATGTCAATTAAACAGTGACATCTACTCTATGCCCCAGTTCGGTCAGCCCCTTCCCCCTTCTTCACCCCATCTCCAATGAGATCCTTTTATTAAGGGCAGGCCTCCTAAGTCACAGATTCTTATTTTCAGTCAGTCCAGAAACATACACACAAACAGAGAGAGGGGGAGAGAGAGAGAGAGACAACATGCTCTGCTTCTTCCAGGAAGAGACACTTTTGTGAACGGAAATAACTTCCCTCCAACAGTGAGATCTCTTGCCTGTGACTTCCTTCATTATTTCTCTCTTGAATTTATGAATTATTTTTTATTTATCTGCCTGCCACCTCTCTCTCTCTCCCCCAGCCCTTCACCTGTTCCAAACACTGATTGCCAAGTTCTGTTTCTGTTGCCCTGGTAACCTGCTTCTCCCAAAAACACACACACACATACACATACCACACACACTCATTCTACCCACCTAAGCATTTCAGATCCTATTATAACAACAGCAGCTACAGCTAGAATTTTAACAGACATTAACTTTATTTAAAATATATGTGGTTAGGTTGGTCCCAAATGTGGCATTACATATAGGAATCAGCAGGTCTTAATCCAATTCTTTGCAATTTGTATGTTGTTGCTTGCCATTTTGTGCAGCTTGCTAGATACTTGACGTCCCTTCCTTTATACACTTCCAAAAATGTGGGGGAAAGATGATTTTCTGAGCTCCTGATATGACAGGCCAGCAGTAAACATGCCATGTGGGCTTGGTTGGCCAAAGGGTATTCATGACTGACTTAAACAGTTATCTATGTGGACATCCTAGGTGTGCATGTTATAATTCAGGGGCAGACAGAAGGTAACAAGTTCTACTGGAGTGGATGTGGAGTGAATCTTGTAATCTGAGTCAATTTCTTTAAGGACACATAGTTTACACATAGTTAGGGTTGTCAGATGTGGACAGCTCCTATCTCCTTAACGGTTGTGTAAAAGTGGGGATTTCAGCAGGTGTTCCTTGTCATACAACCAGGTAATAAACAACACCAACTGAAACTTCTTCTAAACAACCATTAAAGGTACAGGAGCTATCTCCAGTTTTTACTGTGGCAACTCCCATGCATACATATGAAAATACTGCAAACATATTAAAAGTTCTAGTCCATGAAACATACCTCACATTCTCTCATAAAATGACTAACAATGTTACTTATTAGTACTGCAAGTGGGTAAAGTATAGGCAGAGTTCAACATGTTAATTTTTTTTTTCAAGGACATTTGTTACTCATTGTTTTTTAAAATAATTTTGATAATAAGTCATTCTTGTAGTGTATAACTTTTAAAACATGCTAAAAAAAGAGATGGCCCCCAAATGTCCAAAAATGATCACCTAAAAGCAACAGTAAGTAGAACAATGAGTAACTATTACTCATTAAGCTTAAAAAAAAAAAAACATGGTGTTACTCTTTTTTTCAAAAGACCATTCTTATACTATCAATACACCTAAATGTAAAGCGTTACATGTAACACAATTATTTGTAACACACAGTTTCCAAGGTCATGAGTATAGGCCTTGTGTGCGTGTGTATGTGTCTTCACGTCTCCTGTGGACTTATGATGACCTCATGTATTTCATAGGGTTTTCTTAGGCAAGAAATCATCACAGGAGGGTTTGCCAGTTCCTGTAAAATTTACAAATACTATATTATAAAGAAATTCATTTATTCTGAAAGAGACTTGAATCAAACAGTATTTTCAATTGATAAAGGACTGCAAAATCTGAGTGAAAAACACACTTCTGTTATTCTTTAAACCATATTTGGGCTTTAGAAAAAAAATGGAAGTTAGTAAGGGTAAGATTGCCAAACTGCAGCAATCTCTGTAATGCAAGCTGTAAGGAAAATAGTACGTTAGCAAACATCAACAGAAAAGGATCCAACAAGAACAAAGGAAGAATACTATTATGGTGTTCTGAGAACTAGAATTGTGAGAGGGGAAAGTTGCAGACGGTGAAAAAAGTCAACTAAATATGCTCTTAGCAATGTAACCTTATACATGTGTATACATATAAAGCCCAAGTAGCTCAGTGAGACAGTCCTAGGTGTTTTTTTATATATATAAAAAACAGATGTGCACAAATTTTGCCACATAAAAAAGCAAATACAAATACCATGTATTTGCACCAAAAGGGAGAGGCCAGATACTAAATTATGGGATATGTGTGGATGGCCCAACTTAATTACACCATAAATTAACTAAATCAAAATATTTGTCCACCAATGGTAAGAAGAGAGGAGAATATTGAGCACTAGTTAAATGAGCCCAAATGCCTACCCAAGCAGGGCAGGAAGCAATTTGAGCATCTAATACAGAGCTTTCCAAACTGTATGTCACAACATGTTAGTGTGTCGGCTATAGTGTGTAAGTGTGTTGCAGGCCAGACCCAGGTGGAGGGGTTAATTCTCCCACTGCCCCTGCTGCCATCCAGGACCAAGGAAGACCCCAGTGAAGGCAGCGGTGGTGGGCCAGGTCCTGGTGGAGGGGCTGCCTCTCCCACTGCTGCCACTCCGGGCCGAGGAAGACTCCAGCAAGGGCAGTGGTAGCAGTGAGCCAGGCTCAGGTGGAGGGGCTGCCTCCGTTTACTGAATTACTTTCTGAATTACCATGTCATGAAATTATTCATGTCTAAAAAGTGTGTCACCAACACAAAAAGTTTGGAAAGCTCTGATCTAGTAAATACCACGTTATGCTTGCTAAAATTTGCCAATTTGTGGAGTAATCTGAACAGTCCAGTAAAGGTGTGGCAAAACCACAGATGCCCAAACCTGCAGGCTACCCTGTCTCTATCCTCTGTCCAACTCTGCAGGGCTTTCCCTTCCCAAATTTAAATAGTGCTCAGCATTCTCCCCTCTTTCCTCCATACATTTTACTTGAGGTACAGCAGCTGCCAAAACACTTAAAAGTATACCATACAGTAATACAGTATAAATAAATCAAGCACATACAAATACTGAGAAGCCCTATGTAAAGTGGGTGAAACCCCAAGGAAGGGGGGAGACTTGTGCTATAATAAAAGAGAAAAAATTTTCCCTGCCCCTGAGGGTGACCATGCTGAGTTCAGGGAATCACTTGTGATTCAGGAAAGCATGTAGGGAAGATAGCTGGGTTATGCTCAAGGTCTGGCCAAAAATTGCTGACAAGGATTCAGCAGGCATCTGTATAGGCCTGCTGCAAATCCCATGGAGTCTCATAAGACTTGTGGTCTGATGAGACTTTATGTGAGATCATGAAGTCTCATGACGGCCATAATTCCCAGCCACGACTAGACTTCCTTCTAGGCCAACCTCCAAGTAGCCAGTTAGCCCAGCCTAGGAATAACATATTGGCCTCCAAGGTCAGTGTAACATGCTCCCTTTGCAAGAGCATCAGGGGTGAGATAAGGGGCAGTTTCTCCACAGGAATCAGTAGTTCTTACCTACTACATAGCAACAATTCAACCATGAATCTGCTTGGCTAGACAGTCAAGTGGCTCATGCACCATTGATGATCCCAGCTTAGTGACACTTACATCAGTGCAAGAGCTCATACATTTTTATTTTTATCTTTATTTTGCTGCCATAATTGGTACCTCTCCAAAACTAAGCTTTGCCTGTTTTTGCTAAGACTGCCTGATAAACACTGTTGTTTAAGCACTTCATGAACATTTAATACATCTAATTTCTTTTCCATTTTTCTAAATGCGTAGTGTCAGTGTCATTTAACCACTTTATAAACACTAAAAGCATCTAATTTCTCTTCCATTTTCCTAACTGCATTGTATAAGTTTTCAAAATCCACATTTTCTTTTCCCTTCTTTTCTGATTGCACACTTTGTGACCAACCCCCCACAGTA
Organism: Ctenosaura bakeri; assembly: GCA_948474755.1. Classification (NCBI taxonomy): domain Eukaryota; kingdom Metazoa; phylum Chordata; class Lepidosauria; order Squamata; family Iguanidae; genus Ctenosaura; species Ctenosaura bakeri. The sequence goes on from CAOLHI010003296.1 coordinate 146,919, forward strand.
CCACCAACAAACCTGGTAGGTAAATATGTATATAAAAGTCATTTAAATTAATACAATCTACAACCAAGTAAACAAATAGAGACAAATAATTAAATGTGTCTACAAAAACATTTGGTTTTATCAATTCCAAATCAGGGTGTTTAAACAATAGTTTGACTAGTGGCAACTGCTGGGTTCCATGTTAGCAGGGTGATGAACCCATTTTGGGTTTTAGTCTGAAATTTACAAAGCTAACCAATGGTCTGAATCTATTTTGGTCTAAATCCAAAAGCCATCATCCACCACTGAATTTTATATATCCCTCCCAGCTAAATGTATACAGCTATTATCAATAATACACTAGATCCACTGAGATGAACAATTCTAATGTTTCTGTTCTTAGTATGAGTAAGTCAAGATCCAACTGTCTAAACATGTGTGTACATATGTATTATGTATTGTAACCAAGTGCAAAAATTAGGATACATTTAAATTCAAAAGGCTGATGACAAATATTGGGCTGACTAAATTCATGGCATTTTGTGATAGAATTTATATGCTTAATATTCTTTTCTTTCTAGACATACTACCTTTTGCGGAAGAACAGTGCATTGACATATTGTTTTCCTACCATCTTCACAGGATAGATCTTCTGTTTACATGGCAGTTTAAATGTTAGAATCTCACACTATTGAGTGATTTCTCAGACAAGTGTCAGATAAAGGCAAAACAGATTAAATCAGCTACAGCATCAGAGGGATAGAAAAATTATTACATTTCTAAAGGAATTAAATGTTCCCTGGTCCCAGTGTTGCTGACTTAACCTGTTTTGCCCTTATCTGACCATGTTGTAATACCACTAAATCTCATCTTTCCGTGAACCACAGTTTAAATTGATGTGGTGTTAAAAAACTATGGTTCACAGAAAGATTGTTATTGTTAGTTATTGTTCCGTCCCCTAACCTTGGCTTTTTGCACTACCAGAAATTTGAGCTGATTCTTCAAAACACCCTCAGTAGAATTTAGCAGCTGTGTACAGTTTACTTAGACAATAAGATGCAGTGTATCTTTTTTTTTCTCTTCTCTATTACACATAGTCTTCAATTCTCCCAACAATTTATTGTAAGAAACCATTCTAATCTACTTTCATATCAATCCCTTAATTATGAAATCAGTGGAACCTGCAATTAATCTACTACTTGAACAAATCTGATTTTAGTAGTGTTTTAAAAAATTAATGCTGAACCTAATCTAAAACTCCAACACAATGAATTTGTCATCTCACAGGAAAAGCAACATTTTCTACAGAAAATCAAGAAAGAGTACTGTGGTACCATAGACTAACAAAACCTATTAAAGCTTCTCCCATAGTATTTTTTTCTTTCTTTTTTTAAATTTCAATTTGGTTTAGTTTTTGCAGTGTCACAAGACTTTTGACTGTTTTTTTTCCTCCCACAACAAACAAGCATGGCTACCCCTCTGGAAATTATTAAATGGGGTTGCTAATAGACTGCCTTGGCAATCACTTCCTCCGAACAAATGCTTGGAACAGGCCAACTTTAAATCTATTACAGCCATGTATTGAGAAGATAGTAAGACAGTCTATGCAGATGTTTTTGAGGTGATTTTGACATTTGTTCATTTGATGTTAAAACTCACTGTGGTTTTTGTGTTATTTCTTGCAGAACACTGAATTTGAGCCAGAATTTTTCCAAAATATCATTGTCTGCGAAAAGCCCAACAATGACCTCAATAGATTTAAAGGCTATATGTAAGTCTCTGTGATTATTTCACAGTCAACAATCTTATCATATTCATAAGTCTGTCATCCAAGGCAATGTCAATCAACTTTGTAAACTGTAATATCTTATTCTCATGTACACTGTAGATTATATGTGGCCAACTGTGGTCCTCTAGAAGTTGTTGAAGTCCCCATCACCCTTACCAATATAGCCAGTAGCAAGTTGCAATCCAACAACATCTAGAAGGCCACAGTTGCCAACCCCATTCTAGGTCCATGAAAAAATATACTCAACAATGTTCAGGCAACAGTTGAATAGGTGGAGGCTGAGACCATAGCTGTTTCCACCCTACACTGTTATACTGATATTATTCCACTTTCAACATCCTGTGTAATTCTGGGGTTTGTAGTTTACTGAGGCCAAAGAGCCCCCTGGCTCAGAATTCTAAAGGCCTCTCCCTAAACTGCAAACCCCAGGATTCCATGGGATTTTGAAAGAGGAATAAGAGCACTATAGTAGTGTAGTGCAGAAATGGCCTATGTAAAGAGGTGATGCCTCATCTCCAATCACCTTGCATGCAGGGTCTCCTTTATAAGATACTTTCCCATTTAGCACAAAGTCTGGGAGATTATTTTTAAGTACTATGAAATGAGTGCACTCACCAACCTCTCTGCAGTCAGGAGTCCTGCCACATCAGAATTCCTTATGACATGGAAGCTTCCAAGTGAATTCAGCTGAACACACCTGAAAACTCTCATCAGACTTCCATGCTAATTTGCAAAGATCTAAAGAGGAGCCCTCATACTCAGGGACCACGGAGGCAAGACTCAAGTTCATATGTCCTTATATGTGTTTTTAGCCCTCACATATTCAGGCAAATGCCCCTGCGTTCTGATATTTGTTAATAGTGTTCAAACTGTCTCAGCTTCTAATATGTCTCTGAACAAGTAAGCAGGAGGCAAGTAAATGAGTCCCATAGCAAATAGTGTGCCAGATCAATAATTCACTTTCATTTCTGTAAATCCTGTTTTTACTGTACCATTAGCTCTAACAGAAGGGGTGGGCAACCCACATGCAACCTCCCAGTCATTTTGGTGACTGCTTCTATTCTCATTAATTGCTGCCTCAACTGCAATAACTGTGCTAGCAAAATATGGATCCAACGAAAGGGGGGGAGGAGGAAAGAAAGTGTATTTCTCATTGCCTTTCAGAAGAAAAAGTTCTGTGGTATGCAGTTTTGCCAGATGCAAAACTTCATTGTGTTTGGTGACAACTGCAGTGCTGTCAGGAATATTGGTGGCAGTGATGGTAGTAAGCTCCCAAGTGGCCTGCAGAGGGGGTCCAGTGCTACTCCCTATACCAAAAAAAGTTTCCCAAAACTCTACCATACTAGATCTAACCAAACAAAGTCATTACATGATACGCATTTTAGTCTGATGACGCAACTCAGCTCTGGCTCCTACCGTATACCATGCATGTTACCAGAACCATCAATATATAGAGGTATCTAATGAAATTTTTTGTCCCATAAGGAAGACACTTGTGTTTATTTTCTGTTGTGCACATGCCTTAAAGTCCCCTGTTGACTTATTGTGACCCCATGAATTTCACAGGGTTTTCTTTGTGTTCCATCACACTACACTGTTATAGTCCTATATTCTACTTTAACTGTCATGACAACATCCTGTGAGTTTGCAGTTTACTGAGGCCAAGGAGTTCTCTGGCTGAAAATTCTAAAGGCCCGGCCCTAAACTGCAAATCCCAGGATTCTATATGATGTTGTCATAACAGTAAAAGTGGAATATTGCACTATAGTGTAATAGTGCCCTTAGGTCATTTACCAATCCTTCCTCTGAAATATAGCCTACAGTACCTGATATTGGTTGGTAGCCTCCCATCCAAATACAAATCAGTGCTGACCCTGCCTAACTTCAAAGTTCTGTTGTAGGCAAGCTTAGTCCATTCTCATAACCTCTCACTGCTGAGACTTTGTCATGGGAGAAAACAGGAGGAGCCTCCCATGATCTTTGTACACTGGAAAGCTAAAGAATGCTGGGGGCTCCCATGTGTAGTCTAGGAAGACAGTCTTGAAGCATGTGTCTCCATTTCTGTACTGTAGATCCCCTGTCTTTTGGCTTTGGTTTTGAAATGACTACAGTGTTGTGATGCCATGTTATGGCTTTGTGCTAACCCAACCTATGGACATGGCCTTAGTAATATTATATAGAGCGGTAAGAGAGAGAGAAAACTCTCTTGAGCACTTTTGCAGGGTGGAGGCAAGATACACATTCAGTGAGTAAATATAAAGTACAATGCAAAGAAAATATCATTCTTCTTTGTAGGGAGCAGCCTGATCTCACACGGATTGGTTTTAACATTGAAAGCCTTCTTCTTCGTGGATGTACAATAAGGAACACAGAAGTTGCAATAGGAATTGTTATCTATGCAGGTAATTAATGCATTGGTTTTGCTTTCCATGCTGTCACTGATAGAATGCATTCAGATTAGGTGTGCAGCTTTCTTTGCCCCAGCAGCCCTTGGTGCAAACTAGAGTCTGTTTTCACCTCACAGAGTTTCATCATCAGGTCAGCCTAACACCTCTTGAACTCTCTTTTAAGAATGTTACAAACTGCAATTGGAAGGGTTCATCCATTGTCCTATTTTTCCTCATTGCTCCCAATCCTAAAATCTTTAGTATCCAGCCTGAAGAAAAATTCAGAGAACTCAAAACTCAGCTCACTATTTTATCATTTCATTTAGTTATCTTATATACCGTAGTAATAGTAAGACATATTGTGTGTTCTTTGTCTGTTTCCACCATTGCTCCAACATCATGGAATCTAGTCTTCTTTTTTAAATGCACATACATTATTAAGAGTACACAACACATCCATATGAAACAAAACAAAAACAAAATAAACATTAAACATCACGGAATCTAGACATTCGAAACTTAGTATGCAAGCTAGTTTCTAATAAAGATGTAGCTACTCTGGCTTCAACTATGTAGCTTTATGGAATTCAGATTATGGAAATGGTACAGTGATAAACCATGAGACAATGATACCATTTGACATAGTATACACAAGAAGTGGCTGTCCCCATTAGTATAGTCAGATCAGAGGTGGATGGACTACTTGTAGTCTATGGCTTCCATGACACACATACACATACCCATTTATGAGACCCTCCCTCACCCCCTTCCACGGTCAGATTTTCCATGTCAATGCATTTCAGTGCTGTAGCTATTATGATCACTTATCCATTGCAAAAGAAAAGGAACCACCTCAGCAAAAAAAGGGAAAGGAAAGGACACAGATTTTCATGAAATTTAGAAATAATTACTGTAACTGAATAGAAATATGCTAAATCTGTCCACAGTCAGGAAGTATGTGATTCAGGAACCTGTGGACTGACTCATTGCGCTGTCCTGATGCTTACTGTTGATGGGCAGCTTCAAGACCCTTGCTTGCCCTTGTTTTGCCTCTTTATCTTTCTATCAGACTTAAGAAGAATAGCTGTTCTCAAACAGAATATACCTTCAAACTGAGGACAGCCCTCTAGCAGCCCTTCAGATAGAGCACCATCCTCTGGAAACAAGGACCAAGGTCAAGCTACACATAGTGCAAAAGGCAGCAGCAAAGATTGCCAAATGGAATACCATATAGACAGCATATAACACTTATCTGCACTGGCCACCCATTCACTTCTGATCTGAATTTAAGGTGCTGACAATGACATTTAATGTTTTAAGTGTCGTGGGACATTAATACTTTAAAGAGTATATCTATCTATATATACACCTATGTGAGGTGTACAGGAGGGGTCCTCCACCACCAGTGGGGAATATATGAAGTGAAAGGACATGGGAGAGAGTCTTCTTAGCTGTGGCACCCCTGTTGTGGAATATTTTCTCCTTGAAGTTCTCAGTACTGCCAGCACTGGTTTCTTTCCAGCTCTTAGCCAAAACGTGGCCATCAGGGGTCTCATTTATTTCAGAGTATACATGTAGATGGTTTTAAACTCTGATAGATAAAAACATATTAAACACAGCAATAGATAAAACCATTGTATCTTGTTTAAATTATTTGTGGTTTTAATCTGCAAGTATTTCAATTTTTTTCTACTGTACACCACCCTGAGATCTCATGACAAAGGGTGGGACAGAAGTGTTTTGACAAATAAATACAATAAACAGCGACTGTGGCCAATTCATCTGTAAATCCAGGTGCATAATTAAGTGTATCTCTTACTGGCAAGCTGAGTAGCATTTCCAGAAGGGAGCTGCTTATCCTGTGGTAAATCTCAATAGCCACCTTGTTTTGCTACTGCAAAACTACAAGCAAGTTTGCCAACAAAGCTCAAGTGGATTGCATGACACACATACGCACACTCATTTATGAGACCCTCCCTTGCCCCTTCCACTGCTAAATTTTCCACCATGCCACTGCATTTCAGTAGGTTGAGGTGGTGCTGTACTTCAGCCCTCCAACCAAATTTACCCACTTCTGTTTAGAGAATCATAGCTTTGTATACTCTTCTATATTTTGTATCACTTTAATCGTTTTCTTATTACCTTCTTACATAAATCACTCTAGGCATTTTTATTAAAGGATAGTATAAAACCATATGAAATAAGTATTTGGATAGCACATAATCAAGAACTGTCAGAAAGAGAGGGAACAAAGTTAGACACAATCTGTTCCCGTTAGCAGTCCAATGTGGGTGATGGATGGTCTCACCTGCAGATGCTGTTTGATAGAGAAATGAATACAGCATAAAGAAGTTTTTAAAAATGGCTGGATGGCTTATCCCATGTTCCTCAGCCTTTCACTGTGAGGATAAAATTCTCTACCTAAATCCTGTTATATGGAAATATTGCTGAAATCAGTGAAACATGCCCTAAATTACACATTCTAAACTAGAATGCCAGCTTGTTACCAAATTGCACATTGGAGACTTGGGTGGAGAAGAACATTGCAGCTGCAGTTGTGATCTTGATCAAGTCTGTCACGCAGAAAAGAGAGCATTTAGAATTAAACTCCTTCCCCCTACCATGCCTGTTTAAATGGCTGCCTTTGACTTTAGGGGTATACTTGTAGGAATACATGGGAGGACCCAGAGGCACATTTTAGGAATATTTGTTCCTAATAAATCCCTTTACAAAACTGTCTATTTGCTTCCCAGATCTTTGATGTTGGAACTTTCACTTGGTATATGTTCACACTGCACCACAGTGGTCTTGCGCATAGCAAGGGAAAAGCAAAGAACTCAAAGATCACGGCAGGGGTACAGAACAGAGTCTGGTTTCTCTTTCATGCTGCCTGGTTAGAAGTTCAAACCCAAGTCCACTGAAACAGTAGCAATTTGATTCCAGTTTAGTACACATTTGCTTTTTTTGCCTGCTGTTTTGTTGGTAATTCAGATTCACTTCAGAAGGAGCTGAACAACATTAAAATTACTCACAGCCTGATCTGACATACCAGGCTTTCTTTATGTTCACACAGAAAGTGCACTAGTTGATTCTCATTAAGTGTGTTTGGCTGCTGTGAAATCGTCAAATGTGCTTAAAAATCAGTCAGCCATGTAATCATATTCAAATACATTTAAGTACTGAATCTTTTCTGACTCAAGTAGTTGCTCATTGTGAACAAGCTATATGTCTTTCTACTGTTTCAGATATAACAACAAAACCCTTGGCTGAAGTGAGCTACATAATGTAACATTGGCTCAAAAGAGGGGCCTTTCACAAAAATATCTTAGACTAGACTGACAAGGCATTATATAGTAAAATAAAAACTTGATGAAAGCAATACACTGAACAACTGTACAAAAGGGATGAAAGAATGAAGTAGGACCTTTTGATGAAGAACCTACCATTTTAGAAAGTGAAGTGGGAGCTGTCCTCAAAGCACTTGAGGGAAATAAAACACTAGGAACAGATGGTGTACCAGGAGAGTTGTTTCAAGCTATAGAGACAGAATCTATCCAACACTAACAGAAATCTGTCAACAAATATAGAAAACAAAACAATGGCCCACAGACTGGAGATGTTCAATGTACACTCCATTCCTCATGAAAGGGGACATCAGAGATTTTAGTAACCATTGGACCATTGCATCAATCTCCCATGCCATTTTACAACACAGATTGAGATTTTACAATGAAGTGTGCGAATTGCCAGACATCCAAACTGGATTCAAAAAAAGAAAGAACCATTGATGATCATATTGCAAAAATATATTGGCTAAAGGAATACACCAAAGAATTTCAGAAGAAAATCAACCTAAACGTTATAGATTACAGCAAGGCCTTTGACTGTGTAGATCATGAAAAACTACGGATCATTCTAAAAGAAATGAGAGTGCCACATCGCTTGATTATCCTGCTGTATAACATATATACTGGAGTAGAGGCCAGACTCATGACAGAACAAAGAGAAATAGAAAGAATTTCTGTTTTCGAGGGGGGCAGACAAGGGTGCCTTTCCACACCTAATCTGTCTAATTTATATACCAAACATAGACAGAAAACACGATTAGATTTTGAGGAAGCGAGTCTGAAAACTGAAAACTGAAAAGGAACATCAGTAATTTAAGATATGCAGATGATACCATATTACTAGGAGAAAACAGCAAAGTCTTAGAATAACTACAGATGAAAGTTAAGGAAGAAAGTCCAAAAGCAAGGTTACATCTGAATGTTAGGAGAAAAAAAATAATAACTACAGAAGATTTATATCATTTTAAATTGGGTGATGTAGATATTAAAATTGTTAAAAGATAATCTACACCTTTGTTCAGCCATTAATCATTGAGATTGTAGCTGAGAAATCAGGAGACTGAAACTGGTAGAAGGAGCAATGAAGGATTTAGAGAAGATCCACAAGTGTAAAAACACATCAGTAAACACCAAAATCAGAATGGTGGATGTTGAAGAAAGCTGACAGGAAGAAAATGGTACTAGATGACCAAAAAGAAAAATAAATGACTTCAAGTGAGAGCCTGAACTCTCACTTAAAGTCAAAAGGACTGAACTGAGCCTATCATACTTCAGATGTATCAGGAAATGGCATGACTCATTGGAAAAGACACTCACCCAGGAGTAAACCTCATTAAATTAAATGTATAGAATTGAGTAGACATTTCTAACACTCCAGCATGGTGTAGTGGTTTGAACACTGGACTGTGAACAAATCTTACCAAGAAAACTCTGTGATAGGTTCACCTTAGGATTGCCATAACTCAGAAGTGATGTGAAGGAACACTACAACAACAATAAATCATCTAAATAAGGATGGCTACCATATTACCTTTGATTCTTTTCTTCCCCAGACTGAGCAGCTTTCTCAATAGTTCTATACACAGCTTAGTTTCCAGACTCTTTAATATTTTGGTAATCTTCCTCTGGACATGTCCCACCTTGCTGATATCCTACTTATATTGTGGTGCTCAATACTGGACACAGATAGAATGATACTGTTATTGATCTAACATTATACTTTTCTTATGGCAGCCAAAAATTGCATAATTTTTTTGATAGTGCATCAAACCACTGACTCATATTTAATGTGTAGGGGTGTAGGTCTCTTGAAGTTTATCTATATTGCAGTCAAACTAGGTGCTCCCCGTTGTACATTTGTGCATCTGATTTTACTTATCACTGTTGACATTCTTTTTTTTTTTTTGCTTTGAACTACTTGTCCAGTCTGTTGAAGTCATCTTCTGTCTTCTGAAATACTAGCTACCCTAGTTCAGTGTCATTTACAGATTTGATATGCATGCCCTCTATTCCTTTATCTAAATTCTTTACAATTTTAAACAAAACTGGACCCCACTTGTTATTTCACCCTTTGCCGAGGAGGAACCACTTCTGACTTCTGGTTTTGTCTGTCAACCAACTACAAATCTACATAACAGTAGCATTGTCTAGCCCATTATTAACACATTGCCTGCAAGAATATCATAAGGGAATTTGTTGGAAGACTCACTGAGGTCAGTGTACTCTCTGTCTAGAGCACTCCCTTGATCTGCCAAGCTTGTAACTCTGAAGAAAAGATTAGTCTCAAAGATTACAGACAGAGGCTCTGAGATGAAATCTACAATTTCCTTTAGTACCTTTGCTGGAAATAAAAACCCCAAATCTTTAGGTACAGTTTATCTTGCCCTGGAGACTTGAATTCATTTAAAGTAGCTAACTGTTCCTGTACTACCTCTTTACATATCCTGGACTATAGTCCCATCACAATATCATTTATTTTGTCTTTGCCAAGTTGAACTCTGTTTAACTTTAGTGAGAAGACAAAACACAGTAGGAGAATTCTGCTTTCTTTCTGCCATCCTTTAGCACTTCTCTGTCTTCTCCATACAGCAGACCAATTGTTTCCTTGTTTTACCTTCTGTTTCAAACATGACCCTGCAAATCCCCTCTGTATTAACATGTGCTTCCCTCCTCAGCATGAACTCATTCTGAGCTAAAGCCTACTGACTTTCTCCCTACAAGTATCTGCTCCTTGTTTGCTCTCTTCCTTCCTGGATGATTTTGCTTCTGCGCTGCATATGTGCCACTCTTGAGGTACAACTTGTTCATGTGCTTCTTGGGTAGCCATTGAGTTACATTCGATGCCCACCTTTTTTTTCTCAATCAGTTGTTTGTCACTGTACTTTCAATAGCTTGCTCTTCAGAAATTTTCATCCTTCATGAGCTCTCTTCTGTTTCAGTACTTCTAACCCTGGGATCTTACCCAATATTTCTAAAGCTAATTGAAATTAGCTGTCTTAACATCCAAAGTATGCACCTCTCTACACTCAACTTTCCCTTTCCAAGCCATTTCCCATAGAAGAAAATGTGTAATGGTAGGAGACTTCCTAGTGAAAGAGAAAGAGGCAGCAGTATGTAGACTTGATAGGATATTGTAGGAGGTTCACGGAGATCTAAGATGTTACAGAGAAACTGCCAAGATGTATGAGGTTCCTGAACATAACCCCTTTCTTTTGATCCATGTGGTAACAAATGATACTGTCAGACATTCTCTTCAACACACTGAAAGTGGCTGTGGGGAGAGAACTAGTGTAGTGTGGTTGGTTGAGCATTGGACTATGAGTCTGGAAACCAGGTTCAAATCCCCACTCACTGGATAACCTTGTGCAAGTCATACTTTGTCAAGCCTCAGAAGAAAGCAAAGCAACTCCCTTGTGAGCAAATCTTGCTAAGAAAACCTGTGATACGTTCACCTCAGGGTCACCATAAGACAGAAACAACTTGAAGATACACAACAACAACAACAACAACAACAACAACAACAACGGGGCTCAAGATAAGAAGCTGAAGGACTTTGAAGTTCAGATGTCTTCTCCTCAAACCTTCAAGCAAAACATTTTCTCTCACAATTTGTTTGTGAGCTCCTCTTCACAAACCCGCAGAACTTCCCACGTAAAGCCAGGGGCTACAAATACCACCCCAGACCAAACCAGTAATTCACATTCTTTCAGCACTCATGTCCTTTCAGCAGTAGCCACCCTTCCATTAGACTATACACTCTGTTAGATTATGAGACTCAAAAGACACAAAATCGCATAATCAACAACCAAACAACTCAGCAAAACAACTAGACTTCACCACAAAGGCACAAGCACCTCATTTATCTCTTCTACCAATCCCATTCTCAATGCATCTTTTTAATCTTCCTGTTAGCAGGCTCCTGCTCATCAGCTTGCAGAGACTGTGATGGCAGATATATAGAGCTAATGGCTGCTAAGGAGCTGTGTGGCCCCTTTAAGATTAACAGATTAATTACAGCAGTTTTTGTCAATGATGCTTGTTCAGATGTTAGATTGCGTTTTCATTTGAGTAAGAGTTTCACCTTTTAGAGTTGTTGGCATGCCTTCTACAATGCCATCTTTTTCTGTATTTAGGTGTGAGATGTTCTTCCTTCTAATGTTTCTGAGGCCATTTCCGCATTAGTATTTTAAAATGGTGCAGAGTGACCTCCAACGGAGGTCTTCTGCACCATTGAGTGGACTGGGGTGGACTACTTTTTGTAGTTCCACACCTCAATCCATGCAGGAGTGACCGGAACTGGTCGCACGGCGTGTTTTTTAAAAACCTCTTTTTAGAGGTTTTTAAAAAGCACGGAGCGCGCAACCCGTGCTGCTCCATCGCCCAGCTCCGAAGCAGATTTGTAGGCGTGCACGTGCCTACAGATCTGCCGGGGGCAGGCTTCCGGCTGGCGAGCTTCTCTGGTTGGTGGAGAGCCTCCACCAACCGGAAGCCGCCATTTAGGATGCCAGAGGACTGCGGAGCAGCGAATTTGTGCTGCTCCTCGTGGCAACGGACTCGCCCGGCCGCTGGTAAGCTCCGTTTTTGGGCATTTTCGGGCATTTCCTCCCCCCACATGTGGAAAGGGCCTGAAATACTCCCTCCACCATTTGAAATCATGTTGTTGACCATGACTGTTCTTTAAAAATGTGTTCTTACAATCACTATGAAATACTTGACATAACAAAAATAGGGAAGCCTAACTTCTGACTATATTTATGGAAGTACCTAAAGTATCTCAAGAGCCAACATGGTATAGAGGTTCAAGCACTGTCTGTGATCCTAAAGACTGCTTGGCCATGGAAATGCTCTGGGTGACCTTGGGAATTTCACATACTCTCAGCCACAGAAAACTCCATGATTGTTTTAGGGTTGTCATAAGTTGGAAACCAACTTGAAGGCACACAACAACAATGTAAAGTATAGTTTCTAGAAATTTCCGATCCTGAGATATTAAATTCATATGCCTGTTTCTTTCTTATATTTTGCATGTTTGTTCAAAGGCCATGAAACCAAAGCCATGTTGAATAACAGAGGTCCTCGTTATAAGCGCAGCAAAATAGAGCAACGCATGAACATGGATATATTCTTTTGTGTGGGATTGCTCTTCCTCATGTGCCTCATTGGAGCACTAGGTATGAAATAACAATGAGAAAACCTTAAATTCAATGTCAAAAGTATTTGTCATAGTATTGCTATGTAAACCTCTACTTTCCCCGTCCTGTCACCATCTCTGATAACTCCCTTCTGATTATGTATACTGCTACCGCCTTGTATGACTCACAGAATATAAATAAGGCCCTTTCCTCACAAGGCGAGGGAATCACTCTGTGCCGTTACCTACCGCTTCTTCTGGGGTCCAAAGGAACACAGACTGTCCCTGAAGCCCTTCCGTGGGGCTCCTCCTTGGTCCAGGGCGAATTGGAGCAGTGCGAGGTCTGTAGATCTGCACTGCTCCAGTTTCCAAAATGGCGGCTTCCACCTTCCAAAATGGCAGCTTCCGGTTGGTCATGGGTCCCAACCAACCGCTGAAGCTCACCACACCTAAAGCCCGCCCTCCGCAGATCGCAGGCTCGCATCTGCACAAGGGAGCAGGAACGCAATGGCATGTTCCAAGAAAATAAAGACCTGTTTTTTGCAGTCTTTAGAAAACACGCTGGAGGACCACTTGGGGTCTTATTGGAGTGGACTGAGGTGCAGACGACCTCCGTGAGAGGACGCACAGTCCCGTTCTAATTGCCTGGTGCAGAAAGGGCCTAAGCCTAACAATGCTTTGCCTTATTTTCTATAATATAAACATAGTAACATTTTCACAAAAGTCCAGACCTTCCCAGTTGCATTTTAACCCACTTTCCTGGGCTTTCATCTTGCTCTTTTGAATAGAGAGATAATCAGTTCGTTGACCTTTTAAAGGTTTTTTTTTTCCAAGAAGAAGGAAAGAAAAGATATGTTGACTTCCTTGTGTGTGCTCTGTATAATTTGACTGGGCTTTATCACTGAGATCCAAGTTGCTGCTTAGGCCCTTTCCACACGGGGTAATAGAACGGCACGATGCGACCTCTGACGGAGGTCATCCGCACCTTGGGAGCGGACTAGGTCAGACTACTTGTCGCAGTTCCACACCTCAGTCCGCTCCAGAGCAACCTGAAGTGGTCGTGCAGCATGCTTTTTAAAAACCTGTTTTTACAGGTTTATCAAAAGCACGGAGTGTGCCACTCCATGCCACTCCATTCCCACGCACCAGGGCAAGCCTGCAGATCTGCCGGGGGTGGGCTTTAGGCTGAAGCCACCATTTTGGACGCCGGAGCAGTGCGGAGCAACGAGCTCGCACTGCTCCTCGTCAGGACGGACCCAAACAGACCCACCAAAAAGCCGGTGAGTAGCGGCAGGGAGCGTTTCTCCCGCCGCATGTGGAAAGGGCCTTAGGCTCATGGGGTGGAACTGGTCTGACTTTTTCCTTTGAACAGTCGGCTGACATAGTTCACACTGGCTGACATAATTCACACACTGGAAACTTTTAAACCTTTTCCTTTTTTTCAGAAGACATTTGTGATGCTCTGTAAAGATGGGGAGGAGCAGCTACCTGAGGGGGAAAAAACAATCTAAGGCTTCTTTTAGCATATTCAGGTAGTTTCCTTTGAAACTAAGAAGATTTTTAAAAGCAGATTACTTACATATTGCTCTTAAAAGGAGAGTAAAGCAGGGGAGAGAAGACATTGTTGGGCATGTTTGTATCTTTGGATGTATACATTTCATCTGGATATGACCACTACCTGAATCTGAACAGCTGAGTGGCATTTTAATAGGGAGGTCAGTTCAGAAAAACATCATATTGTTACAGTCTAAAACATAAGGTGTTCAACCTTCCACACTGGCTTATCTAAATGGGAAAGCCCTGCATGTTTGTTACAGATGGCTTGCTTTGCAAAGGGTTCTGGAGCACATTCTAGGACATTCACTTCCCTTAGGCTATTTGCTAGGGCTATTGGGCTGCTTCATTATTCCACTAAGAAAGCACAGCTTACAAGGCATCCACAATTATGGGAAAATTTATCGCCCATCATTTCATTGAGGAACCACGAATGAGCTACTAAGCAACCCCATGTTTTTCCAGAATATAGATGGGAAAACATTGGACTAAAAAACCCAGTTCAACTCAGACAGAGATTTATTTCAATCCAGGCACAACTTTTACTACTAAATATTAATAATATATTATTGTAGGGTTTCCTGAATTGCCATTAAGAGCAACAATCTCTTCCAGTATTCAGCAAGAAAAAAAGATTGCTATCTGACATGATTTGCAGAGATGTCAAACTTTAATGACTACAAGTCCACAGAGTATTCCACAGAAAAATATTTGGGGAGAATGTAAAAGTTACTATAATTGTATGATGATTTCTAAGTGGGTGCACACAAGTGAGTTACAAAATACTACTTTGAAAGGTTTCATATTGAGTTTTGGTTTTCTAGTAGAATGAGCCCTAGAGAAAGATGGCATGACATAGCAGTAAGTTATTAAATTAGCCAGAGGAAAAATACCAAAGGACCCAGGTATGAAGAGTCCTCTTCAGCTGAACAGCAGCTCAGATGTAATTTTTTTTTCCAAAACAAAATGGTACTTCAGATCAAAATTATTTTCTTGGCTTAGCTGACTTAAGAATGGGATGGCACGCCTACATGTTCTACAGAAAAACAGCAATAGATAAAGATTTCACGCATCATTTCGTAAGGAAATTGTTACTTAAAATATGGAGCGAATACAAGAAGAACATAAGGCAGCTACCTAACTTGGTCTCCCCGCAAGAAGCCTTTTTTGGAAGATGGACAGATACAGACAAATGGCTACAATATAAAGACTTACTAGAAATGACAGAAGATTGCGGTATGAAGATGAAATCAAGAGAGAAATTGGAAATCAAAGGAATAAAATTAAGCTGGTTTCCCTACAGACAGCTAAAGGAAAGATTTCAAATGGATGTACAAACTTATGGAATACAACAAAAGGAGCAAATCCAATTATTGCGATTGCTAGAGAAAATCCACCACATTTATTAGAACATTTATATCAAGAAAGTTTACATCAAGAATGCAAGGAGGAGACAGTTAAAGCAGCGATGATACAATGGGCACAAAATGTCGGACATCCAATACAGTTAAAATGGTGGGAACAGAGTTGGCAACGAACACAGAAATTTACCGCTGCTCAAAACTTAAAAGAAAATTATTATAAACTATTTCATAGATGGTACATGACACCAGAAAAATTAAAGGCAATTTATAAGACGGGTACAGGGCAATGTTGGAAATGTCAAGAGAGTTCTGGTACACTATTTCATATGTGGTGGTCATGTCCCAAAGCAGAAAAATACTGGAAAGAAATACATAAGAAAATATGTTCAATTTTGAAGATTCAATTTGGGATGATACCTGAACTTTACTTGTTAAACATGACACATATATTAGATGGAACGTCAATGAAAAAATATTGGAGAATAATACTATACATGGTGACGACGGCCTGTATTGAGTATGCACGACTTTGGAAAAATGAAACTATACCTATTATTGAACAGTGGTGGACAACTTTTATGGAAAATAGAAATGCAGACATTCTTACACAGAGATTAAAAGGGAAATCAAACGAAGACATTAATAAAGAGTGGAAGATTGTTATGGATTTGGGTTGGATGTAGACAGAAAACAATGCATAATTCATGATATCAATTACTATACAGGGTAATAATCATAGAAATGTCATGTAACAAGTAAAGTAGAGAAATGTAGCAGGAACTAACGAATTAAGTTTGATTACTAACATTTTATTGCGATACGTGGTATAACAAATAGAGGAAATATTAATAATTGTAATCCAGAAAGGAAAGGAAGAAGTAACATTGCATGTAAACCTTGCAGAGATATTTGTTTGTTTTATTTGCTGAAACTTTAATAAAATTATATAAAAAAAATTATTTTCTTGGCTTAAACTAGAATTGCAACTTGATGTCAGATTGGGAGGGATTCATTTGCAAAAGGAAAAAATCCCAGGGCTTGAATGTTTGAAAATCTTTAAAACAAGAATAGTACTACAGCATTTATCTGATCATGGCTTCTTCCTCAAATTAAGTAAACTCTAGCTACAATTATGAGAACCTGGGTGTTGTGAGAACAAAATGCGGGAGAGTCATGGATTCTGACTTGAGTTCACTGAAGGAAAAACAAGATATAAATGTGATTAACTAACTAATGAATACATAAATGAATATTAAACTGTTACAAGTTAATGGTCCAACTTGTTCTGTGTTATTATTTCCCTGAGCTATTATTATTTCTCCTATAGTCTGTGCTTCTTCTTGAGAGCTATGGCTGATTTCTTGTTTGTTGGCCCCACCCAGAGTACACCTATTCAATTAAATGTTGACTAGTTAGTCAATACAGAGGTGAATCTCATTGACTGCATAGATCTACTCTTGTCAGAAGTAACAATAGTATTTAGGTCAATATGTTAATAATCACCCTTGCTTCCACTATTTGCTTTTCTGGATTTATTATTCTAAATAGTTTATATTTTTACACAGGTCATGGCATTTGGAATGGGATTTTTTCAGAATACCCATTATATGTTATCCCAGAAGTGAACGGCAATTATCTTTCTCCAGCTCTTGCAGGTTTCTACATGTTCCTGACAATGATCATCCTTTTGCAGGTGGGGAAAAAAATACTTATCAGTAATGAGAAAATATGCTTCAGGCTGAAAACTCAGTCATGATTAAATCCCCAAGAAATATGTAAATTGAACAGCAACATAGCACAGTGACAAGCATCAGCTGTGAACCACAATTCACCTCAAATCTCAGTCATGAACTCAACAGTTTAGAAAATGGCAGGCCAGATGCTTCCACAAGAAAACCGATGTGGGCTGGATGTTTGACATCCAGTTGGGTCATGCCACTGACATCACTGAGTCCTTGGCCAAAGCTGTCTTAGAAGAACCACTCTTGCTTAGCCTCACACACAGATGCTCTTCTGCAATGTAGGAAGAATTATGCTGGCCCACTTCATGTATAGATTATTGAGGTAATTATATGAAGTAATATGAGCACGCAAAAAAAAAATATTAAAATATGATGTTCTGTTCCCAACAGGAAAAAAAAAACAGGGATTGAGAGCAAATGTTTCAGTTTTGACACTGGTGCTCCAACTGGTGCCTTATACTGCTACCACAGGATTTTAGAACATTACCATAGACTGTTGGTATCTTTGTCATATGTGTAAAATATTCTCTTCTGTCTGCTTCTGAAAAAAAGAAAGCTAATGGTTAAAAGCAATGACAAACCTATATGTGACCCTGAGAGTGTTGTGATGTCCCGTTTTGTTTGGTCAGATCATAGTGGCCATCCTGAGAAAGAACTTGAGACTTCTCCCCTACCCAGTCAAATCACATTTCTTCTCCAACCTGCTATTTCATGTGTGGACAAAATGTACAGGTTTCATATAGATACCAGTCAGATTTTTTTCCCCTATGAGGTAAATGTTTCTTCATCAAGGCAGTTTGCATGGGGGGCGGGGAAGGCAGCAGAAGATTCAGGATTTTCAAGCCATTCAGCACTGTTTTTCTCACATCCTACTAAAGCAGCAACTTGAAGGTTGGGAGAAATTGGCAACACTTCTTTTTCCATGTTGAATTGCAATAGGCCCACATAGTGGACTCTGTTTAATACCAATATGGGCTGCCTTAACAGTAGAGATGGGAAAGATCAGTCTATTTGGTTCATATCTCTTTTGGTTATATATACATTCCCATAACTGTTCTGCCTAATTTCCACATTAAAAAAAACTGCATAAATGTTTACATTTGATTATGTCTGTTAAAATAGATGTATCACAATTTCTAACCTATTTTTTCTTAAAATAAGTACATTAAATGCATTTTGATCTACTGATCAATTTGTATCACAATTGATGAATTGTCTCATAACGTTGATAGATGGATGATGGACAATTCACAAAGATCAAATTCCTCAGGCATGATGTGATTTCTTAAACTTTTATTTCCACTGCTGAGAAGGATTTTTTTCCCTTGAATTATCTAGAGATTAGATTGAAAAGAGAACTTGCCTTGTTATACCAGTCAGTCTGAAATGTTGAATGTAGAAAAAGAGGCAACTCTGAAAAAGATTTTGTAACATTTTGGAAATGTCCTTTTTCAGATTTTAATCCCCATTTCCCTCTATATATCCATTGAGCTGGTCAAGTTGGGCCAAGTCTTCTTTATTCACAATGATATTGACTTGTATGATGAAGAGCAAGACCTCCCCATCCAGTGCCGAGCGCTAAATATCACTGAAGATCTGGGACAAATTCAGTACATATTCTCTGATAAAACAGGGACACTGACAGAGAATAAGATGGTCTTTCGACGATGTACAATTAATGGGAAAGAATTTTCACATAAGGAAAATGGTAAGACAGTTGCACTTGCTTAATACTCATAGGCTGGACTAGATATGGAAGCTGCCAGAGAAAACAAACCTGTCCTTTCTCCTTTAAAGCCATTTTTAATAGTTAGCGAAGAACGTTTGTGTACAGCTTGAGCTGCTTCCTGCAGCAGTCATGAGTGCAGAAAGGGAATGCAGACTGTGTAACCCGGCCTTTTGAAAGGCATGCAGGTATATGTGTGCTCAAGCAAGGAGCCAGCTCCATGAAGTGTGGGCACAAGTCAGCAGGGGGCCTCCAATACTCAGTGATTCAGTCACTTTGCAACTTACCACTATTGCTCAGAGTTAGCGCGCGCACACACACACACACACACACACTTTTGCTGTTCTTCACCTAGCAGGGCTCATCTTCCTACAATTGGCAGTTCTACAGTTGGCAGTGCTATATCCAAGCACTGTACTTATACTTGTGCTGAATCTCTCCCCTTTGTCCCCCTATTTGCCAACTGTGAAGATATAATCAAGGCTATAGAACCTAACCAGGGCACCTGACCCTGTGCTTTCCTTACACCATGTGTCCCTTCCCCTCATTTGTTGTTTTTACCCACATACAGTATGTGCACTGTACAGTTTGTTGCACCTTCAGCTAAATATGTTGAAGTTGCAATGACAGATTGTTTGAGAGATCTTCTTTCCTTGCTTGACTAAAGAGGTGGGCATATGTGTCTGTTTCCTGTTATATAGCCAAACGACTAGAAACCTACAATGAGCTAGATTCAGACAATGAAGAATGGACAAAATACCTGAGTCTCCCTCCAAATAAAGGCACAGAAAAAGTCAATTTAACATGGACAAATGCATCGAAACCCTTGAGGAGGTCCCAGAGTGCTCGGGCTAATTTTCAAGGACATAGAAGAAACAGATCTCTGGGTGCCTGGGGAAGCTCTCCATCTCAGGTGGCATTCAGCAGTAGCATTGTGAGTAATAATAGTTCTCAATCATTACATTTGTCCTCTTCATATTTTTGGGGAGGGAGGGCAAACAAGGGGGCTATGTTCTAAGTGCAGGAAGTAGGCCAAAATACAAGATCACAATTTGTCTAGGTGTCCCAAGGCAAGATCTGTACTGAGAACTTATGACTGTGTAGTTATGGGGAATGGCCACTGAAGGGCCCTTTGGGGTCAAAAACATGTGAAGCACAGGACAAATTGTTTCAGAGTTACTTATTGGGCCATTGATATTATCTGGCACCATGCAAATGGGTGCAAATAGTTTAGTCCTTTCATTCTAAGTTCTTGCATATTCCTACAAAGAATAGATGGTTCCTTCAGTGGCAACTCATGAGTTGTCAGTTTTACTCCTTAGCTAGAAACTTTTTGTGGGAGAAATAAACAGTTAACTTGCATGGTGGGGGCTAAAAGAAACCAGTTGTGAAATATGAGTATGGCCACAGAAATAATTCAAGGTGTACAAGCTGAGTAGAGAAGCATTCTTGGGAAGATACAGAGATGCTTTGAAAGACTTCTGCTGTCCTGGGTGTAACAACAGCCTGTGTGTCTGCTTACTTCCCACTTTCTCAGGCTTTCTTTGAGCTTTCTCCATTCAAGATTGTTTTCTTCCAAAGAAAACTGATTCTTTATAGCTGCATTTGTGGAGGTGGAGAGGGCAAAATGTTACGATTCTGGTAACATATGGTGGTCATCTTTTTTCTATTCTTTATTCTGTTATCAACTGACAGTGTTTAAAACTGACATTTAGTGGTGAGGCATAATCCAAGGCAGAACTCAAGTAAGCTCTAATACAGATTAAGCCCTGGCTGAAAAAGCAAAGCTAGATGAAGGGTTCTTCCACATTAGTCTAAAGCACGAGTTCATGAGTTCTTTTCATGGTATAGTACCCTGAGTTTTACTGGTTTTTTACAGTTCTCTGACACCCCTGCATCCATTCATTCTGTTATTTTGAGGGGCTGTTTGTAGCAATTTCTTGGATCTGCCCTATGGCTCTTCCAAGGTTTTTTTTGTTTTTCGTTTTTTGTCTTTTTGAAGAAGGAGGAGGAGGAGAAGGAGGAGGAGAAAAGAAAACTCTTCCTGAAAAAAAAAAAGGTTTATAGTGTCAAAGTGCCATTCCACTGATGTAGTATAGCACTATAATTAAAAAGGAGAAGAGAAGGGAGTATGTTGTTTCAACAAATCTCAGAGTTAAAAAGAAACTGACTCAAAGGTGGGAATAAAATGTTGCTAACTGGTACTGAGAACAGCCAGAGAGTACTCTGGGACAACAGAAACATTGTTTGGATTTAAAAAAAAAAAATGATGCATATGTGGTGGAACTGTAATAGGATAATGGAATTTTGGCAAAAGGTTTTTAAAGAAATAAAAGAGATAATAGGAGTTGAGATACCAATATGTCCAAATATAGGGTTGTTGTCTATATATAATAAGGTTGAGTGTACCCAGGTAATGAAGGAATTAATAACAAATTTGTTAACTGCAGCGAGGTTAATAATAGCAAAAAAATGGAAAACAAATGAAAAAGTTCAAATAGAGGAATGGTATAAAGAAGTGTGGAAAATTGCAATTAATGATAAATTAACTTGTAGAATTAGATTTATGAAAGGTCTTGTAAAAGGGAATGATTTTGAAGAAATTTGGAAAATATTCTTGGAAAAAGCTTTGATAAGAGATGGTAAAGCTACCCTTTCACAAGAAGAATGGCAATTTTGGAAAGCGGATTAAATAAAAAGTTGGCTCTGGGGGGTGGGTTTATTCACCTTTTTGTTAACTATGTGGAGTTTTGTTTATTTGGATTTGTATTGTTTATTTTTTTTATAATAATAATAATAAAAAAGTAAGTTGAAATATAATCGGCTTTGGGGAGTGGGTTTACCTTTAGAAATAGTTTGATATGTTAAGTAATAAGATTATATTTAGTAATAGCAATAGATTAAATGTAAGGGAAAAATATAGAATTAAGAATGAAATTATTATAATAATAATGAGTATAATGAGAATGAGATCTAGAGATAGGTAACAAAAGTATATAAGCAGTACGATATAGAATAAGCTGAATAAGTTTATGATTGTAATGGTATTGGAGAGAAATAATAATGTAAGCTTGTTTTTGTTGAAATTTCTTTTTTTCACTATTATGTGTATCACATGGTGTTTTACTTTTTTGTTCCTTTTTTTCTTTATAATCAATAAAAAATTTTAAAAATTAAAAAAAAATGAGAACTACAACAACAAACCCCACAACTTCTCAATGTGTTTGCTTTGTCTAGAGGAGTCTTATATCCAAATTAAAGTTCTTGAAAGCATAAGAACAAGCAACAGTTTTGTTTTGTGTTGTTTCAAAATGAAAAGCTAGTTCTATTCAAAAGCAAATACATTATGGTCTATTCAAGGGTTTACCATCATTTATATTAACACTAGGCAAAATCTTTATTATTTCTAAACAACACCAGTTTGTGCGACAGATTTCTGTTGTTTTTTATTCACTAAATGCCAGGTTTCCTGGTGTTTATGTGGCAGGTGCAGCAAGTCATAGCCTCAGGTAGAAGAAAAATTGAAGAATTTAGCATTGGTGAGAAGAAACAGCAGTTCCTAGCTAGTACCTAATCTTCCCCAGACACCTGCCTCTTAGGTGCATTGCCAAGAAATCCAATAAGCAACAAACCAGAAATATCTTATGCTTTGGTTTCATTAAGAGTCTTGGGACTAGCAACTGTCAATGTAGCAGAAGTATAGATGTATAGCTATAGATATACATGTATTCTTTGGTAGAAATGCATTTCTCTGTCACTTGAGGATCTGATCACGTTTGAGCAGATATAATACTGTAAGGTAAAGAACAAAAACAAAGTTATGAAAATGCTAGAACATGCAAAAAACAGTGTTAGTTTTCACAAAGTTCTGAGTGTGTAGTTTTTTGTTTGTTTTGTTTTAAATTATCAAACAACATGTCTTCCAGGAAAAGGACATTATCCCAGATAATAGACTGTTGATGAAAGTGAGAAGCACATCATGCCAACTAGCTTCATTGACACCCTTTATGTCTGCAAGGACTACTTCTTCAATCACAGACTTTTTTCTTGCTCTAACTCTTTGCAACACTGTTGTGGTCTCCACTGCAACTGACCCACGACAAAGGGTAAGTGCTCACTTCAATCTCTCTGTTAGAAAAGAAATTGTGTGTGTGTGTGTTTTAAAACACTGAATCTAATGCTAGACTTGAAAGCTATCAAAGAGCTATCAAAGAGAAAGAACCCTGCTGTGGAATTGCACAGAGGAATGCTTAAGAATTTGGATTAGGTCACACTTCGAAATAAGCCAACATGATCATACTTCCTGAATGCATCAGAATGTAGGTATTATAATTTCACACTTACCTGAATTTTGTGATGCCATTTTCAGCTTTAAAGGCCACACCAAAATGAATATAAAAAGCATATTTTACCTGATTCTAAAAGAACCCATGAAAAATGAGGATGAAGCAAAAACAGACTGATTCTTCCATCCCTACTTGTTGGTCTTTCCTAGTTTAAACACTGAATGGATCTTTTCCTTTTTCTTTTCTTCTAATTCTGCATTGCCGCATAATTTAAGAAAAGCTGTCACATTCATTTAAGATCACCAGAAAAACACTTTTAGTATCTGCAGACATAATTGGTTAATTGCTTGAGCGACCATTTGAAAGACAAACAAAATTAATCAACCAAAAACTCTTTGATAGCCTTGTTCTTTTATGCAAGAGTATATATTTCATATCTCAATACTTTAGCCAATTTTAAGGCATTTCCATATTAGTGTGCTTCTACCATATGCAAATAAGCAAAGCAACAATATTTCTAATGCCCGCTTAATGAGCCCATTTATTTTAACTGGAATCTCACCTGATATTCCTTGTGTGATGGATAGACTTGCCCTGCTGATTTGAAAATAATGTTTCGTGCTATATAATTTCAGCTGTATATTAACACTGTTTCCTTCTTTTCTGTCAAGGTTACTACTCCCTCGCTGATGAAACCCTCAGGACTCTCCTTGGAGAGAATTAACCAGCTCTTCCAGCGGCTAAAGCTGGCAAGCTTCAGTCAATCTTTTCAATCAACTCGGTCGAGTTCAAATTTAGGAGAAAGTTTTAACACAGAAAGCTCTAGAGTTTGTGCTGATGCTGAAAGAAAAGATTCTCTTCTTACCCAGAGCTGCTCTACTTTAACAGATGGTGATAGTTTTAGAAGGGATTCAGTCACTGGGAATGACGCCCCTGAGGATTTGGACCCTTCTCTGATTGAGGTCTGTGCTGAGCCAGTTGGTCAAGATGTTCTGCAGCCTGACTTCTGTTATGAGGCTGAAAGTCCAGATGAAGCAGCTCTTGTCCATGCAGCCCGTGCTTACGGGTTTACATTAGTATCCCGGACTGCTGAACAAGTGACTGTCAGGCTACCAGAAGGTACCCTCCTGACCTTTGACCTCTTATTTACTTTGGGATTTGACTCCAACAGGAAAAGAATGTCAGTGGTGGTGAGGCATCCCCTTACCAATGAGATCATTCTCTACACCAAGGGGGCTGATTCTGTCATCATGGACTTACTGGCAGACCTGGCCAAAGGTAATTTATGCAAAGATAATTTGTGCCACTGAACTGCTGGCAACACATAACTTGGGTGAATGAAATCCATACAGATAAGTGCAGATACAGATATACAGATATGGTCCCCAGGTTATCATGGAAGCAAAAGTATTTAGCATTTGCAAGCCATGGTACAGAAGATCAGCAAATAGATATTTATTTAACAGGACAATCAGTAGAATACACATGGCAGGAATTAGAGTTGCAGGAAGTCTAAATGAATTGGCTTCATGAGCTCCTGAGAATTCTAACTCTCATTAGAATATCACAACGTGCACAATTCAGATTACATCATGCATTCTGTGATGCTCTCATGAAAGTACAAACGTGTGCTAAGCCTAATACACACCTACGTACTGATTACTGTAGCAGTCATAATCTAGGGTGATGAGATGACTTCAGAAAAGATATCAAGTTGTCATGATAAGGAAGAGACTAGGCATGCGCATGTGCAGAGTGAAGATACTGCAGTAACATACCAAGGTATTTTCTCAAGTAAAAATCGATAGACTTCAAGGGTTGGAAGCCTAATTTGATGCTCCTCCTCAAAAAGCAAACTCTCTTGGGCCATCAAGAAAGGATAAAATGGCAATTTTGGCTGTTGGGCTTAGAATAATCTGGAGGTGAAATAACCAATGGCCTTTTTCTGTTTCACAGCTAATATACCTGATGAAAAGAACATCAGAAAAGTAAGAAATCAGACACAAAAACATTTAGATCTGTATGCACGAGAAGGCCTGAGAACACTCTGCATAGCTAAGAAGGTAGGGGGGAAGCTCTTTTCAAAAACTTCTGACCTGTAAATTGTTTATATAGCTGTTTCTACATAGTTTCCTTGTAAAAAGATGTCTATGTATTTGTCTTCACACTTCTTGCCTACCATTTTTCTCTTCCTGATCTGAATTATCTTAAAATTAATCTGAGAAAATTAGGCCTGCATTCCAGCCTTTTCATATCTGTTCTTCTTGTCATTATCCCAGCCCTTCTTAAATTATTCCAAAAACTTTCTGAGATAGATATTTTCATTTCTTTCATGCAGCATTTGCCAGGCTGAGTAATCAAGGTATATATAGTTCAAACCTGCCAGCTTTTTATTGTGGTTTTTGCTTGCTTGCTTGCTTGCTTGTTTGCTTGCTTGCTTTGGAGTTCTGTGGAAGCCTGTATAATCATCACCCCACAGAATCTAATTTCTGGTTACATAGAATCATACAACTGGAAGAGACCACAAGGGCCATCCTGTCCAACCATTTGCCATGCAGGAACCCACATCAAAGCTGGTGGAGATATTGGGGAACAAACTCAGGACCTCATAGGTCAATCGACTGGAAGAATGTAAATAATATTTAGACAGCAGTGTTCCCATGAGGATTTTATGTTAACTGTGATGAGGTGCCTGGAATCACTACTTCCAGGATATCCAGGACTCACTCATTGTTCCCAAAGGATGTTTCATCTATTATCTACATGCCTGTGGTCACACAGCCAGACTCTTCTTCTCAGTCATCTTCCACCCTCCACTGGCCACCTAAAGCATCTAAATGCATATCGTGCAATGAGTGGGTGCTATACAAGTACAGTCAGCCCTCCACATTTGCAAGTTTCACTTTGGTGGATTTGATTATTCATAGATTATTTGCTGTCACCTCTGCTGCCTCCCTATGCCATTTTTAATGGGGACTGCAAGCCTCGTCAGACTGAGAAACTGCAAATGAGGCTTGTAAGTCCTTATTAAAAATGGTGTGGGGCAGCAGCGAAGGTGGCCATAAGCTCCACTAGCCACCCACTTCTGCCTTGTGAAGGAACCTTGATGCCTGAAAGGAATCCATGGAGGGTTGAATATGGTGATCATACTTTTTTTGTGTGTTAAATATGGTTTGGGAGAACCTAGCATTATTCATGTTTTTTCCACTTTCACAGAGGTCCTGTGCCTCTAATCCTAGTGAATGTAGAGGGATAACTATATAATATTTTAAGGGCAATTATTAGTTGGCAATGCTATAGTAGTAAACATTGAACATTTATGTTACCTTTCAGTCAGGGCACAGTTCTAACTCATCAAGAGGTCTGAGGGTCAGTTGATTGACATTAGGACAGCTGAGGGTCAACTGATTAACATTAGGGCAGTTGATTCCAAACCCCTATCAACTTAGGAGACAAGAGATCTCCTCTGGCATAATAATGGAAAAGATAGTAGAGAAAAAAATCCAGCCAATCAGTGGTGTCCATGAAAAAAGTCCCAATAGCTACTGGTCATCGGTGTCATGTCCTGCTTCCAGAGCATGGACTCTGAATCAGAGTCTAAAGCAAAGGGCACACCAGAGGCTGAAACAGAAGGCATGCCAGGATCTGCTGTACAGAGGGAGGTTGCAGTGCTGGAAACAGAACAGGGGATGGTGCCAGCTCCAGCAGAGAGTCCTCCCTCTTCAGATACAGAAGAACACTTACCTAGACCCAGCTTCACTCAGCACAGGCAGCAAAGAGAGACCCAGTATCGCTCTCTCAGAATTTATAACCAGCAATAATCAATCAAGGCATAGCTGCACTAGGCTTTGGGTCTATTTAGCTGGTGTCCTTCCCGTCCAGGAGTTGTCAGAGCTTATCTGACTTGCTACCTTGCTGAATGCCTTGACAAATGCTCGGATTGACCTTGGACACTCCCTTGCCGTGAGACCCTGCCAGACTTTGTTTATGTTGGACTTTATTTATGACTTGTTGCTGATTGCCTGGAAGTAAGTAACAAGCTGGGAGATATTCAGTTTGTTTTGTTTGATTTATCAGCTGTGCCAGGACTGTGATAGGACAATCAGCTAGTTGCCTCCACAGTTCAAAATGCAAACAGACAAACATATAATATGGGATAGTTATAGCTACAGGGCCAAGCCAGCTACTGCATGTTTGTAAGAAAGCTGAATCAGTCCAGTAATGTATATGAATGCAATCCTTCTAGGATGCTGGTTTGAGATCCATCTTTAGACTTGTGCCTCAAGGTTTGCACCATTATTGCCCAGAATGCCAGTCTGCCCCTGATCATCCATCCAGTATATTCTGAACACATGGAAAGTGGTAGACTCTCCTTTGCTGGAGATTTTCAAATAAAGATTGAATAGAGATCTCTCAAGTGTGGTTTTGGTGTGAACCTTCTGCATTAGCAGGGGATTAAACTAGATTGCTTATGTGGTCATATTCAAGTCTAAAATTTTATGGTTCTTTGTTTCTGCTTCCAGATTGCCTCTCCCCAAACACTGATATATGCATACTCATCCACACTCCACAATAAAGTGTCACTGAACCAGATCATTTATCAATCAGCAGACAAAAATATATAATAAACCCAAAAACATGTGTCCATATCATTAGTACTGATGTAGTCAGTCTGAGGTAACATTCAACAGAAAGAGGGGAAGGAAAGCCCCATTCCATGAAGAAAAAGGGTTGTTATGTGATGAGCAGGTCCCTGTGTGAGGGGACAATGTGTTCTGCAGAGAAGGTAAGGACAGTAAGAGGTATGGAGAGCAAAACATATGAGGAAAGACTGAAGGACCTGGGCATGTTCAGCTTGGTGAAGAGAAGGCTGAGTGGTGACATGATCACACTCTTTAAATACCCGAAGGCCTGCCACGAAGAGGAGAGTGCTGGCTTGTTCTCTGTTGTCTTGGAGGGCAGAACTAGACCTAATGCTTTTAAGTCACAGGACTGTAGATTTAAATTGAACATTAGAAGGAACTTCTTGACAACAGGAGCAGGTCAGCAGTGGAACCTATTGGCTGGAGAGGTGGTGGGGTCTCTTTCTCTGGATGTCTTCAAAAAGAGGCCAAACAGGTATCTGCTGGAGATGCTTTAGCTGGAGATCCTGCAGTGAGCAGGGGGGTGGACCTAATGACCCATAGGGCTCCTTCCAGTTCTATGATTCCATGATATTTAGGAATCAGATTTCCAATACCATTCAAACAAATATGTGAAGAAGTTACAGAAGAAGCTTAAGTTAAATTGGAGTATTCCCATGGTGATTTAAATTATGATAATAGTTTAATTGAAAAGTTTCTTCACTGAAACACAATACTACAAGACATTGTGGGGAATGATTTACTAGACTAAGGCTCAGTTACTCAGTTACTTTAGAGTATACCCCTCCCCCTGAATTCTGTGAAATATGTTTCATAGTAAACATATATGAGTTCAGGCTGCAGTGTACTTTGAATCCTACTTCCTCTGTGCTCTGTGGTAAAAGCATTACATACACATACTAGTGCCTACCTGAAGTACTGAAATAAAGTTTCACCAAATTTCACATACTATTATGGTTTCTGCTTTTGCACAGGTGCTCTTCAACCAATCCCAAATATCTAGGTCTAATGGTTCAGTCATAAATCACATCCCACTTAAATGTTTAATTCAAATAATGCAGGATGCTGCAAAAACCCAGTTAGAGGCTGTATGAGATCTTGAGTGTTTGTTATGGCAGGTCTTAAGAGAAGATGACTTTGAGAGATGGGCCAACTTTCGTCGTGAAGCAGAATCAGCTATTGACAACCGAGACGAGCTCTTAATGGAGACAGCACAACACCTGGAGACTAAGCTTACTTTACTTGGTATATTTTTAATGATTCATTTTAGACCAATATAATGTGGTAATGTCAGCTAATAAAAGGATTTGTTGACCTCTGCCCAGTGCTAAACACACTTACTTGGAAATAAGTCACTAATAAAAAACATCTCATCTTCTTTCTAATGAAAGTGTTCTTAGCATTGTACTCTACGACCAGTTGAATCTGCAGTGTCTTCCTGTATGGTTTTGCGGTTCTTGCAGAGGCATACAGAATGAGCATTTTGTATGTGTTTTGCTTCTGTTGTGCTATATATATATGTATGTGTCTCTGTGTAGATTATATATATAGATATAGATATATACAGGCATACCTCAAATGACAGGACCTCTGATAAAGAGAGTTTTTTTATCCCTGCCTAGCCCCCTTTTTCTTCCTTGTTCTCTGTCTAGCTGGAGGTTTTCTGGCAGCCTTGACACTGGAAGAATGGTAAAGCTGAGCTGGAGAAACACAGACTATCACTGTTGGGCTACAGCAGCATGTCTGCAATAAACAATGTTAACATTGCTTGAGCTGGGAAAGACCATATTCCTCTCTAGCCAATCCTATTGTAGCCATATGTGTCTGCCTATAAGCAGGCGAGGTAACTAGCATGGCCTCTAGAATACTTACGGAGCATGCATGAACAACAAAAGAGAGAGAAAAGCAGAGATCAGACTTCCTCACTGCTAGCCCCAGCAAGTTTTGAAAAGCATAGATCTGTACATGGAACTGATAAAACAAGTAAAGGCTGGTGAAAGAAAAAGTCATTCCTGGATGCATGTTGGAAGAAGCCTTCAGGTGGTTTCTAAGAGGTTCAATATGTTTTTGTTTAATTATGCAAAGTTTACGTTAACTGATTGCTTCATTCCACGTGTGCAAATTGTTAGGTTTGGGGAGAAAAAAAGATTTGCTAAAACATGTTAAATTGCTGTTCTACAGTCAGCCCTCCATACCCATGGATTCTGTATCCATGGATTTAGCCAGCCATAGTTAGAAAATATTCCCCCCAAAAAATCCAAAAAACAAATTTTTATTTTGCCATTTTATATAAGGGATACCATTTTGCTACACCATTGTACGTAATGGAACTTGATCATCTGCAAACTTTGGTATCCCTGGGGAAGGGGGCTGAATCAAACCCTAGTGGATACTGAGCACTCACTGTATATTGTGACATAGGAACATTTCCCTATTCTTTCCATGGTATTCCTACCTCTGGTACCAAATTTCTGTTAAAGTAAAGCCCAGGAACACATTTGTTTCATTAACTGAGATGTACCTGTATATAGGAAGATAATGTTTCCTGTTTCCTGACTAACAGTGAGTAATCCTGCTAGAGAATCTTCCTTCCTCACTTCTGTAAAATGTGTGAACTTGAAAATGTAATTTGTGAAGCAGAGAAATAGCTTTAGAAGCTGAGCTTTTGGTATAGAGATCATCATATCTGCCCAAAGTATAATTCAGTATCTTCATTTAACTTTAAAAATGTGTGAGTTTGGTTTCCATCTGTGATAGTCAGTTTTTCTGGCAACTATAACAGAAAAATTTACAGCACGAAACTGCTGCTGACATGTACACTGCAACACAGATGTATTGCACACCATGCCTTAAAGGCATTGTGGCTAAACTACAGATACACAATACAGGCAGCACTGCAAGACCTGAGAAACAGGGAGGAATGCAGGACAGACTAGGCCCTTGCAAGGCCCCCTTATGCCTCTCCATGAGTGACGTATATGTCTGTGGTAACTGCTGTTTGTGGCAGCTGGCACAAGTTAGCCATCCATGCTTTGGGCCACGATTTCTACTTAATGTACAAATCAGCACCAGTTCCCCAGTATTGACCTTTGGCAGAAGGGATGCAATTATTCTCTCTGAATAATAATATCAGTGAAAATAACAATTATCTTCAATATTCATATAGCCTTCTTATCTTAATTTTTAGACATCTCAAGCAAGGAAATGTAGCATAACCTGAGTTTCTTTGTTAAGACAAGGAACTGATTTGCTTAATAAATGGTTTTCAATTAAATAGGTCAGCTTTCAGTTATCCTCCTTAAAGATCCTTGTTATGATCCAGATGATCATTATCACCAGATGAAAAGAAAGAATACTGCTTGTACAATTCTATGCACTGATGCTCAAGTACTGTGTCTGTCGTGAACGTGATTAGCTGTACATGAAGTGTATAAATGAATGTGCTACATCCAAATATAGTCCTGCCTGTAATAGAGATTTGTCATATGCCGCTTAATTTGCTGACATGCAAGACTGCTTGTAGAAGTGAAAAATGACTTCTCCCACTACAGTCTCTTTCTATGTAGAAAGAAGATTCCATTAACAGGATCAGAGTCAGGCTGCAGAATTGTGCAGGCACTGCATTGCCATAAAATATTACGTTTGCAGTTTGGTAGAGTGTTTTGATATTTCATGTTAAATTCCAATTATTGAAGTGTTTAACCATACAGCAGTTATTCACTATGCTATTCACTATGCATTCACCTGTTGCCTATGAAGCCAAGGTATGGCCATTTCCTCACTACACTGTTATAGTGCTATTATTCCACTTTCAACATCCTGTGGAATTCTGGGATTTGCAGTTTCCTGAGGCCAATGAGTTCTCTGGCTGAGAATTCCAAAGGCCCCTCCCTAAGCTGCAAACCCCAGGGTTCCATAGGATGTTGAAAGTGGAGTAATAGCACTATAACAGTGTAGGGTGAAAATGGCCTGAGCATCAGGGTAAAATAACAGAAAATCTGCATCATATTTATTTCTAGTACATGGTTTTAAGGCAGGTTTTGTGGTTAGCTTGATAAAGCTAAGCAAATGTAGGTCTGGTTAGAACACCTGGATGGGTGATTATTTGATAACTCCCTGTACGATGTAGTGGTGACTTCTGGTATGGAGCAAAAGCAGATTTAGATGCATCAAGTAAGCAAATAAATTTCAAGAATTTGCTTTGTATGAAAGCAATTAAATTTTACTTTCATACAAAGCAAACTTTTGTGATTTTTGAAAGTTTTTTGGGGGGTACAAAATGAGTGTTTTCAGTGTCTCAGTTCATGCATGGCTCTCATGTTCTCCTTTTCACTAGGTGCAACTGGGATTGAAGATCGGTTGCAAGATGGAGTGCCAGACACCATTGCTGCTCTCAGAGAGGCTGGGATCCAGATGTGGGTGCTGACTGGAGATAAGCAGGAAACAGCTGTCAACATTGCTTATTCTTGCAAGCTGCTAAACCAAAGAGATACTGTCTTTACCATTAACACTGAAAGTAAGGTGAGCACTAACACCTCCCAGGAGCTGTGGGAATCATATGGCACGTGTACATCTTTTGTTTTAATGGCACATTGAACATAGCAAAACATGGGCGAAACTACTGTCAGAAAATAATATTTTGAAATTGCTCAGTATTTCACTTCAGAACTGGAGATTAGAAATGGTGCCACCACAAATTACAGTGTTGACTATAACCCATTACTTTGGGACAAAATTGTTACCAACTTGTTCCTTTTAAAAAATAATATATAATTGATAACGTTATTTTTAACAGTAGTAAGTTTTACTTGTTATTCCTAAAACACTGGGGTTTGGCGGGGAGGTAGTCATTCCAGATAACTATGCAATTTTTATTAACAATTATTTCTTATTAAGAATATGTGTGCATGTGTATGAATATACACATACATATATATATATATAATTAATAAGAATATATATGTATGTGTGTGTGTATATATATATTATATATATATAAAATTCTATAAAAATAATATAATATAATATAATATATATATAAACGAGTAATGAGTAACATTAATTATTTGTTCTATGGGAAGGAAAAGAATGAGTTAACAGATTACTTTTTTAACATTCAGAAACCAGATCCTATAGGTACTGAAAACAAAGTGTAGAAGACTGGCATTAATATTGTCATAAGCAGTTGACAATTTATAAAAAAAACCCTTTGTCTCCAAATATCACTGAAGTACTATTTTGGCTCCTGCTAATAGGCTTGCTGTTATGTTCATCATTTCAAGGAACTG
Source organism: Ctenosaura bakeri (assembly GCA_948474755.1). Lineage (NCBI taxonomy): Eukaryota > Metazoa > Chordata > Lepidosauria > Squamata > Iguanidae > Ctenosaura > Ctenosaura bakeri. Next base: position 180,155 of record CAOLHI010003296.1, read on the forward strand.
TTCCCTATTTAGTAAAAGTACTTTTTAATACACAAGAAGAAACTGTTATTTGACAGAAGAAACCGGTCATAAGCCTACTTGCTAGATATAATTTGACTTAAGATAGTGATTTAATTTGAATGGAAGTTTAACCCTGTACCAATTAATTCCACTATGGAGAGAGGCTATAAGGCTTAGAGCAGGCCTTCATAATTTGGCTTGGCAGGTAAAAAGTTGTGCCCTAAGCCTTATACATTATAGCTGCCCTGCAGTAGGTCCAGCCACCATATATGTTTGTTTGATGACAGTTTCCCTTTTTTTGGGCCACCTTTTTTTAATTACTTCTGCAATTAACTAATGCTGCAGTTCTACCCCTCAGTCCTGCCACCTTCTAGAAGCTCTGTTTGTCTCTTTTACCTAAGTGGAAAATAGAGAGTGGCAACTACAGTGTGAAGATTGTGGTTTCCTAAACTACCACCAATCCTCTGGTAGGACTACCTTTTGGTGGAACACCACTGATCCTGGAATATATTTTCTGGAGGGAGGACACAGGAACAGCATATAACATTTGTAGAGGTGGTTAGTAATGAAATAATATATAAGACTCTTTCTTTAAGAGCTTAAATGCCAGTAGCAATTCCCTCCCCTTTGCTGTTGACTGTAGTTTCCTTAAAGATACATCTAGAACTGGTGGGAAGAAGTTGGTCTGTTTTGTACTGTGAGTGTAAACTGTTTTGCTCCTATTGGCTACTTGCACATTGTATAAGCTCTAACCATCACTATGGCTTTCTTTTTCTCATGTCATCCTACATTTCAAAAGGAAGAAAGATTCCTCAAGTGAAAAAGTTTATTCCCCCCCCCAAAAAAAATGAAATTTAAACCACAGATCAACTGTTGTGGTAACTCAAAACATGGGCACATTGAAGGACCCTTCCTGTAACATATAGTCCAAATAAATATTAGAGGTGTCTTTGGTGAGTGTCTTTATTCCCTAATAAACACTTCTTGTGTTATTTACAGTCCTTTCAACCTGAATATCTAGCCACACAAAAGATGTACCATAATTTCTGATATTGTGGAATATTCAATTTGATGGGCACATTGAAGGACCCTTCCTGTAACATATAGTCCAAATAAATACTAGAGGTGTCTTTGGTGGAGTGTCTTTGATTCCCTAATAAACACTTCTTGTGTTTATTTACAGTCCCTATTTCAACCTGAATATCTAGCCCACACAAAAGATGTACCATAATTTCTGATATTGTGGAATATTGCAATTTGATGTTGTTTGAACAACTTCCATTGATTCAGAATTTGAGGAAGTATAAGTATTTATTTTCTAGAGTTTGCTGTTTAGAAACAGACTAACCAATCCCGCATTATCAATGGTTCACTTCTTGAAATAGCTCCAATCTCCTCACTGGCTATATACCCAGTGCCTTTTTCTGAAGGAAAGATTTTTGGTTGCTGTTGTTTCATTCCCATTCTTGAATCTTCCAGAGTTTTTGTTAGTGTCCATATATTGTTATCATCCATACATTGAGGAATCAATTAAAAAGTTCATAAGATCAGGCTGTTGGTCCCACAAAACTTGCAGGGCTGGGAATGGGTTCACCCCTGGATATTTTTGTCCTGCTGTTCTATTCCTTCCTTATGTATTTATTGCTTGTTTATTTTATTTCTACACCACCCCTTCTAGAATAGCTCACCCATATGCCACAAGAGGGGATTGTTTTCAAAACTACCCTAGATCTTCAACCACCTTATTGAAGCCTAGTGAATACCACAATTTTTAGCACAGATTTCATTAGTCTTGCTGAGTGTATTACAAGAACCTCCTTTCTGAGAGAAGGTTTAGATAAGAAGGAAACAGGTAGAATAAAAGATAGGGGAAGAACTTTACATCTAAAGATGTAGTTTACACCATCAATCCACAAGTTACACCACGTTTATATAAAAGTTATTTAATGTTTACAAGTAGAATTCCATATATCAGGCCTAACTGGGATTAGGCCCATTGAATACAACAAGACTTCTTTCCTCAAAATGCAGATCAGTTTGATTGAAGATATAAAGATGTTCTAACTGTGGACTATGCCGCAAATCTGCTGTTTGTGAATGTTAAAATGATCAAAGCCTTCTTCCATACCAACAATGATGGGATTGAGTTAGCTAGTTCGAAGTGTCATAATGTTTCATTGTCAAGTGTTTAATTGCCAGATTAACAATTTGTAAACTGCTCTAGGAGCCTTATTTAAATAAATAAATAAATAAATAAATAAATAAATAAATAAATAGTTGGTATTGATCATAAGTAATAGGAAGAGTCCAACAATGTTCCTGTATTTTGAGTAAATAGGGAGAAGATTCCTTTGTGGTCCAACTATGATTATTTTGAAGGTATAGCCCCAGTTATAATGTTTTACTTTAAAATGAAGAGTTTTTTCCTCTTAGAGAGTGTTCAATATAATGATACAATTATTGATGTGCATGAAATGATATCAGTTTTATTGCCTCTGCTACCAACATGTTACAAATAATTTGACATGTTACAAATACTTTAACCGTTAGGGTGGCATAGGCTATAAAGCAGCCTTCCTCAGTCTGGTGCCTGACAGACAGGACTAGAAAAGACTTTATTGGGTTTGTGTTTCTCTGTGATGAAATCTGTTTTACACCTCAAAATGCTGGCAGCTGGATTAAGTGTATCTTGTTTTGGGAAAATCTTACATTTCCAAAGCTTGTGATGTGTTTCAATAAGGAAAACGAAGTACACAAAATCAGGTATAGATTTAAAGTGTCTGCTTGACCAAAGATGTGCATATTTTACAAAATGCACACAATCATACTTTAATCAAAGAGAGGATGAATAAAACTGTACACTGAAAACTGCATACTAAATACATCTTGAATTTCCATATGGGAGGCCCCAAAATAATATTGTCATAGCAGAACTGGATAGAATAAGAATGTACTCTGGTTCCAAGAAATACAATAAAAATGACAGATTTTCACATCCTTACTTCCAACTATGTTTGATTACAACTCCCATCATCCTCAGACAATAAAAGCAGAGGACATGCCTGGGAATGGTGGAAAGTAGTATTTCAACACATCTGGAGGACTCTGGGTTCAGAAAGAGCACAGTAAATATTAAGCAAACTAGGCAATTATCAAATTGTAAAACAAACTATATATACTCTGTCTCACTTCCATGCCACCAGACCCTCTGAAGATGCCAGCCACAGATGCAGGAGAAACATCAGGAGAAAATACTAATAGAACACGGCCTTAAAGCCTGGAAAACCCACAACAACCTATAAACGTATTGTTGTTGTTGTTGTTTTGTGCTTTCAAGTTGTTTCCAACTTATGGTGACTCTAAGGCAAACTTATCATGGAGTTTTCTTAGGCTGAGAGTGTGACATGCCCTGGGTCACCCAATGGGTTTCTATGGCCAAGCAGGGAATTCAGTGTGGTCTCCAGGGTCATAGTCCAAGACTCAGACCACTACACCACACTGGATCTCAAACATATATTTAAACATAAGCATACAAACTTATGCAAACTGACAATTAACATAATACAAATTAACTATAAGTCATAAATATGTTTATTAAATCAGTCATTGCTTGGATAAATCCATTACAGTTTATAGAAGTAAATTGTCAGTTTAGTCAGTCAGTTTTATTATATTTGACTAAAAGCCATTACAGTTAAAAAAAACAATAAAACCAGTATAAAAATGTGCACATCCATATACATGAATATAAGATATTAAATCAAAGAATCCCCAACAAAATCTATAGCAATCTCTTTCAAGTAGCTAGCACGGATACTTTTAGCAGCTTTGGCAAATAAGGCTGTTTTATATGTAACATGTGGATCGCAATCTGAAAACAGCCAGCAAAGTTTTGTAAAATGGATCTTTGTAATGATGCCAAAATATGTCCCAAAAACCTCTTTCTGAGATTTTGATAGAGAGGGAAGAATAGTAGGTAGTGTACAACATCCTCTACCTCACCCATGCCACAAATGCAGCCCCTTAAATGTCTAGGAATATTTCTATACCTGCCATCTAGAACAGACGTTGGCATAGTTTGGAAACGTAGTTCTGTGTAAGCAATTCTCAGAGGGGAAAAAGTGAGTGTATGTAAGTATTGAGCTCTCAAATGATTGGATTTCACCAAATGATACCATTGTGAAAAATTTGAACTTTTAATTAGACCTAATTAATTAATTAATTATCCAGCTTGTAAATGTAGTCCCTCAGTTTAGCTTTGAAACCATGAAAGACAAAAATATATGTTGAGAGAGTTTTAAATGTTAATAGGTCTTGGACTAACTTTGCCCAGCCACCTGTCTTCCATTGCTCACCTAAATACAGCTTAGGCAGATGATCCTTTTATAATACCCTTTATAGGACCCTTTTATAATACGTAAGGGTCACCAACTCAGCCCTTGCTTTTACAGATGCTACACTTAACTCTGTTCTGAGGAACGGAGTCCCTGGTGGTGCTGCCAGCAAAGACCTCAGGAACTTGTTCTGATAGACTTCCAGGTCACTCAGGTTCTTATGATTTACCCCATCCCCACAGATCTCTATACTATATTGCATTTGAGCAACTTTTTTCCCTAGATATCCTTTCAAAGCTGGTAATACCAGTTTTCCCCCTTTAGATTAGAAGAATTTCAAAGTAGCATGGGCTGACTTCTGTACTATTGTTTTGATATTATGTAATTGTATCTGCTAAGAATTTTTCTCATCAAAATATACCCTCAAGTATTTAAAGGAGGAGACCTGTTCTATATTGTTACCACCCAAGCTCCATTTAAATTTAAGTGAATGTTTACCAAAAATGATCACCTTAGATTTAGTGTAGTTGATTCTAAGTTGTTCTGTATAACAGAACTCATAAAGTTTGTTAAGACTTCTCTTCAGCCCGATTTTATTTATTGAGAGCAAAGTAATGTCATTAGCATATATTAAAAGTGCTATTTTACGAATTCCTACTGAGGGGGGGAAATGATCAGGAAGATTTAGCTGAGTTACCATATCATTTATATAAAAATTAAACAAGAGAATTGCTAACAAGCACCCTTGTCTAACTCCTTTTGTTATACAGAGTTCCTGTGTCAGCCTTCCATTTGTACTGATCCTAACCCTCATAGATGTATTTGTATATCATTCCTGAATAGAAACAACAGTCTTTTATCAATATCAGTCATTGCAGGTTTACTCCACAAATGATTCCTATTGACTGTATCAAAAGCTGAAGAAAAGTCAATAAATGCGGCATAAAGCCTTATAGAGGAGCCTCTAGTATATTTGTGAATCAGGTGGTGTAAGACAAAAATCTGGTCCACTGTGCTATAGCCTTTCCTAAATCCAGCTTGTTCCTGATGAAGAACATTATTTTCCTCCACCTGATTAGTCAGCTGTTGAAGAAGGAAGTGACTGTAAATCTTAGAACTGATATCCAACAGACTGACGGGAAATTGTGACTGTTAATCCCAAAGGTTCACTTGAGTAACTTGTTGGAATGATTCCATAAATTAACCCAGTAAGTCACTAATCTTTATAATGAGCAAAGAAAATAGAGGATAGTGAACTCTTTAAAATGTTAGCACAGAGCTGATTAATAATGAAATTGATCCTTGTTTACAGTCAGTGTAGCATAAAAGGCTATACAATTATCTTTCCATAGGAAACGTGTGAATCGCTGCTGGACATCACTTTGGAAGAAGTAAAAAAAGCTCAAGTTGTTCCAAGAACAACATGGAAAATTTTTGGCATTAAGCTGCCATTTTCTTTGTCAGCCACAGCAACACCAGTTCCTACCATTGGGGTGGTGGTTGATGGGATGACTCTGAACATCATTTTCCAAGGACAGCTTCAACACAAGTTTCTTGAACTAACCAAGTATAGCCGCTCAGTATTGTGCTGCCGGTGTACTCCCTTACAGAAAAGTATGGTGGTCAAATTGGTACGGAGTCAGCTGAAAGTTATGACACTGGCAATAGGTGAGTATTCTGGCACTTGAGCAGCCTGATCCTATGATGTGGCATTGGTTGATGCTACTTAGCTCGAACTGTGAAGGCTAAAGCCATATTTTAAAACTAAAGCAAATCTGCCTCACTTGGCTTAATGTCAGTTGACAACTGACATGTGAAACCCCCTTCCCTGTCCCACTCTGGAAAAATATACTCATAGGCTAGAGTGTGATACCTGTTCTAACACGAACTATTGAGTTGTCTCCTTGTCCTTAATGCTTATGACACTAGTCAGTTGTTTCAGACTGCTTCATTCAAAAGCCACTTCGCTTACACTTGTGAAGAGAATTAAATGTTAATGCTGGGTATTGCACTCTCACCACATTTTTTCTTTAATCATAAAACTTCCGCGTTTCTTTTCCGCACTATAAGTTCCTCAGTACAGACAATGCCATCCACACTGCCCAGTTTACCTGGTTTCCTGTGTCACAACTGGTTCCCCTTTTTGTTCTTTTCTCTCTTTTTTTTCCCTTTAAATTAAGCCATAAAAAACTCAATTAGATCACTACATCATGGTGTTATTTAACTATTGCCTTAAAAATAAATTCATAATAATTAGATTTTTTTTTTTAAATTAACACTATGGCACATGGTACTGCAGGAAATCAGAGAAGAGAAATTTGGGGAAACACCTGCCATATGGTAGAGGAGTCTGAATAATGACTACCAAAGGCTAACAGATCAAGACTGCCCTATTATTGCAATAAAACAGCAAAATGTTTATAGGGGGGGAAATATAAAAACATATAAATAGACTTTCAAGAGTGTAGATCTGTTTTCTAAGATCTACACTCTTGAAAGTCTATTTATATGTTTTTATATTTTTCCCCCTATAAACATTTTGCTATGGACTATGGAACGTAACTATTCTCTTGAGAAGTCTTGTCCTCTCTGCTCCAGCACGAGAAGTAGTCAGAGTCTTCTCTGCCAGAGATTTCCTTGGGAGCTCCCAACGAAAAGACAACCAGACCTCACCCCCACAGCATACCCACTATGCAGCCATTCTCACAATGAAGTTCATACTCAAACTGGTTACAGAACCAGGAAAAGAATAATTAATGTGTTCTTTCCAGCACACACACAAATTCCAGTGACTCTACAGCACAACAATGCTGGGAGAGCTATAATGTTGTGCAATAAGGGCTGAGGCAAAGGCACAATTAATCCACTGCTATAGTGGCATAACAGCATTGTATGATAAGCATCCTTGTCTTGGGACAGATTGTTCTGAGTCATTGCCACACTGTGGAACGGACATAATCTGTCTACACCATCTTCCTGCACAGTGCTGGAAACTGCAGCATCACCAACAGATGACTGCTCCTCTTCTTCAAAACCTCTTGCCAAGGAGATCCTACCACTTGTCTACTTAATTGGTTAAACTGTTGTTACCATCAAAATGCTTCTGTTAATATACAGACAAAATCTACTATCCTGTAACTGTAATCTACTATCTGTCTACTATCCTATTAAATCTCTTCCTGCCCCCTTCTATGTCATAGACTTTCTGTATTGGAATAATGTCATCTCTCACACACAGACATATACACAGGCTAAAAATAGCAAGTACTTTCAGTGTTTCTTCATATCATTTATTGTCCATACTACAGACCTTCTTCATTGCCCTCCTGTTAATCTGTTCCAGTTTGTCTATGCTATCTGTAAAGTGTATCCAGAACTGAACACAGTACTCCACATGAGGGTTAACTGGTATAAAACAGAATAGAATTATTAGTATTTATCACTTGAAAACTAGTGTAGTACATAATAAAATTATATTCTTATTGTCTTGCTGCTTCCTCTAAAATAGCTGAAGCCACATTCCAGTTGCTATACTTCCACAATTATCCCTCATAGACTACAGCATATGAATGAAGTCTATATATTCAAGAGGGGAACTGTGCGCTATAGTCCTGCTAGGACTGTGCCACTTCAGGAGGTGGAGGGGAGGAGATACCTATGTTTCACTACTACTACTCAGAACAACAACCTATACATGGAAAACACATTATATCAGGGAAATGTGAAGACTGGAACATTTTTCCCTGAACTATTGACTTTCTACAAACAGTAAAGTCTTTATGTGAGAAAACATTCAATTATTTAGCTCTCCCCTGAAGTGTTCCAGTCACAGGAGGACATTTTTCATGGATTCTCTCATCCCACAGCTCACTTGATATTTGGAAGAGCTCCCTGATGCTTTGTGTAGCATTTTCAGGAGACTGGAGGAACTGACATAGATAAGAGAGGCTAGAGTTGGGGCTGGGGAAGTACACTTGTTCCTGCCCAGTTCCTTGCACCAGGATGTGATCCAGTCCGTGTGTGTGCGTGCGTGCATGTGTGTGTGTGTGTGTGTGTGTGTGTTTTATCCAAAGAGCTATGATATTAACTAATGAGTTCAAGGGGCTCTGTGGTTATTTTTGGCAAACTTCCCTGCAACTGACTTGACAAACTGGTTTGAAACCTAGAGGCATTTAAAAATAATTAAACCAGTGTGGGGAGAAAGTCTGTGGTTTAAGGTGAGGGAATGAGTCAAGACTTTTGCTAGGTTAATAGTGTGAACTGAAGCCATGCTTTCAATTCCACACTCTGACATTAATCATTATTATGTTTCAGAGGGGTATGTGTACAAAAAAGGAAGGAAGGAAGGAAGGAAGGAAGGAAGGAAGGAAGGAAGGAAGGAAGGAAGGAGGGAATTGCTTTAATTGAAGAACTGTTTTAATTATCACTGTTTCCTTCTTTGTAGGTGATGGTGCTAATGATGTAAGTATGATTCAGGCAGCTGATGTTGGAATTGGCATATCTGGACAAGAAGGTATGCAGGTATGTATAATAAAGGATATGTATTTTTCCCCTTTTGGCAACTACTGCAAAGGCATTTATCAACAGTCTTCGGTATTTATAGCAGGGCACACCCTGCTATAAATAATTTATGAACATAATTTACCATAATAGCTATGTGGCATAACACATTGTCATCCATTATGAAACCAAGGTGAGCTGGTCCATCCCCACAATATCAGATATGGGGAACCCTTGGCTCTACAGATATGTTGGACTACAACTCGTATCAGCCTCACCCAGCATGACCAATGGTTACAGACTGTGAGAGCTATAGGTATGTCAAAACATCTGGGGAGCCAAAGGTTTCTCACTCTGGTTATATGTTTGTCATGATTATTTATTGAGCCTATAGCCCACTCTCACATTAATGTAGACAGCTAGTAACAGTTTTCTGCTTTGCAAATTACCACAATCACCACCTTATGACCATGCAGAGGAGATATGCGGTTTCACAGCTCATCATTAAGTCAGCAAGTTTAAATCCAGACCTCTCTCAAGTTCTGCAGGCTACTTGTGGGACTGCAGCAGATGGACAAAAGGAGTCATCAAGTATTTCTCTCAAGTGTCCAGGACTTTAGGCTATCTCTTCCAAAATTATTCTTAGCATCTGATTGGTA